>VZRF01009882.1:20906-31340 GCA_013396875.1 Vireo altiloquus
CTCTTGTCTGGGTGCTTCCCACTCGTCCCCATCCCCAGTATTCCGGGGGTCTGGTGTGTGTGACCCTCCTGAGTATCCCTGCGTGCTTTCCTCCATCATTAATTACCACAGCACCCCCTCGGCTTCGGTTCCACCCCCACCCTGGACCCTTCCCCATTCATCTCCAACCCAGCCTGGGATCCTCCCCCCTCCGCCCCTCAACATTACCTTGGGGGTCTGGTGTGTGTGACCCCCCCGGGGAGCCCCATGGTCACTTCCCCATCCTGAATTCTCACAGCTCCAATCCCATCCCCACCCCCTGGGTCCTTCCCCACATCCCTGACTAGACCCCCGGGTGGGGTTTTTACGTGATTATAACAGTTCCTCGTGTTTGGATACACCCCCGACCCCCCCCAGCTCCCAAGGGGCCTCAGGAACTGCGGTTGTTGTTTTGCGGAGGGAGGGCGTGGGGAGACTCGGACAATAAAACGCCGTCGGGGATTTATTGCCTTTTATTTCTTTTTTTAAATTATTATCTTATTTTTTCCCTTCGCACATCTCTTCCCCGCCCCCCTCCCGGTACCACAAACCTAACGTGGCTGCAGGTCCGTGCAGGGTGGAGGCAGCCGTGGTTATCCCCCCCCCTCTCCATCCCCATTCCCGCTCCGCCTTTGCAGCCTTCGGCTCCATCCAGCCCTGACTGCAGCAGGAGGGGGATGGGAGGATGGCGAGCCTGTCAAATTTCCTTTATCCTCCCCCCTCCCCAAAAAAAATCCCCTTTCCTGCGATGTCGCTGCATCCCAGTGATCCCTAAGGAAAGCTGACAGCTGATGGGGGTGCGGCGGAGGGAGGGGGATGAGCCGTGCTGGGGCTTTGTCCTATTGTGGAGGATGCAGCTTGCGCCGCAGGCAGCCCTGGGGAAAAAAAAACATGGCAGTGCCGCTGCCCGGGAGGTTTGCGGGAGGATTTCTCCCGGTTCCTGCATCCCTGGAGGCCAGGAGATGCTACGGAAGGGTGGATTGCAGGTTACAAATACGAGGCATTGTTTGGAAAAGGGGGGAAGAAAATCCAATATGGTGGAGAGGTTTTCCTCCTTGTGAAATGGCCTTTCCTGCTTTTGTTCCCTCTTGTTAGTGGGGAAAGGTGGCTGGACAAAGAGATCTCTTTGGGGTTGGCCGGGAAGGATTTCCCCCACTTCTCCTGGTGCTGGTGATTAAATTGAAACCCACGCGTTTCCTCCTGTGGTTTGGGTGCTGTGATTGACGGGGCTGCCAGAGGCATCGTGGCTGCTGACACAGGACCCCACAGAAGGCAGAGCTGGATTATCATCCCCCTCTTTTGGGTTGGGAAGAAGGGTAACGAACCTGGAATGTGGCACAAAGGAAATGTGGAAAGTGTTGGGAGTGTCTTCCCAGCCGATGCTGGAGAGGACACTCAGATTTCCCAGTTGCTTTCATTCCTTTCAAGGCTCTTCCTTTGAGGTGGAGGAATGGCTGAGGAGGAAATATCTTCTTCCCTTTGATAGGGAAGGCTGGAGTCTGTCCTAAAGCCTGCCCCTGGCTCAGCAAAGCAGGGAAAGGGACTTTTGGGGAGGTGAAATATAATGAGCTTGTAGTGAAGGGGCCTCCAATAGATCCGAGCTCCATTAAAATGTTAATTTATGCTTTAGTGTGAGCGGGATATCAAGTTGGTGAACACGGGCTTAATCTCAAACTGACAAATGCCAGTGTAAATTCGACAAAAGGCCTCTTGTGAAATCACTTTTAAGACAAGCTCCTGCTAATGAGCAGCAGTTGAGTTAAAAGGAATAAATTAGGGCCATATTTTAAGGTGTGCTGACCAAACTCCAGAGCCTGGGAATATCCAGGAGCGCATATTTTGCTTCTGGCATGCTGGCTTTCCCTCTGAAATACCAATTAGGATGGACTTCATTTTGTCTTGAGCAGCTGACGTAGAAAAGAATGGAAACCAGAGGTGCTGGTGGCAGCCATCCTAAAATTCCTGGTGTTGGCTCAACCACTGTGGCTGGCGAGTGGCATGGGAGTGGAGCTGGATCAGGCTGGGCTAAAGGACTCCTCTGCAGGCAGATGAAGCTTGAAGGTTGCTCCTCCAGCTTTGGTACCAGTGCTGGCACAGTCAGGTTTCCTGAGGAAAAGGAGCTGGAAACACATCCAGTTGTTCCTTGTCTTTTTCAAAGGAGCTGTCATGGAAGTTCTAGTGATGTTTGCAACCAACTCCTTCCTCCAAGCTGGTCCTGGCACAAGTGGATTCTGCTGCTGGAGCCCCATCATGCCCCTGTTGTAGCTCTGAGGTTGTGTCTCTGCTGCTGATCTGGAGGGGTTTTTTTCTCTTTCTAAAGGGAAAGTTCAGTTGTTGGTTTAAAGAGGAAGAATGGGTCGTTGGAGGCTTTGTAAAAGAGCACAAATACATCCATTGTAGTAGTCATTCTGGTTTGGTCCGTGGGGCCACTGCTCTGTGAGTGCACGTGTAAATTCCACTGGGATGGATCTGGAAGTGCAACATGAATATTTCAGGTGTTAATCTCTTCCTCAACCAGTAATGAAGGACTAAGGCAGCTTTAGGACTGGGATTACTGGCACTCAAACTATTTCAGCTTTTCCCTTCTGTGTGCTAATCAGAGACCCCATTGCAGTGCCAGCTCATAGAGATGTGTCAGCTCTGTGAGGAAAAATAATCCTGAGTTGCTGCTGCTACAACCCCTGAAACTTCCACCAGGTGTAATGAACTCCGTGCTCCTTCTGCTCCCTCCAGCATGGGTCAGTGTGAAGTGCCAGTGTTTGCAAGGCCCTGGTGGGTCTGGCTGCATGAGAGCTGCTAGATCTTCCAGCTGCCTCATTCCTGGTGGGAATGGCTTCTCCAGGTAGCTGGAGCCTTAATAGCTTTAAGGTCCTGGTCTTAGGCCTGCTGTGTGCACCAGGCGTTGCAGATTAGGGATCATCTTCCTGCAGACCTAGTGCACAAACTCGTTTTTAATCTGGTGCAGTGATCACAGTCTGAAGAACTAATTCCTCGTGGTTGTATTTTCACACCTCTCTTTTCAGTTCACCATAACTTCCACTTCTCTGGTGTGGAAGTGGTTTGGTACTTCCTCACTGGGTTATTTAGGAGTGGGATGTTGTGCCTGGTGACAGGCTCTGTTATCTGCCCTCTGTGCTTCTACAAAGTTATTTTCCACGAATTTTGGGGATAATTAAATCCTCTAGTTCAGGCCCAGTACGTGAATGCTCTGTTCCTGCTGAGGTTTCACTCTTTGCAGGCTGAACTAAGCTTCTTACCTGCCAGCTGCCTCCCTGTGTTAAAGCTATTTAAATCCATCACAAAGTTACAGATTCACTTTCTGTAGGAGCAGAAGAGCCAAACTCATTGGTTCAGGATAAATTTATTCATATAGCCTTGTTGCCTAAAGAGCCTCAGAGCGACTGAGGACCAAGTGGAGCATCACTGTCCCTTGCATCATCTCCTGGTAGCAGAGGGGATTGTTCCAGTGCTGTGAGGAGTTGTTTTTTTGGTTTTTAGGATGAGCAGAGCTTTGGGTCAGGCGATGAGAGGTGGAATTGCTTGTGTCACCTGCTCCAGGTGACCCTGCCTAGGTAGGAGGTTGGACAAGGATCTCCAGAGGTCCCTTCCAAGCCCAGCCCTTCTGTGACTCTCGCTGGCCACAGCCTGGCCCTGCCTTTCGAAGAATGAGCCTGGCAGTGCCAGAGCCTGTTCCCGAAGCCGAAGGGATTTTGCTCAATGCTTAGTGCCCAATCCTCCCCTCGGCGCCGTTACAGGACCAGTGCTGGCTCGAGTTTCCATCGGGCTGTCTGAGCCTTTCTGAACTGCCGCCCTACTTGGAGAAAATCCATGGAAACCTCCTTGCTTCCCTCCATTCCTTGAGGCTTCTGCATGCACAAGGTCTAGTCATGACCAGCTCCTGCACAGCAGGGAAGAGCTGATGGTCTTAAGCATGGAAACACCAACACCTCCAAGTTCCTCCTTGTTTTTATTTTCATGGATTCCCACTGGATGTGCTGTCTCCACATTCCCAATGCTGCTGGTTCTTTCCTGCTTCTCTGGCCATTTGCAGCGGCCGAGCCTTGCTGCAGACGACATCGATCGCGCTCAGACTTGCTCTGTCATTCATTCAGCAGCACAAAGAGCTCCTGGGAGCCTCGTAACCTGAACTGGCTGAGGCAGTGGATTGTAGTAGCAGCGTGACTGCAATTTGCATGAGGACTCTGTCGGATCCCGGCTGGATACCCAGAGCTCTCCCTGCTGTGTCCTGGTGCTGCTGTCAGCAGCTGCTCCCTGTTCCTGTTTGGTGGTGGTGATGCTTAGGAAATGGCAAAAAAATGCACAGATTTGAGCTCTGATGCTTCCCCTTTTTTATTTGCACTCTCAACTCTTTCCAGCCCTCCCCTTATCAGCACAGGCTGTTTGTTTTCCTCGCTCCCTGACCCAAATGACACTGTCACACATCAAGCAGTTCTCAGTCGTGGCCCAGCGGATGCAGCCAGCACGGCATCCAAAGGAATTGCTGAGCTGGGAGGATAAATCCATTGTGCAGCCTGTGTGCTTTATGGCCATCATGGCTGCAGAGGGAAGTGGCCTGAAAGGCCTGTGCAGGATTTCAGCGCTCCGGGGCCTGGCAGGAGCCTGGCTGATGGAAGGGACGTGTTCAATGAGCCTTGGATTAAATAGCAGTGTAATAGCTCCACCTCTGTCCCCATAGCAGTGTTTAATGGGTGTGAAAGAAGATTGAAAAGGTACTTAAGGCGTCTTATATCTTCTGCTGGTGCCCAAATTCGCTCTGAGGGATGCTGGTAGTTTGGGCAGGTGACCTGGGGAAGGGATGCACACTCTTCTGGGAATACAGAGCAAGGAATGCTTTGAAGTTAAATGGGAGACTGAAATCAGCTGACATAGAGATCAATGGATGTAACTTCTGCTGCTTTTACTGTAGCTCCATCCCTCCTTTTGATACTTACTTAGTTGTGAAGTCCTGGTTGGCTTGCTTGTGGCTCAGCTCCAGCATGGACACTTGCAGTCCTGTGCCACCATCTGGCAGAGCCAGGCTTTTGGGACATGTTCCAGGGGCCATAAATCTCAGGGTAGAGCAAGGAGTTCAACCACAGAACTCTGTGGATTTAACTGGTTGGTGATGATGCCCTTGGTGTGACAGTCCCACTTTGGGTGTGGTTAATCATTAACGCTGTAGCTGACAGCCTGCAGCCACTTTCACTCTGTGGTTACTCAGCATTTTAGGCCTTGAGTAGTGACTTCACACAGGGTTTAGTTGCAGCTGTGTCTGCTGGGAGGGTCTCTGCTTGCTCCAGCTTGTTGGAAAAAAGTGGGGACCTTGTAGGATCCTTGGAAGGATGGTACAGTGCTGGAAGGAGCAGCTGATGGATCATGGAGAGCTTTTGTGGGAAGCACTGTGGCTCACTATTTAGGATCCGCATGGTGATCATGAAGCCTTGTGGGCACCATGTTGGAAATCTTCCATGACTTAAGGGCTTAAATTCAGAGCGTCCTTGCTGTGCATGGGGCAGCTCCAGCTTTGCTCCTCAGCTCCTTGGCTGGATTTTGGTGACATCCTGGTGGGTGACAGACTGGCCAGCAGTGCCCTGCTATCCCAACGGAGAAGGTTTTTCCCTTGCCACCTGGAAGCACCAGAACAGCAAATCCTCAGCCAGTGATCCCTGCCAGCGATCCCTGCACCTACAGATGTCTGACCTTCAGCACAAAACAACCCCTTGAAAGCTGCCTTGGCTGGGGAAGTTGATTTTACAGCTTCCTTTACACCGAGGATTGACTGGAGTTAGGATTTACACAAACAATACACAGTGGGAAACTCCTGGTGTTTGTGGTTTTCCTGACTGACACCTGCAGTGGTCGGTTTGGAGTTGGAAATAAACCTCCTGCACTCCACGGGAGGGGGAAGTGAGACAGGAGGAGAGTCTTGACTGAGGTGCTTGTGGAGTAAACAGGAAGGATCTCATGGAGACGCAGATCTCTGCAGGAGGGCCAGGCTGCCTGGATGAGCAGATGTGCAGTGGTGGCATCTGTCAGCAGCTGGATGGGGGTTTACAAACTGAGTGAACAGTGATCATAGAATTGTGGAATAGTTTGGCTTGGAAGGGACTTTAAAAGCCATCCTACCGTGGTTGGGATGCCTTCCACTAGACCAGGTTGCTCCAAATCCCACCCATGATGTGAGATGTGGCCAGGACCTACCAGTGAGATCATGACGGTGAATGAGAGCTCAGTGCAGACATAATTCTGCTGCTGGAGGGAGCTGAGGCAGAGCAAGATCAGTAAAACCTCCAAGATAAGCTGTCCTAAGCATGCAAACATTCAAGTTTTTGTTAAGCTCTTTGGCTGGGGAATGCCAGCGCCGGTGCAAAGTCGTGTTTTAATGGGGATTTAGTTGTGCAAGCCCTGAGCTGGTTCTGCAAGCTCTGTGTGCTCTGTGGTGAGGCTCTTGGTGCTGCAGTCAGACACAGCAGCTGATCTGCTGCTCCAGGGAGCCTCACTGGGGACAGAGCAAGGAAAGCAAAGCTGAGGTGATGAAGCACTCAAATGCCTTCATTTATTCTTTATGCTGCTCTCTAAGAGAAGCTGTTGATTCTTTTGAGTGTCCCAGTGTGGCAAATATTAATAATTGATGTTTTGAGGAGGCTGATTAAAGTCCAGGTAAGATTTTGTGCTCCTTCTGCCTCTCTGTGGACATCCTTAAACTGATAGCTGGTGGCTTAGAGGACAGATTTTCCTTTGGCTCAAATGCATGGAATTCCCAAGAAATTCCTCTGGGAAGTCACAATAAGTGGTGGTTGTGTAGCTTGCCCAGAGCAGACAGTAAATTTATTAAGGGGTTAATCTGCCTCCAAGAGGTGCCTGAATTCTGGAATGAGGCAACTGCTGTGCTTGTTTTCAGAGGGCTGTGCAGCTACCTGCAAATGGAGCTGTCTGAACATGCTCTTCCTTAGGAAAAATGGGAAGGAGGAGGCTCCAGTGCAGCTGACCTGTCCCTTGCATCCTTTCCTTCCTGCAGGAATGCATCCTCTCCGGGATCATGTCAGTGAACGGAAAGAAAGTCCTTCACATGGATCGTAACTCGTACTATGGAGGGGAAAGTGCATCCATTACACCCCTGGAAGATGTAAGTGTGGAGATGTGGAGAGACTCATCCACTGTGTCCTTCCCAGGCACATAAAGGGGATTTATTCCCACTTAGTCTTGGGGTGGGTTCAGGTTAATTACTCCAAGGGTTTCCTTTGAGTAAGGAAGTTTTTATGGCACTTCCTCACCAGATAACAGTGGGGGAGAGACACCACTGTGGGTGTTTGCAGTTGGTGGATTGTGCTTGTTTGCTGTAATTCCCAGCTGGAATCTGAGCATTCCAGAGCTGTTACAGCTGCATGTTAAAACTCTTCAGCTAATTTGTAAATTTGATTAAGAAATGTCATGTTAAACAGTTCATCAGGTTCATAAATTCCCAAATCCTTTAACCTTGGATAGAGAAAGCTTGGATGAGCAGAATTACACTGCCTGCTTCTTACTGTAACAATTCACTAGATGTGTTTGTGTGTTCCAAACTCAGCTTGGAGCTCAAACTCCAGCCAAAAGCTGGCTCTGAAGAGCTTGTATTCAGCCTGCAGCTGTGGGGGTGGAAAGTGTGTGCATGTGTGGGAGAAATGACACCCAGACAGATTTCCTGGGCTATAATAAGTTCTGTATTCTCTCTCCAAAGCTCTACAAAAGGTTTAATCTCCCAGGAACTCCACCAGAATCTATGGGGCGGGGAAGAGACTGGAACGTGGACCTCATTCCAAAATTCCTTATGGCTAATGGTGAGTGATCCTGAGCTCCCAAATATTCCTTGTAAGCTCAGCCTGGGCTAGTGCTGAGTGCTGGAATGGGACAGACACTGCCATTCCTTACAAATCCTTATCCTTGAATCATTGTGTTCCTGGGACTGGTCTAGACCAAGCTCACTATCACTGAAGGGGCAGCTCCCTTTGCCTAAACCCAATTGGTGGCTGCTGGAATCTCATCCTGGAGCACGAGGGGAAGGATGGATTGTGCAGTGCCTGGATCAGGGCTGCTGCAGTGGAAGAGCTGATAGATCCCAGCCAAGGCTTGGTTGCTTTAGTCCCAGCTTATCTGGGAATTGGACGTTGGTGCTGCTGGGGAAGAGTTTCTCATGTTGGGAGCTGCTGTGTCCTTGTTTGACTGTGCCAAACCCTCCTCCAGGTCAGTTGGTAAAGATGCTGCTCTACACAGAAGTCACTCGTTACTTGGACTTCAAGGTGATCGAGGGGAGCTTTGTCTACAAGGGAGGAAAGATCTACAAAGTTCCTTCCACCGAGGCAGAAGCTTTGGCCTCCAGTGAGTAGCTGCACCTTATTTGTTCCCTCTGAATCCCCTAAACAGAGGCAAAACCCATCCCTTGGGATATTCTTGATGCCTCTCATGTGTTAAGGAGCATCCTCAGGGTTCTCCTGCACCTCTTGGACTTCAAACACCACTTGCAGTGTGAGCCTTGGGCTTCCTGAGCCTTGAGTTAGTATTTCCTTGGAGCTTTCAAGCTGGCTGTTCTGTGAGATTCTGGTGAGAACCTGGCAGGATTTTCCTTCCTCAAGAGCTTCCATTTGGGGCTCTCAGCTCTGCCATAAATATTTGATAGTGGGTCCTTGTTGGAACTGTGTGTGTGAAAAACATTAGCAGGCAGATTGGGATGACTAATTCTGACATGTGGCACCTCAAACCTTAATTGTTGCCTACTTAAATGTCACCCTTCAAATAAAACTAATAATAGTGTGGTAAAACCCATTAGGATCTAGAGGGCATTCCAGTAGCTCCAGACGTGGGATGTGTTCAGTAGCACCTCTGATAAAGTGACTGCTGCAGTTAAGGCCCCACATCTGTAGGTCTGAGTGTTCCTCGTGGCAGATATTCCTGTTTGCTGAAGGAATCAGGAATTCCTGCAGTTTGATCCTGTGTGGTCTCCAAGAGACTCATCCTGGCAGGAGTGGAGGTGCTACCTCTGCCCTCTCATTTCAGCAAGTCCAGTCTTGCTTCTGCAATTTGTGGAGAATTCAAATGCATAAATGGTGCCTTGTCCAGCCTCGTGTTTGGGCTTTGAGGGGCAGGAGAAAGGGGAATGGCCTTAAGATGAAGGAGGTTAGATGGGGTATTGGGAAGGAATTCCTGGCTGGGAGGGTAGGGAGGCCCTGGGATGGAATTCCCAGAGAAGCTGTGGCTGCTCCTGGATCCCTGGAAGTGTCCAAGGCCAGGCTGGACAGGATTTGAGCAATCTGAGATAGTGGAAAGTGTCCCTGTTGTGAGGTTGGAACTAATGAGCTTTAAGATCCCTTCCAACCCAAACCATCCCATATTTGAACACTCAGCAGTTCTTACCCACTGCTGATACTCTGTGGCAGTGGAAAAGCCACAAAAACCACTGAAAATCTGCTGAATTCTGACCAAACCTTGGTTTTAGGTTTAATGGGTTTGTTCGAGAAGCGCCGGTTCAGGAAATTCCTGGTGTATGTGGCCAACTTTGACGAGAACGATCCGCGCACCTTCGAGGGCGTGGATCCCAAGAAAACCACCATGAGGGATGTGTACAAGAAGTTTGACCTGGGCCAAGATGTCATTGACTTCACAGGCCATGCCCTCGCTCTCTACAGGACTGATGAGTAAGTGGCGGTCAGTTGCTCCCCCAAATCCCAGGATTTGGGGTCATGATGGGATTGATTGGTTATTTTAAACTTTGAGGGTTCCTGAGTAAAACTCGTGACACTGAGTGGTCCTAAAAGGGAACTCCAGGGAAGCACTGCCAGGAGCAGCTGGAGGGTGGGGAAGAAACTTCACAGGAAGGCAATGTTTTGCTCTCTGGGTGTTTTCTGCTGGAAGTCTTGGACTGGGAAACATCCCAAACGGTGTAACTGTCCTTCCCAGCTATCTAGATCAACCCTGCCAAGAAACAATCAACAGGATTAAGCTGTACAGTGAGTCACTGGCTCGATACGGGAAAAGCCCCTACCTGTACCCCCTCTATGGCCTTGGAGAGCTGCCCCAGGGATTTGCAAGGTGAGCACTGGGCTTTGACTCGGGGTTTCCTCCAGTGGGGTGTGGAGTTGGATGTGTGGGTGTTGGATGGGTGGAGTTGGATGGGTGGAGTTGGATGGGTGGAGTTGGATGGGTGGAGTTGGATGGTGGAGTTGGATGGGTGGAGTTGGATGTGTGGGTGTTGGATGGGTGGAGTTGGATGGGTGGAGTTGGATGTGTGGGTGTTGGATGCGTGGAGTTGGATGGATGGAGTTGGATGGGTGGAGTTGGATGGGTGGAGTTGGATGGTGGAGTTGGATGGTGGAGTTGGATGGGTGGAGTTGGATGGGCGGAGTTGGATGGGCGGAGTTGGATGGGCGGAGTTGGATGGGCGGA
>VZRF01009882.1:44306-56558 GCA_013396875.1 Vireo altiloquus
GCTCCTGGGAAGGGCTGGGGGTGATCCTGGAATCCAGCAAGTTCTCCTTGACTGGCTCCTGGGAAGGGCTGGGGGTGATCCTGGAATCCAGCAAGTTCTCCTTGATTGGCTCCTCCTGGAACAAAACAATCCAAAGGTTAATCCTCATGGGAAAATGCATGAGTTGAGACATCTGTGCAGGAAAAAACACTGGAATTTTTTCCTTCATGCGGTTCCAGCCCTTAGGAAGCTGCTCCTTTGTTCAGGAGTGGAAGTTTTGAAGGAATTCTTTCAATTCAGGAATTTGGGCTTGGAAATATCTCAGCAGAGCCCTGTGTTTTACATTTTCCCCAAGAACCTCCACTCCTGACCACGTGCAGGCTGGAGAAAGTGGAAAAATTAATTTCAAACTCTTATCCAGAATGGAATTTTCATGGATTCCATCAGAGGGATGAGGGAATGATGCAAAGCACTGCACTGCCACCTGTGTGGGGGAAAAACTTCCCAAGGCAACAAATCCCAGCTTTCCAAATCCACATGGGAATGACTGTGCTGTGTCCCTTGGCACAACTGGGCTGCTGGTGGTACCTCCTGGAATTCTGCTCTGGAATGCTGGGAGCTCCCCTGATCCCTCAGCTGATGACTCAGCCCGGACACAAACTCGGAGTTTAAATTGGAAAGCGATACTTTAATTGCTTTAATATGGGAATTAAATCCCTTTCCCTGCTTCCCTGGATACCCCATGAGCATATATGCTCCATTCCTCTTGGAAAATCCTGCTCTCCAAGAGTCCTGGAGCTCCCCAAGCCCGAACTCACCGTGGTGACGCTCGAGACGTCGCGTGTGTCCTCCTCAGGAACAACCTCCTCCCTGTCTCCCACATCCAAGCTTTCCAGAGCATTATCCTGGAGGGAAAGGCTCTCGGGACAGCTGGTGGAGGAAGGCTCCTCCTCCTCCCCACAGGGCAGCTCCCCCGAGGAGGAGGACACTGTGCTATCCACAGCTCCAGGAATTCCATCCGCGTCAGTTTGGGAATCTGCAGGGCTCTTCTCCGGTTGGGAAAGGCCTTGGGAAGGGGTGCTGGGATCCAGGGAGCTGCTGGGAGTCTGGTCAGGATCGGAGCCAGAGTCTGCAGGACGTGTCTCGAAGGTGAAGCAGTCCTGGCTGTCATCACTGAGCTCCAGGAAGCCTCCGGAGCTGTTGATGGAGACGAATTTGGTGGGATTGCTGTGCTCCACCACCTTCCGGGAGCTGCTCAGGAGCTTGCTGGGCTTCCTGTAGAACAGAGCCACCCACATGTGCAGGATCAGCTTCATCCCTTCCACGTCGTCAGGAAGATCAGGATCCCAGGGCCTGTGAAGGGAAGAAAGGAGAGCCTGAAATATTTCCATTCTCTCCACCTCGGCTCCAGGGAATTCATGCCTGGAATTCATGCCTGGAATTCACACCTGGAATTCTTCTCTGGTTCCCCACAGAGCTCAGCCCCAAGGAAGGAGGGCATGGATCACTGCTTGAGGCAGATTCCAGCCTTTTTTTTTTTGAAAAAAGGATAAAAAGAGGAACTCTGAGCTCCAAAGGAGGGATGAAGGATTTGGGGTCCTGGATTTAGGTACCAATTTCAGCTCCAGAGCCATGGGAATTGCAGAATCATGGAATGGGTTGGGTGGGAAGGGATCTTAAAGCCCATCCAGTACCACCCTTGCCATGGGCAGGGAATCTTCCACTATCCCAGGCTGCTCCAAGCCCCAATGTCCAGCCTGGCCTTGGACACTTCCAGGGATCCAGGGGCAGCCACAGCTGCTCTGGGAATTCCATCCCAGCCCCTCCCCACCCTCCCAGCCAGGAATTCCTTCCCAACATCCCATCCATCCCTGCCCTCTGGCACTGGGAAGCCATTCCCTGCCTCCTGTCTCTCCATCCCTTGTCCCAAGTCCCTCTCCAGCTCTCCTGGAGCCCCTTTAGGCCCTGGAAGGTGCTGGAAGCTCTCCCTGAATCCTTCTCTTCTCCAGGTGAACATTCCCAGCTCTCCCAGCCTGGCTCCAGCCCTGGGAGCAATTCCATGGATTCCTCTGGGCTCTCTCCAGTACCTCCACATCCCTGTACTGGGATCCCAGAGCTGGATTCTGCGTGGGATCACCTGAGTGGAGCAGAAGGCTGTAAATTCCCCCTTTTCCTGCTGCCCACACTGTGGGATCAGCCCAGGACAGGGTGGAATTTTGGGTCCAGCCCCCATGGCTGGGTCACACCCACTCTGTCCCCTCACCACCCTCCCAAACCCAAATCCTTCCTTTTTCCCAGGAAAAACACAGCAGCTGTAACTTGGCAAACATGATCACAATCGATTCTTATGGAAAACAGGGAAAAATCAAAACAAGCCCCTTCCCAAATCCCTCCAACCATTCCAGGCTGACTTACCCATGCAGGGCACGGATGACTGTTTTTTCCAGGGAATCATTGGTGTACCTGCTGTCCAAATGGAAGAGATAATCCTCTTCCCAAAAACATGTCACCTTCATGGAATTCCCACTGACATTCACCGTGTGGCTCTTGGCAAAATCCTCCTTTTTCTTGGGAATGCTCCTGCTGGGCTCTGAGGTGCTGCTCTGCTGGTGCCGGAATGGCAGCACTTTCCCAATTAAAGGACCTGCTGGAGAATTCCTGGTGCCATTTTTGGAGAGAGCTGGCCCAGAGTTAGGATTCCCTTTGGGATTCTGTTGTTTTTTGGGATGCTCAGGCATGGGGGAGGCGTAGGAGTGCTCGGCTGAGATGATGGAGTGCTTGTTCACCTCAATGGCTTCCGGAGCTTCCCGAGGAGGCAACACCTGGAGCTTGGCAGGGGTGGGATTCACACTGTTCCTATCAAAAATTCCAGAGGTTTTCTCCTTGGGAGGAGAGGCCAAATGGTTGGGATCAGGTTTTTCGGGAAGTGGTTGGTTTGGGGACACTTTGCTACACGAGGTGGTTTTTTTCCCACCCTGCTTTTCCGCCCTGTGGTATTTGTGGTCGGAAGCCACACGCAAGGATTTGGGCTTGGAAAGGTTCTGAGGCTCTGTGGAATCACTGGGAAGGTTGTGGGACACTGGGATCACCCCAGAATCCTTGGGAATAAAGGGAGGGATACAAGAGCCCAGAGCCAGGTCAGCCAGCAGGTTCAAGGCGTGAGATTCGCAGTTGTCCTCTCGTGGAGCAAATCCAGAGCTGGGAATTCCAACAGGATAAACTTCATTCCTTTGGATTTCTGCTCCGTGGGATTGGGAAGAGGTTTCACTAGGGAGGTCAGACAGAGGCTCCTTCCGCTCTGAGGGAGGAAAAAACAGGGAAAAAAAGGAATTTGAAAAGGGAAAAAATAAATAAAGGCCACAATTCTGCCTTGAGGAGGAGTTCCAGGCACGTTCTCAGGGAAAAAAGTCTTTCCAAGAGGGATTTTCCACACTTTAAGAACATCTCTGTGGTCACAGATAGCAGGAAATGATCCAGAGTTGGGAATTAGGTTTACTCAGGAAGGTTTTTTCTCAGGAATAAAAGGCACAGGATCCAGTGGGAATAAAATCCCCCTTAAATGTGACCTGAAAAATTTTTTCATTATCCTGAATCCTTTTTATTCCACTTTGATTTTTCCTGAAGTTGGAGTATTTGGGAATTTCACAGATGAATTCTGTGTTATCCTCGTGATAATTTAGGTACAAAAAATCCCAGAAAACTCCCTAAATCACAGAGAAACCCCCTGATCTTTTGGAGGCTCCCAAAGGCAGCCAGAATATAAAAAAAAATTCCAGAATATTTCATTTTTGGTATTCAAAATTCCCCTCACCGTGGCTCCAGGCCCATGGTCATAATTCCAGGATGAAGTCATGGAAAATCAACCCCAAAATCTCCCTTCCAGCTCATGAAATCCCAGCTGGGCTCAAGGATTTTTAATTTTTCTTTGGGAAGTGCAGAGCAAGATGGAAATTGGGAGTTTCTTACAGGCAAACTCGCTTTTTTGGGGATTTCTGGAATTTAGCAGGAGCCATCCCATGGGAGAGGTTGGCTGGATCCATTCTGGGAAGTCCAAAGGCAACATGGATCATGGAATTCTGGAATGGTTTGGGAGCAAAAGGGACCTCAAAGCCTATCCAGTTCCAATCCCAAGGGCAGGAACACCTCCCACCATCCCAAGCTACTCCAAGCCCTGGCCTTGGACACTTCCAAGGATCCAGAGGTAGCTTCTCTGGGAATTCTTTGGGAATTCTATTCCAGCCCCTCCCCACCCTCCCAGCCAGGAATTCCTTCCCAATATTTGATTCAATCCAAAGCCATTTCTCCTTCTCTTATCTCTGCCATTATCCATTTGTGCCATCGGATGGCTCAGTTTTCCAAGGAATTTTTTTTCCCAAAGGAACATCTCTCTTACCACTCTCTGCCTGTTTGTTGTCTGGAGGTTTTGATGTTCTGTTTTCCACACTTTTTGGTGTTTTGCTTTTTCCTGGCTTTGTGCCACTCTCAGCAACTGGAACCTTCTTCGTGTCTGAGTTTTCCAGAGTTTTTGGCCTCTTTGCTTCCAAGCCAGGAGCATCAGGAGGTGCAGATTCCTTCTCAGCAGCTTCACCCTGGGGTTTGTGGACAATTTCTGCAGCCAGGACCTCAGCACCTGGGACAGGAAAAATGAGGGGGGTTTATTTTTATTCGGGAATTCTTTGGATTTAAAAGGAATCAGAAATAGGGAAGTGTTTTTAGGATTTATTTCTCCTTATCCTGATTTAACTGGGAATAAATCCATTATCTGACCTGGAAGCAAAGGAAGAGAACAGCACAGACCAGTGCAGCTGGCTTCAGCCACATTCCCTGGAATAATTCCCAGGAGAAGAGACTGCAGAGATTTATTTGGATGTGGGATGTGCTCCAGGCACTTGGAAAGGTGAGGAGATGGCTCCTGGCAAACCCTTGAGCAGGAGGAATTCAATCCCATTTTTCCAGCACTCACCTCTTTTCCTTCCATGTGGGAACTGCAAATTGGCCAATTTCAGCATGGGCTCGTTGGAATTGGCTGCTGATCCTGATTTTTTGGGCAAAGAGGAAGTGGTGTTGGTTTTTTTCTTGGCTGCTTCCCTGTTCCTGCTGTCATCTTCCCCTGGATGTGTCCTGAGAGGTGATGGATTCCTCCCAAGGATCCGGTTGGATTTCCTCCTGTTCTGCTGGCCCCACAGCTTGCTAGGAGAGTTGACATTTTTTGGGGATCCCTCCAGCTCTGGAGCAGGATTTGGAGCTGTGCTCCTGCCTCTCCTCTCAGGAGGAGCAGGATTGGGGGGCACAGCTGAGGAGGAATTCCCAGGATGGCCTCTCAGATTGCTGCCAGCACCACTCAGACATTCCAAGGCTGCTGACATTCCCAAGGTGAAGCTGTTGGGATCGGAGAGGTAACTCCGCAGCTGGGCCAGGGATCGCTCCGAGAGTTTTTGGGAAGGAGGAGGAGCTTCATCCTCGGATGGAGAGAGTGGAGAAGGAATGGAAATGTCACCATTCTGCTCAGAGGTGGGCTGAGAGTTTTCCTGGAGCTTTGCATACTCCTGGAGGTGCTCCTTGATCCAGGTGCTGGTGCTGCCTGAGGAATTCCATGAGGAATCAGCAGCTTTCCGTAAGGCATAGCGAAGGCCAGGCAAAACAGAGGTGATTTTTAAGGAGATGTTGCTCCTGTCACT
The DNA here is from genome assembly GCA_013396875.1 of Vireo altiloquus. Classification (NCBI taxonomy): domain Eukaryota; kingdom Metazoa; phylum Chordata; class Aves; order Passeriformes; family Vireonidae; genus Vireo; species Vireo altiloquus. The sequence goes on from VZRF01009882.1 coordinate 49,964, forward strand.
GCCTCTCTTCCCATCCTTTGGGTCTCGCTTTTCCGCTGGGAAAGGAAAAGAAAAATCCTTTTAATCCCGCAAGGAAAGGATTGAATTCCCTAAATCATCTCCCTGTTCCACACAAGGAGAGCACGGAAGTAAAAAAGTTCCAAGAATCAGCTCGGCCCTGGGGAAGTTGTCTTGGTTTGATGCTCAAGAAAACAAAGAATTCCATGTGGGAATCAAAAAAGTGAATTAAACTCAAATGAAACGCTGGTGTTGTGCCAACCAGCCCCATCCTGCAGGAAATTCCAGGTCCAAGATGCTTCACTCCAGCAATTCCCACTACATGCAACAATTAGGACAGTCAGAGCTCTGGAGATGGGAAGGATTTGCCATTTTTGAACTTTAAACAGGTTTAAATGTAGGATTGTCCAGGCAGATTCCTTATGTTATGTCCCTGATCAGCTGGAAATTCCAGCAGCTCCATCTCCACCTGCTGCCAGTGTGGGATGTACTTGGTGATCCCAAAGATTGGGAGTTCCTGGATCCTCCCAATTCCCATCCAGCTGGATGGTGACCCTGTCTCTATGTCCTTGTTTATCCCAAAGTTTGGCACCTCCTGGCTCCTGCTCTCTCCCAGTGTCCACCTGGTTGGACAGTGATCCTGTCTCTGTGTCCTTAGTTATCCCAAAGATTGGAATTTCACAGCTTCTTGGCCCAGAATCCCACCCAGAGCTCCCAAACCTGCTCCAGATGGATCCCACCAAACATCCCAACCTCTCCAGAGGGATGCACAGACCAGGTGCCAACGCTGAGGGTGCCACCCTTGCAGGTGGCACTGTGGGATCTGGCTCTGCCTGGCACAGCTCTGTCCCAGAAATCCCTTCCCACCTGGAAAGCTCATCCAGCTCCTTTCCCACACAAACCAGGCTCATCCAGCTTTTCCCTCTGCAATCCAGGGGTTTGGAGCCAGCGCCCTGCACCCACAGGCTTGGCCCAGCTGAGTGTTATGATCCCATTCCAAGGTTTCTTTTGGCTACAGGACAATTCCAGAGCCCTTCCCTGTCACCTCTTCCCAGCAAAAGGCAGAGGAATTCCTTGACCCCTCCCAGCCGTGGGATTTTCCTCACCCTGCACTGGCAGTGCTGGTCCTGCTTCCCAGCAAGCCTGGACATCCCTGGGAGCCAATTCCCAGTTTCCTGCCTCTGCTGCTGGCTCAGGAAGGGCTGCCCAGGGAATGGCTGCCCAGGGAACGGCTGCCCACATTCCTTCTGATGCTGTCTGGACAGGAAGGAACAGATCCAGGGCTTGTTTGGGAATGGTAAAAACACGGAAATGGGGAATATTAGTCATCCTTCGTGTCTGCCATGAGCAACTCCCACGTGTTCCTCACCCACCCTGCACCCCACAGCAGGGCTGATCCTGCCTTTCCATCCCAAATCCCTGCACAGGGGATTCCTTTCTCCATGGAAAAGAGAAGCCTTCAGTTTGTAACCCCAGGAAAAGAGGTGTGGAAGGCAGGAGAGGGTCAGGATTGGTTGGGTGACACTGTGTGGGTGGAATGGGACAGCACATGTGGGAAAATTCTGCTGCTCCAGAGGGAGAACATCTGGGATCTATCAATGTTTGGATCCCAGGGAATGATCAGGAATGTTCACTCAAGGTTATCCCTCTTCCCACCTTTATTCTGCTGCTCCAAACCTTCCCATCCCTCTGGGATGCTCCTTGTGCCTGGAGCCTCTTCCTGTCTCCATCAGCTTTTCCCACAATATNTTTTCCTGTCTCCATCAGCTTTTCCAACAATATCCTGCTAAAAGATAAGGATCTCCCTGTTCTCCTCTCTCCCAGCTCCCAGGATTTCAGGAATAAATCCCTCTGCTCCTCTAGGCATCACAGCAGCAACCTGATCCCAGGATTCACCTGGCACTTGGGATCTTCTCCCCAAATGTCCCTGACACCATCTCTGGTGACAAGGATAGGATCCATGGGAATGCTGGAGCTGTGCCAGGAGAGGTTTAGGTTGGATATTGGGAAAAGTTCTTTATGCAGAGGGTGCTGAGGCACTGAACAGGCTCCCCNTCCCTAAATCATCTCCCTGTTCCACACAAGGAGAGCATGGAAGTAAAAAAAACTCCAAGAATCAGCTCAGCCCTGGGGAAGTTGTCTTGGTTTGATGCTCAAGAAAACAAAGAATTCCATGTGGGAATCAAAAAAGTGAATTAAACTCAAATGAAACGCTGGTGTTGTGCCAACCAGCCTCATCCTGCAGGAAATTCCAGGTCCAAGATGCTTCGCTCCAGCAATTCCCACTACATGCAACAATTAGGACAGTCAGAGCTCTGGAGATGGGAAGGATTTGCCATTTTTGAAATTTAAACAGGTTTAAATGTAGGATTGTCCAGGCAGATTCCTTATGTTATGTCCCTGATCAGCTGGAAATTCCAGCAGCTCCATCTCCACCTGCTGCCAGTGTGGGATGTACTTGGTGATCCCAAAGATTGGGAGTTCCTGGATCCTCCCAATTCCCATCCAGCTGGATGGTGACCCTGTCTCTATGTCCTTGTTTATCCCAAAGTTTGGCACCTCCTGGCTCCTGCTCTCTCCCAGTGTCCACCTGGTTGGACAGTGATCCTGTCTCTGTGTCCTTAGTTATCCCAAAGATTGGAATTTCACAGCTTCTTGGCCCAGAATCCCACCCAGAGCTCCCAAACCTGCTCCAGATGGATCCCACCAAACATCCCAACCTCTCCAGAGGGATGCACAGACCAGGTGCCAACGCTGAGGGTGCCACCCTTGCAGGTGGCACTGTGGGATCTGGCTCTGCCTGGCACAGCTCTGTCCCAGAAATCCCTTCCCACCTGGAAAGCTCATCCAGCTCCTTTCCCACACAAACCAGGCTCATCCAGCTTTTCCCTCTGCAATCCAGGGGTTTGGAGCCAGCGCCCTGCACCCACAGGCTTGGCCCAGCTGAGTGTTATGATCCCATTCCAAGGTTTCTTTTGGCTACAGGACAATTCCAGAGCCCTTCCCTGTCACCTCTTCCCAGCAAAAGGCAGAGGAATTCCTTGACCCCTCCCAGCCGTGGGATTTTCCTCACCCTGCACTGGCAGTGCTGGTCCTGCTTCCCAGCAAGCCTGGACATCCCTGGGAGCCAATTCCCAGTTTCCTGCCTCTGCTGCTGGCTCAGGAAGGGCTGCCCAGGGAATGGCTGCCCAGGGAATGGCTGCCCAGGGAATGCCCACATTCCTTCTGACACTGTCTGGACAGGAAGGAACAGATCCAGGGCTTGTTTGGGAATGGTAAAAACACGGAAATGGGGAATATTAGTCATCCTTCGTGTCTGCCATGAGCAACTCCCACGTGTTCCTCACCCACCCTGCACCCCACAGCAGGGCTGATCCTGCCTTTCCATCCCAAATCCCTGCACAGGGGATTCCTTTCTCCATGGAAAAGAGAAGCCTTCAGTTTGTAACCCCAGGAAAAGAGGTGTGGAAGTCAGGAGAGGGTAAGGATTGGTTGGGTGACACTGTGTGGGTGGAATGGGACAGCACATGTGGGAAAATTCTGCTGCTCCAGAGGGAGAACATCTGGGATCTATCAATGTTTGGATCCCAGGGAATGATCAGGAATGTTCACTCAAGGTTATCCCTCTTCCCACCTTTATTCTGCTGCTCCAAACCTTCCCATCCCTCTGGGATGCTCCTTGTGCCTGGAGCCTCTTCCTGTCTCCATCAGCTTTTCCCACAATATCCTGCTAAAAGATAAGCATCTCCCTGTTCTCTTCTCTCCCAGCTCCCAGGATTTCAGGAATAAATCCTTCTGCTCCTCTAGGCATCACAGCAGCAACCTGATCCCAGGATTCACCTGGCACTTGGGATCTTCTCCCCAAATGTCCCTGACACCATCTCTGGTGACAAGGATAGGATCCATGGGAATGCTGGAGCTGTGCCAGGAGAGGTTTAGGTTGGATATTGGGAAAAGTTCTTTATGCAGAGGGTGCTGAGGCACTGAACAGGCTCCCCTGGGAATGAGCACATTCCCAAGACTCCAGGAGTGTTTGGACAACACTCTCAGGAACAGGTTGGGATTTTTGGGGTGTCTCTGCAGGGTCTGGAGCTGGATTTGATCCTTGGTGGTCCCTTCCAGCTGCAGATATTCTGGAAAGAAACCAGGAATGATCCCCCAGCAGCACATCCTGGAATTTCAGGGGACTCAATTCAGGCACTGCCAAGCCACCAGCACACACCTTCAGCAGAATTCCAAGCCCAAATCCTGAAGAAAAAGGTTTGTAGCTGGAAGTTAACCCCCAAAAAAAGACAAAGAAACCCATGCTCAGATGTGCTGCCAGTTTTCCCTTCTGGAAAGGGAAGCTTTTCCCAGGGAAGGGAGCTGGGCATGTCCTGGGCACCTCCATGGGCAGTGCCAGCCTCCCCTCCCGTGGGAGGACTGCAACACCAGAATGTGCTGGCAGGAGCACTCTTGGCTCATCCTTGGGGTGATCCCACAAAAAGCCAGCTGGAAGTTTCTCTTTTATTTCCTCTCACTCCATAAAATCCTGGAATGGTCTGGTTTGGAAAGGGATTTTAAAGTCCATCCAGTTCCAACCCCTTGGGCAGGGACACCTTCCACTATCCCAGGGTGCTCCAAGCCCTGGCCTTGGACACTTCCAGGGATCCAGAAGCAGCCACAGCTGCTCTGGGAATTCTATTCCAGCCTCTCCCTACCCTCCTAGCCAGGAATTCCTTCCTAATATCCCATCTATCCCTGCTCCCTGTCAGTCTGAAGCCATTCCCTGTTTCCTGTCACTCCACCCCCTCGTAAAAATCCTCTCTCCATATTTTTTTTGGCTCCCTGTGCTTGTCCTGCAGGAAAAGCAGCACATTTGGGAATGCTGGGATTCCCTTCCCAGTTTCCAGAGCTCTGACTCACTCTGAGGGCAGCAAAGCTCTGCCCAGCCCCACTCCCTCCCTCCCCTCACATCCTGGATTTGTGGATCCCACAGAGAACTCCAAACCTTTTTCAGGAGCAGAGCCCTTCCCCCACCTTTTCCCAGCTTTCCCCAAGCCATGACCTCTCTCCTGTTATCTCAGCAGAGAACAATTCCCTGCTTTTTTTCCCCCTCTGGAGCTGTGTCCAGCGAGTGCCACGTGTCATTCTGCCTCCCTGAGCACGGCTCCTGTGGGATGGGAGCCAGGCTGGGCAGGATCCAGGAGCAAATCCCAGACAGCTCCAGGAGCGAATGGTGCTGGAAAAGCTCCTGCAAAGGCATTTCTTGTCACTCCCATCCCGTGCAGGGAGCCAGCAAAGCGCAGAGCCAGGCTTAAACCAGCTCAAAATGCAAGAAAAGCAGAGATTTTCTCTCCTATTCCATCGCTCTGGGCTAAAGTGTGAGGGTTCTGAGCAGGAAAAGCAGGGTTTTGACAGAAATTGGACCTTTTAGCAAGGATTTCACCCCAAAACAGAACCTGAGAGTAGCAAGGGGAAGCTCCTACCTGTGGGGCCAAGGGCTCGAGGTGAGGGGAACAGGAACAGGGCCAGGAGGCTGACAGGATCCTTGGGCTCCAGCCCTGCAAGGAAACCAGCTGCAGTTCAAGGAACCAGGTTTGGGTCAAGGAACCAGGTCTGGGTTAAGGAACCAGGTGCAGTTTAAGGAATCAGGTTTGGGTTAAGGAACCAGGTTTGGGATAAGGAACCAGGTTTGGTTTAAGGAACCAGGTTTGGTTTTAGGAACCAGGTTTGGTTTAAGGAACCAGGTTTAGTTTAAGGAACCAGGTTTGGTTTTAGGAACCAGGTTTGGTTTAAGGAACCAGGTTTAGTTTAAGGAACCAAGTTGGGTTTAAGGAACCAAGTTGGGTTTAAAAAACCAGGTTTAGTTTAAGGAACCAGGTTTGGTTTAAGGAACCACATTTGGTTTAAGGAACCAAGTTTAGTTTAAAAAATCAGGTTTAAGAAACCAGGTTCAGTTTAAGAAACCAGGTTTGATTTAAGGAACCAGGTTTGGTTGAAGGAATCAGAATTTCTAAATTTATTTAAAAACTTCTAATTTGTTTAAGAATCCTGATTTTGGTTAAGGAAGTAGGTTTTGGTTAAGGAACCAAGTTTAGTTTAAAAAATCAGGTTTAAGAAACCAGGTTTTGGTTCAGAAATCAGGTTTTGGTTAAGGAACCAGGTTTGGTTTAAGAACCAAGGTTTAGTTTAAGGAACCAGGTTTGGTTTAAGGAACCAAGTTTAGTCTAAGGAACCAGGTTTGGTTTAAGGAACCAGGTTTGGTTTAAGGAACCAGGTTTGGGTTAAGGAACCAGGTTTGGTTTTAGGAACCAGGTTTAGTCTAAGGAACCAGGTTTTGGTTCAGAAACCAGGTTTTGGTTAAGGAACCACGTTTGGTTTAAGAAACCAGGTTTGATTTAAGGAACCAGGTTTGGTTTAAAGAACCAGGTTTTACTTAAAAAACTATGATTTGGTTTAAGGAATCAGGTTTTGGTTAAGGCTGGATTAAGAAGCCAGGTTTAGTTTAAGAAACCAGGTTTGGTTTAAGGAACCAGGTTTGGTTTAAGGAACCAGGTTTGGGTTAAGGAACCAGGTTTGGTTTTAGGAACCAGGTTTAGTCTAAGGAACCAGGTTT
>VZRF01009883.1:0-12166 GCA_013396875.1 Vireo altiloquus
ACGGTTCCTTCCCACGCAGCTCTATTATCCCGGAGGGAGAGCGGGGAAAAGACCGGGGAGGACGGGAAGGACCTCGAGGCTAGCTGTGCATGGGGTTTTAAGGAGTGGGGGGTGGGGAGCACGAGAACCAATGGAAAGGGATCCCAGGGGTGGACTCAGGTCAGACAGACAAGGGAGAAACTTACGGGCACGGAGTATGGGAGGGATATAACTTTAGGGACTTATCAGGGACCGAAGGAGAAAGAAGTTTCTGGAGGCTCGGGCATGGTCTTGGGTGACTGGCAGGGTCTCTCCGTCCTGCGGGCGGAGAGAAGGTGGGAGAGGGACAGGGAGCCTCGGCTCAGGAGGCAGAGGAGCGAGTGGAGCCGGGGGGTAACTGACACCTGGGGAAAAGGGACAGAGTTGCCAGGGGAAACCGACCCAGGGAAGGGATTTCTGATACAGTTTTGACAACTTATCTCTAAGGAATTCAAACAAAGTATAAAACCGTCTCCCACATTTTACCAGTGTCAATAAACTTTTCTTATGAATTGTATAGTTTTCGTGCGCCACAGGTGCAGTACTTTGGACAGCACATGCAAATTTTGAAGTGCTATAGTCTGAAGTACAGAAGCTCCTGGGAACAGAGAGACCTTCCAACCAACAGTCAAAACTCCACCAGAGAAATGGTATAGCTGATTTCAATACTACAAAAAGATTGGTAGCATACAGGAAAAAAAAAGTCTCCCCATTGCTTCTGCAATACCAAAAAAACCCCCAACAAACCTCTATTGATTATTCATGGTCACTTTTCTCTTGGATTTTTTAAGAAGGTGACTCTTGCTTTGTGGCAAATTTAAAGAACATAATAGCATGGTATGTCTATGAAACAGGCTGGAAAAGAGTTCTGAGGAGCAATTACAGCCAGGATGTATAAGGCAGCAAAACAAAGTGGGCTTTATTCAAAACATAGAGATAGATGAAGACCCTTTTGTTTCCTGTTAGCATGGTTTGTTGCCCAGGCATCTCCAAACACAATTTTGGTTTGAGTGTAAAGTAACTGGTAGTTCACCTTTCAAGGGATTAAGTTTACTTTTGAGAGGAAATTTTATGTAACTCGCTCAAGGAAAGCAAGTTGAAAGGCAGAAAAGCCTCTGTGAGAGGGGATCACTTAATACAGAAAGTAGTTCATGAAAGGAAGAGGGTGTTTTATAACCATAACTCCAGAAATAAACATATATGGTAGCATGAGTGAAGTTTTAATAGATTAGAGATTTCTTTGTCTCTGATGTGACATTTCTAGACTTTCTATCCAACAATTCTGAGAAAAAAAAAGCACTGCATTACGTAAGAGATAGTCTTCATCATAATCATATAAGCAAAGCAAAAGAATTCTTGCAGAAATTTGGAACTCAGAGAACTTAGTGTTGGAGCTGTGCATGCTGCCTTGAACTCCCTAGGGATAACATGTAATATGGGAATTATCGCTGAAGGCCCGATTTTATTTCTTCAGTAAAATCTTACGATGCCATGTGAAGTCCAAATTCCAGGGTTCCAGGAAGTGCTGATGTGGGGCGTGTCAAATGATGTGTAAATGGCTGGACTAGTCTGTCAAAAAATGATTTCTGATTCTGTATATCCAAATTAAGTTAATATATATTTAGATTTAAATATATGTAAACAGAGAGAGCCCAAATGAGAGACTCATTTTTTGAACCTCTGGTCTAGGTTTCATGTTGTTTTCTGGCTTTCATCCAAACTCTGTGGCTGAATGTTTATTTACCCAGTATATTTCAGAACTGTTTTTCACACTCTGTGTGAAGTGGCACCTACTGACTCTTCCTATATCATATGCATAATGTGATGCTAAGTTCCTTGTGAATATCTTTTAAGGCTTATATTATCTTTTATTTGATTTTCTGAGGTCCCTTGAAATCATCTTTTGTCTTGCATTTTGATTTCTGCACAGTCAATTCTGGTTCCTGTTTTATGTTTTTACTTTATGTGGCTGATTGTTTCAACTGTTCAGTGGTTTCATTTAAATACTAAGCTTCTTTGCCTCTATTCCTCCAATCTTATTCTAATTCAAGATGCAGTCAAAATCAAAAGCTATAATACCCCGAGTGTAAAGCAGATAAAGAAATATGAACAATGAAATAATTTAGGTTAAACAATCTTTATATAAGCGTTTTGCTGTGGCTTGAGTTGTGCCATTTTGCATATCCTTTGTGATGCTAGCAGCGGTGTTGTGAGACCATAATGGATTTACCCAATAAGTAAAGTGCCATATTCTAAGGGAAGGCTTTAAAACTTCAAAAACGAAGAGGGTACTTTTAAAGCCATTATGAGAAAAAGCAACACCATCAGTGTGTTAAGGGTCCTGAGGTAGAGTTAAATTATTTTGAAATATTGCATGTATTTCTGTGCCTAATTCATTTACAAAGTGTGCCTGATGAAAGGAAGATCCTTAGATTTCTGCTGCATGGCCCATGGAAATTCTGCAGTGTTTCCTGAGTATGCAGGCTATTCTCCACACATTAATGTCCTTGTTACTCACTCAGGATTTGTAATGCTAGCTAAGATACAGCAAGCCATTAATCAGATGTCTTTCAGAGTTAGTATAATGCAGATTTATCTGGAGCTTTAATCTGTGAAATTTCAACCAGAATTTACATTTTTCCCTCTAAACTTTGTGAAGGAGAAAAAGTTCAGAAGGTTTTCAAAATAACAATAGGCAGTTTTCATAGCTGTAGGTGTTCATGCAGTTAAAATAGAGTAAATTTGTGTGCGTTATCTGTATATTCTATGATGCTGTAGACAGTAAGAGGTAAACTCGGAGTGTGGATTTATTCCTTCATGATTTCTTTTTGCCGTAAGAGAAACCACACAACTGTCTCATTCCATCTCTCTTCTGTACTTTCATTATAGGTCATTAGAGATATAGATAGAGAAAAAAAACCCATGGTTTTCTGTTGCACATGAACATATATTCACTTTGATACAATTTCTGTCAAACAATGCATAGAGCAGGGGAGAAGAGAAAAATAGAGAAGAAATGCAGAACAGATTTGATCAGAAGGATTTGAAATTAGGCAACTAATGAACATTTTAATTTTATATGCAAATGCATTTGGAACGCATGGAGCTCTGCTCAGGAATATATGATGACTCAGCTGAGAGCTTATGGATCAGGATTACCAGGCAGACCAACATGGATGGTGATGCATGGATGTCTCTTAGAGATTGGCTGGTCAAGAAAAGGAAACTGATGAAGCGTAGTTAACTCAAAGAAGCCTTTTATTCACTGTTGCTGGTTAGTAGGGGAGTCTTTTACAGCCCTGATATCTCTGAAGGGACAACAGAGCAGGACACAAGTGATAAGGAAATTTCTGGAGTATAGTGATACCAGTGCAAGGAACTGAAGAAGGCAGATGTTCTGCTTGACTTCGCACTGACAAAACAAGGAATAACTGACATTAGGATGCCTAAGGCCAAGCAGGGGGTTGATGTTATTGCAAAGCCGCTCTTGGTTAACTTTAACAGGTCATGGAGCTCTGGGGAGGTTCCCGAGGATCAGAAGAAAACGAATGTCACTTCTATTTTCAAGAAGATCAAAACCAAGGTTCTGGAGAGCTATAACTTTCAAGCTGTAGCTTGTCACCCTCACCTTAATCTTCCCAAAAGTGATGGAGAAAATAATCCTGGAAAACATTTCCAAACATACAAATGATAAGGAGGTGATTGGGAGGACTCAGCATGGATTTATGAAGACGAAATTATGTTTAACGAATGGGCTTGTTATCTGTGATGAGATAACTGATGTGGCGAAAGATGGATGAGTACTTGATGTTATTTATCTCAACTTTAGAATTTTTTTGTCATAGTATCCCATAAAAGCCTCATAGAGAAACAGCTAGATATGTGGTCAGATAGGGAGATTGACTGAAAACTGGACTGAACTTGTTGTGACAGCAGTGTGAAGTCCAGCTGCTTGAACTCACTATTTACCAGCAACAGCCCACTACCACTACAAGCCAGTTTGTAGTACACATGGTCTAAGTCTGTAACCAGTGTGTCAGTACTGGGCCCTCTACTGCTTAATGTCTTCACTGATGAGCTGTATGACATGACAGAGCTCACACTCACCAAGTCTGACAAAATGTAAAATCAGGAGTGGCTGATGTGTCAGTGTTGGGTTGCCATACAGATGATTCACTCAACATGGCTGGAGAAATGAGCAAACAGAAATCTCATGAAGTTCAGTGAAGAGAACTGCTAAATTCTGCGCCTGAGGTGGAAAATCTCTTTACATTAGTGCAGGATGGGGGACAGCTGACTGGAGAGCAGCCTTACAGGAAATTGCCTGAGGATCCTGGTGGCTAAGTTACATGAACCAGTAATGTGCCCTCACAGAAAAAAGGTGAGCAGCCCCCCTGGTTTCATTAGGGAGAACGTTGCTTGCAGACTTGGGGGAGGCGATCCTTCTCCTCTGCTTAGCACTGCTGAGACACACCTGAAGAGCTGTGCCCAGTTCTTGAATCCCTAGTAAAAGAGAAGAGCATATTGAGCATGTCCAGCAAAAGGCCAGGATTATGATTAAGGGCTTGGAGACCTGGCATAACAAGAAGAAATCTCTGAATATTTAGCCATAAAAAATCCCTTGCTTTAAATTGCTGTAATTAATGCTTCAGCACAAACAACTGTATATGTGACATTTCAGGCTCCTGTATAGACTAATATTTCAAACAGGAAGAAGAAAAGATGTATAGATTCAAATCACGCCACAGAGCACATAGGCTTGAACATGTCTTTCCTACAAATTGAGACTGGAAAGAGGCCAGAAGTGGACAAAAGGAGGAGATAGCTGGATGTTTCCAGTGAAATTAATTCTGGCTGTTTCTGTTGCCAGGGCTGGTGATGGTGAGTGTGGAGAGTTGGCTGAAAATGCTTGCTTTTTACACATCTGGAAACTTTGTGGTCCAAGTCTGATGGGCACATAGTGGTAGAATTACTCACCAAGTCCAACAGAGGTGACATGATTCTGTGAAAGGCTCAGCAGCAGGAGTGAGTTGAGTGGAGTTAGGTTTTTTTACAGCTGTTTCTGGACCTGTTTGAATATTTTCAAGCATATTTGACTGAAGTGACTGAAGTGCTTCAGCCCAGCACCAAAAAACATGTTTGTGGCAAGTCTACGGTCTTTGAATTGGTGCTAAATTGTTGGTCCTCATTAGAAATGCCAATGCTTCTGGACAGGAGCTGAAGTAATTTTCATTTAAATAACATTACTTAGATAGCAGGTACTGAGGTTGGGTTTATGTGCCTTAATGACAGCTTGACATCTACATCCTTTCTGTGTTTTTACAGCTAGAACCTAAGATTCTGCAAGTATATGAATAAATAGATATGCACACTCATTTTTAGGATTATTTACATCTGGATCTGTGGCGCTATTTCCTTCCACTTGAGTCAAAATTACGTTCAGCATTTCGGTTATTTTCATTTTAGCCTTCATACTCAGAAATGTCTTGATCCAATAAATCCCCCTGGAAAGAGTGTTATCTATCCGTGTTGCAGTGTGTTCCTAATTTGGTGCTTTTAAGGAGCTACCAACTAAATCTCCTTCCCTCTCCTCACTGGACAGCTCCCCTCCCCTGTTCTTCTGGAATGTGTATTCCCTGTAATCAGAAACTCTCATCACTGGCAGGTCTGACAAGCAGTCTGTGTGTGATCTCTACCAAGGCTGGCAGCATGGAAAACAAGGAGAACATAATATCCAAGACGTTGTTTTACTTATATTTTCAAGTTGAGTGTATAAACTATACTAAAAAGAAATATATTTACAGTTTTTAGTGAAGCACTGTATTTTGTCAGATTACTGTCCTGTGAATAAGTCTGAAACAATTAATTTCTGTGTTGCTGAAAAATTTATCTCCATTCAATTTGAGCCTTGAGAAGACACAACTTTTACTGGTTTGACTGCCATGTTCTTTCTTTTTAAAACTCTCTGTACATTCCTCTCTGCAAAACTCCCTTTTTATTTTTTTTTTTTCAGTAAAGTCCTTTAGTTTCTTGTTTTTGTCACTAAACTCTTGACTACTAGGTCTCTTTCCACCTGACCAGGTTGCATAACCTTCTCTCTTCTGCACCGAAATGTCTAATGCATCTTTATTTTCCAGGTCAACAGTCTTTCTTTTGCCACTGTAGTTTAAATCCTTTTCCAAAGCCAATTGTTCAACTGTTCGCTGAGCTTCATTGACAAACTTTTTTCTCTTTTTTTTTTAAACCCATCACATTCCTTGAATTTATTGTTTGACTTATTCTGGGGAAAGGTAAAAAAAGTGAAAAAACAAAGGAAGCAAGAAGTAGAGGACCTTTACAGTTTAAGCTTTTAAGAGGTTCTCAATGGAGCAGAGAAAAGAAGAGTGAGAGGCAAAAAAAGCCTCAAAGCATCAGCTACTTACTACTGCCCATGAAACTCCATGTTATGGTGATGAGGCTTGAATCAAGACCACCACTAAAACCATGGTTCTTCACCTGGGAAGCCACCTGTGCAAATGGCTGTGTATCTGTGAATAAGCAGGGTGAAGGACCAAAAAAATAGGGCTCAGATTTGAACCTGAGAGGGAACTGAAATGACAAATTTACACTGCAGTTTTACAAACTTAAGTTATCATTGAAAAGATGCACAAATTCTGAGTATGCACCAACACTAAACGAATGCTCCTACTGTTTCCTGTACAGCATGTGTGCAGATGCGTAAACAAAATGTACTTCATTTGAAATCTTCTACATCATTGCTCCTGTCCCTTTCCCTTTCTCTCATACATAAAAATTACTTTTTTTTCACTTGTTCCATGTTTTTCTTCAAGGCATTTTCTAGGTTACCAGCTAGGTCTGTCACAGGTTGTGTATTGAGATAAACATCACACAGTACATTTTCCATTACTTTGTTCCTCCTCAGAAAAGCAGCACCAGAAATTACTTTGCTCAGATGGATTAGGCCTTTTACTTATCGGCAAAGTCTTCAACAGTTCCCGTCTAGTTCCCATCTATATTCCTAAAACCAGTTTTCTGTCACAGAGGTCTCTCATTTCCATAGACAAAGCAGCTCTCAGTCTATAAAGCAGGGTGGAATTTTCTCCTGTGTATGCTCTGTGGCTGTTACAACAGTTTAGGGCTTTCCTGAACTGCAGATGCTTTTCTGCCTGAATCATCAGGCACTTTGGGTGTGAAGTTTCTCTTCTGTCTCAAGACCTGTCTTTTCTCCTTGCCATCTCCATGTGTCAGTGACTGTTGTCTGTTCTGAATTTCCTAAATTGCTTAGTGCTGCATGTCTTCTCTAATTTCTAAAAAATAATTATTATTTTCTTCAGCTTACTTTCTGCAGCATTACATACTATCCTGTGCTCAAACTTAGAACCCTGTTGACTATTACTGTTATTGTAATTTGGCAGACCAGCACACTATCAGCATTTTGCACACTTCAGCCATGTTCATTGACCCAAAGACTTCACAACTTAATTAGAACAAGGCAAAAGAAAGAGCTGGTCTAATAAGATTTGATGAGAAACTGCTTTGAGAAAGGGACTACAGAAGACATGTAGACAAATATGCACCTTTGTGGAAAAAAGGACTAGACAGTATGAAAACATAATGAAATTGCCACAGAATGCAGAAAAGTAGGGAATAAGGAAAATCAGCTGAGAAAATGAAAATGGAAGTTTAGACAGAAAGTGTAATGGAGTGAGAGAATTGTGGTTTTATGTTGCAGATCTGTCATTTTGGAAAAAAAAAAGAGGAAAATTTAGGTCAATTTGATTAGCCAGGGTGCGGTCAGATATTGGTAGGGCTGTTGATAGACATGTGGCTAATGTAAGCACGGACACAAGGAAGATGGCTCATCATCAGCCACTCCCTTCTCCCTTCTGCTTCCCCGAAGGTCACCGCTCCCCCTTCAGATTTGCTAGTATAATACACACGTAGCTGTCCCCAGCCTGATTCTGTCAAAAGAATTTGGTTTTTAAAACCTACAGTAACACTCCTCTATGAGGATTTTACAAATCAAATCATTCTGACAGAACTAGGTTAAGGAGCGGTTGTGGTTGTAGGTCGGAGAGAGCAGCTGTCTTGTGGAACAAGACAGGGCATAGTTTAGTGCCTGTGCACTGAATAGGATAGTCTTATTTGTTAATTAGATAAGAACAGAACAGTACATGATTAATTTAAGAAATAAGTATAAACTTGGGCAAATTTCTTAGGAAAAAAAGGGAAGAAAATATCTGAAGATCAAGTCATAGAAGAAGATGATTTAACAAGAGGAGAGCACAGCACTAACAAGGATATGAAATCTCTGAGATTAGACAGAGGAGAAGGGAGATTTAGAGCACACCTTTTGGGAATTTCTGCATAAAATGTCTCTTTTGAGAGAAAATCAGTGTGGTTGAATATGGCTACCCTGCCACAAATACATGCAAGTGGCCACCATTAAGGTTAGAAAGGCAACTTTAGAAGTGACATGTTGAGTTTCCATTTCTGCCATGCTGGTGCTTGCTCAGCTGGTTTCAAAGGATTGTTTTAGAAAGTATTTATGAAAGAAAAATGGGTGAAGAAATATGTCCTGTTTCATCTACTTTCTGGATAACAGCCCTGCACTGTTATCATGTGTATCATGCAATGTGTGTAACCATCGAGGCATGATCCTGTCTTGTTTATCCACCTCCCACAGTTTTTGACTTTGCAATATTAATCTATTCCATTAAGAAAGCAAAACATCTTAGAAAATGTTGATTCTGAAGATTTCTCAAGTGTCCTTTGGGAAGCTGCATATCTTCCTTACAACAACATGTTAAGCTGTCACATGTATTCCCATTGAGAATGAAGAAGGAAATTACAACTGAATCCTAGCTTACATTATGCTAGGAAAGCACTTCTGAGACCTCCACCCTCCTTAATGTGCTGTATTCTTCCTTGGGCATCAAGATATATGAATCTCAGTTTGTATATCCACTGGTGTCATCGCTAATGGAAAAGCAGAAAAAGCCAGTTTTATCATCTAATATACTCCACGGCCTGTATACAAAGTCCTTTATATATTGTATAACTTTGTTAAATCACATCCAGCTCTTTTGGGGCTAACAAAAATACAAATCTTACCTTGAATTTTACTCCTTGCCAAGTTTAAGTCTCTTTTTTCTTCCCTGAGGCGCTATAGCTGCTTAATAAAAAGGTCATAAACAATATTTCCTAGCAACAAGGAATATTTTCTTTGAAATGGCTAAATGTTTTTTAAGTTGCAAAGAAGAACAGTTCTGAATCTGACACTTCAGGACGTAAACTAAGAAATAGAAATACTAGAATATTGCTTTACTTTAAGTTAGGTGTTTATTTAAATATCTTGCTGAATTGGAATATTAGAAAATCATAAGCTACAGAAAATCCCCGTACTTTTAATATCTAATTAAGATAGCTCTTACGTAGTCACTTTAAGCCAACCTAAATGGCATGACACAATCAGTCCTACTCTCTGTCCCATCTCCAGCCATGCCCTCCTGTTGGACTTAAGGATTGACATAGTTTAGGAAACTAATCTGAATGAAAAGAATTACCCAATATGTGTCTCAGAGCATCCTTCCATTTCCCAGGATGTTTTTCAACCTGATTATTTTCTTGGTTCAGTTTAGCATTCAGTGTGGGTGTGAAAGAGTGGCAGGAATTTGTGGTTCAGCTTAGGGAAGAAAGCAAGCTCGTCTGTGTAAAGGGCAATTCTCCCTTACGTTGGAGTGAAGTGGTTCTGAAGCTCCAGCTCCAGATGTCTAAACCTGCATGTCCATGCCTGACTAGTGAAGTTTTTCTTTTATTTTAAATCAAGAGCATGAATACAGTTATCAACTCCTCAAAAGAAAATAAAATGTTCAAGATTTTGGTATAAGCATGCAACTCAGTTTTAAGTAGAGGAAAAAATATGTATAATTTACTGCAACAAATAGGAGTCTACTGGGAATTGGTCATGTAGTTTCTGAAGATACTTCATACGTATCCAATAAACAATAATAGCTTCTTCTGAGAAACTAATTAGCTGCCTCTCAAGAGATGGCAATGTCCACATGGAAAGTTGTCTCTGTAAGACACTGATTATGTCACATCTGGATAAAAGACTGACTAACTGTTTCCACTTCACAGTGTTAGAGATGGAAGAAAAAGCCAATTACACAGATAATAAAAATTTGCTTTTCCAATTGCAGGAGCTTACACGATAGCTGGGAGTGAACCCTGTATATGTAGCATTGAAACAGGAGGTTGTTGCATTTAAACTGAGATTTCTTTGATAAGATTTCAAGTGAATTTAAGATGTTTATCTTTTCCTCTGTGGATTGGTAGATTCCAGAGGCATGAAAAATATATTTTCGGACAACGACTACAAAACTGAGGTGATTTGCTTAAATTTTTATACTTCAAAGTATGAGTAACCATTACAATGAATGTCAATATAAAGACAACTGTAGCAGCTGACAAGCTTAGCTTAGCTGCAGTAGTTAGCATCTAAGCATTCATATCATACCTATGGCTAAGGAAAGATTTTATTTGTTAGTGTTTGAGCAGGCCCATAGGCAAGAGAGGAAATATAGATTATGTAGGTAGGGAATCTCTTGTGATCCTGGGAAAGAAAAGGTGAGCTAGTGCCATCAGCCCTGACCTATAGCAACTGCACTTTTCTAAATTTCATTGTCTTTTGTCTCCCAGCTGGGTCAAGCTTGCAGCTAATACAGTTATGTGGGCGAGGAATCAGACCAAGCCTCTGATTTTCACTGTCCACTGTTGCTTCAAGAAGCCAGTAGAAATGAGGCACATTAAGCCATTGAACATTTTAGCTCTGTGATCTGCAGTTACTCTAGCCAGGAACTAAGACATGAGTTAAAGTCTGTTTCAGTGTCAGAAAAGATTGATTCCTTTGGGTACTTTCTAAGAGTCCGTATATGCTCACAAGGGCTTTTGTCCAGCAAAGCACTTGCACTGCATACATATATTAAGTTAAATAAGTACCTAAAAGTCTGCTGAATCAAGGTTGAAAGTGGTGCTAATCATGTTATTTGGGTTTAGTAATTTTTAAATTCTAATGAAAATTTGACTGTATCTTTGTATTTCAAACCAAGTAACTGTTTAACCAACTGACCTTCCTGATTTTTTAAAAGGCAGTTTGAAATACAGTGTCAATGATATCTTTGGTCTTAGATGCTGATAATATGGAACCTTCTCTATTCCAAGGGGCATATCTGCTTGCTTGCATTGCGAGGATCTTTGAGGAGTTAACTGAATCTGAGAAAAATCATACCTTTCTTGTGATGGAGATATGCCAAACTGTGATGTTCTCTTGCAGCTGGGCTTGGCTTCCTGGCAGGTGGTGATCACAAGAGAAGCTGGAGTTTTCCCTGGACAGTTTGGGTTGTTTGAGTTTGTTCCAAATGGACATCAGACACCACCACTCAGGGCGAATCCCAGCTCTCCTATCTCACAGCATCATGAATAATGTCAACGGAGAAAACACACACATGAAACAAAAAGCATACAAAGAGGATCAAGAGTTCAAAACAAATGGCTTTGCTCTTAATGTGAGGGGGTGAAGTCATCTCCTATTTAATATTCATGATGCATTTTAATAAAACAATGGCAGATTAAGACTCCAACTACTAAAGAGTAAGATTGTATCTTAATTAAGTCAATGTGTATTTTTTAGCAGCTAAAAAACAAGGAGACTTGTTAATTTTTTATTATAACCTTCAGGCTTCTCTTTGTCCTCTGTCTCCCTTTTATTCTATCCCATGTTCTAATCCCCATGTAAACTCTGATAGATTATGTCAGCAGAGAATAGAGGGCTGCTGACAGGTTGCTTTCTGCATTCATCTTGTGTTACTCTGCTCCTTCTGTTATTGGAATAAATATTAAGGGCCAATGAGCACTCAGGAATGCACATTGACAAAACTCAACAGTATTAAAGATTCATGTTCAGCTAAAACTGGATATTGGCGGACCAGAGCATAAATCAGGGATAAAAAGAGGGAAAAGGAAAGGAAAGGGAAAAGGAGAAAAAAAGGAAAGGAAAGGAAAGGAAAGGAAAGGAAAGGAAAGGAAAGGAAAGGAAAGGAAAGGAAAGGAAAGGAAAGGAAAGGAAAGGAAAGGAAAGGAAAGGAAA
>VZRF01009883.1:12914-98028 GCA_013396875.1 Vireo altiloquus
AAAGAAAAGAAAAGAAAAGAAAAGAAAAGAAAAGAAAAGAAAAGAAAAGAAAAGAAAAAAGAAATCCCCCTGAAATATAAAGCAAGCCAGGGATATAAGTAACATAAATCTATATATATGGTGTGTTTTTAAAATTTCTCTCACTCTTTTTGCGTTTATATCACTGATATTCCTGTGTGATTAGTGGCGTGTATCAGGAGTTCAGCTCTGCTTTTTTGGCTGGGATAGGAACGTTGTTTTTTCTGAGGAGAACCTTAAGTTTCGTTATTGTTATGGATGGCAAAATAAAGTTCTCCATTACTGTCTCAAGGGTTTACATACAAGTCTGTATGATACATAATTTTTCTTTCTCAGTTTTCTGCAGTTAACAAACTGAACAGACTTTTGCTCCCAGAGTACACTTAAAATATTTCCAGGTATTGGCACCTTACTACCAAAATCCACCTGATATTCTTCTATAAGAAGAAGAATATTTTACAGCTGTGGGAGAGACACAGTATGATTCCTGAGAGTGCTGGTTTGGCCAAAGTAAAGGAAACTTAATCTAGTGTTTGCATATCAAATGAAAGATGGCAAAAGGTTTCTAGTGTGCTGGCCAAGACTCATGATTTCATTTTGGTACATGCATTACATCTGAATTAAACAGTCAAACATTTTTCCATGCTGTACAATACTCAGTGCATGTAGCATTTTAATTTCCAAAGTGTGCCTTACAAACATTAACCAAGTAAGCCATATAATATGGGATAGTTAATTAGACAGCTTGTGGGATAGTTAATTGCATATTACTATCTTATTTTGCTAATACCTGAATTAAAGACTAAGTCCTGAGGCTGCTTGCCCCAAACTGTGCATTAGCAGTATTATAAACCTTCCTCACAATCAATCACATGTAGGTTGAATATACTCTCTGGGATATTCAAATACTGAATGCAACTCACAGAGCAGCAATGAAGCCCCAAAAGCACAGAAAGTATTCCAATAAGGAACACAGTCAGGAGCAGGCAGTTCTGACACAGCTTGATTCATAGCTAAGACCACTCAGGATTAAAAAACCCAATGAATTTTACACATTCTCCAGAGAGATTCAGTCCTAGTTTCATACTTTCAAACATTAGTCATATACCCACTGCAGTAGACTCCACAAAAAATGAGTTGGCAGTGCTTTTATCCTGCTGTTTCTTCCCCTTCTATACAACACTACCGTGACTCATGTACTTAGGAAGTTTGTTCTAAGCCAGAAGTCAAGTGAGAGTCCCAGATAGGATGCCCTCCTTCATCTAACATGACTGAAAAACAACATTTTCTGGGAGACTGTCTTAGTCCAAAGTAACTGGCAGTCCTGGGGGAGGAAAGACTTCATATGTCTTTCCGGATCTTTAGTAAAATTAAAGAAGATATGCATTCTTTGTGTCTGTGTATTCTTTGTACATTCATGAAGTGTTTCTTCAGTGGTGAAAAATCCCATGAAAAATTAACTTACAGGTGACCATGGCTGATGCCTTAGATCTGTGCTATTTCTCTATCCTGTTAGTGGAAAGAAAAGTTAAAAAATCTTTCTGAAACAGAATGTTAGTTCTTATCACTGCCCTTTCTTCTGATGCAGTGTTTCTGTGCAGTTACATAGCTCTGAAAAAGAGATCTCCTGCACAGCATCACCTAGTGCTGTCTTCCAATCCAGCATTGTCGATTAAATAGGACAAAATCACCTAGACATCCTCATCACTGCTAATTTCATGTTTACAAAAGCGTTGCCAAGGGATTAACTTTAAATTGTTTTTGTAATGATTTTCCATAGGGTATTGAAAGCCTATTGACATTAAAGACTGTAACAGCTGATTCTGCTAACCAATTTTTAAATAAGCACTTCTGGAGAGCAGGCATCCTGTGAGAAGAGAGAAAACATGAGTCTGGTGAGAGAGGATTAATGTTCGTTTTTAAATGTGTTACAATACCACCTTTGTAATCAAATTGGTGCATATTTTGCTGTGTAGAATGACTGACTTCTGGATACATTCTAAGAAGCTAAGTTAAAAATTCCTTTCTCTGATGAGACCTTATTTAAGTTAACTTACTTACTAGTTTTTCAGTTATTCATGATAAACCAGAGTTCTAAAATTCCTTAATGAATTGTCCTTTCCACAGTTGTAATCTGTTTTAGTTATCTGTGACATATCGAGCCAGGACTCACTGCTACTTTGGCAATGAAGTGCTGTATCAAATACTCTCAGGAAATTCATTTCAGAGGTGCCAGCTCTCACCGCTGTCTGTACACAGAGCCAAAGTGCTTCAGCAGAGACTCAGTCTCCCACTCTGCACATGCAACTCGCCTGAACACCTCCTCCTACTCAGGATTCACAGCACAGAGCCCTCATCTGAAAGGGGTTTGTGGAGGAATAGCTTTGTGCACAGTTAACTTGGAGCCCAAGGGAGCGGCAGTTTGGGTTTTATGTGGGCACTCCTAAAAAGACATATGTCTGCTGGTGCCTGCTTCATCTTCCTTGGATGTGGCATGGCAGTATGGTCTGTCTCTTAAGTCACAACAGAACTTCTTCACCAAGGGAGACGGATTATCCAGCCATATAGGAAGAATTCACTATCTGAGCAGCTCCACTTCTTAGCTGTAAATGAAAAAGCTGGGCACAAGAGTGCCATGGGCCAGATCTGACTAATGGACCGTGAATTGGATTATACATGCCCCGATAAGCAAAACTCTAAGCAAGAAATTTAGGAATATGTATTTTCGGCTTGAGGAGCAGAGCACATTAGCTGCAAGATTATTCTGTAACCTCTAGGGAAGCAAGTCTCCAGCTTCCTTCTCCTGCTTGAAGCCAATTTCTGCTCAGAAAGTGACACAGAATTTATGGAACCTGAGCAATAGGGAGAGAGACCCTAATTCTCCAGGTTGTTAATGGAGCATTCCCTGGCACCAAAGGCAAGTCAGATTCACTCCCTGCTCCAAGAGCCGCATATGCATTTTGCTTTGGATGAAGTACACAAAGAGCAGAGAGAGCAGACATTACCCAACCTATTAGCTGTTGAGCTACTTAGCAGTACATTAAACTTCTCTTCTGAGATTACTACTTTCAGGTGTAACAAAGATACAAGTTTGGCAGCTTTCTCTCACTTTTAGCTGTATTATGCTGACTTCATCATACCAAAATAACTCCCCCCCCAGAATTACTGTTTATTCATGTCTTTGCTGCAGAAAATGTGAGAATGAACATCTGTATATGGTGTATGAGTATGCAAATACAAAGCTGAATGTGCTTGAGAGGCCTTTTAAAAGAGCTGCAACCACTGAGTTATCCCTCCTCCTCACACCCGGAGAGAGCTGCAGTTGTTGGAGGGAGAGACTGAGGATAAAGTACCTGTGTGTTTATGAACATAAGGCTGGTAAAAGACTGGTTTTATTGACTGTCTTCTCCATGTCCTGGGACACAGAGAAGGCTTTCATCTTTTCTGGTGTGCTTTTCACTGCCCCTTGCTTAGCAGTGTCAATTTCCTCTGTGCGGCTTCTTTCTCCAGTCGGCTTGTCCTTGGATCTCTGTCCATGCCTCTACTTCCATGGTGATGGGTCTGAGAGGAGCAAAGACGTAAAGGAAGGGACAAGATGAGTGACTTCTAGGGAAGGGCCTATTTTCATAGTCTCCACATCTCATACATAATTTACTGTTCTAAGCTCTCGTGCTAATGTACATATTTCAGATTTGATTTAAGGATGCAGGTTATCTGTGATTACAGTAGTATTATTAAGTTATGTAAGATACAACTCTTCATATGTGATTGCAATATGGGCCTGAAAAAGTGAAGGCAGATCAAATGGTGAAGGCTATTTCCAGATGGCTATATGGGGAAAGCCTAGGAACAGCTTATAAAATTTTCTGAGTTCTCATTTTGGCTCTATCATTCTGTGCTCTGTACTCCAGAAAATGACCTACTTTTTTTTCTGCTGTCTTTACAACGACAGTAATATTTTCTTACTTCACAGACTGACTGAGAATGAAATAATTAACTTTAGTGGCCCTTGTATATACACTGTCAAGCCACAATGAGTTGTTTTGACATCGTCCCAATGAATTTAGTATTATTGGAGTCTTTATTATTAGCATTAAATTAATAACTGTCGAGACGGTTTTTTTATTACCCATTCTACTAATAATAATGTAATAATAAGTAAGAAATAATGGAAATGAATGGTTTGGGAATCAGTATTTCATTTTTTTGCACTTCTGGTGTTTGATGCCTGATTCTGATATTGACTTTTTTTTTTTTTTCTGAAGAGCTAAGCCTAAAGAAGGCTGAGTCTCACTTACATGCATTTTTTTCCCTTGGGCAAGAAGAGATGAATTTTAACACAATAAAGCAAATTAGTATGTATTATACAGTACGTTTAAGAAGCTAATTTGAATAATCACGTTGCTTAATCAAAATTTTATTAATATGAGTGGGAGTCTTAAAAGAATCAACATATATGGATTTTAGACCAGGTCCTTAGCATCTTTTCTGCTAGATGTCTGAGCTTTATGTGTGCAGTCAAGAGGTAGGAGACACATAAAAACAGTGAATCAAAACAAAAAAAAATTCAAAGGAAAAAGATGTGTTGACCGAAGGTTCAGAAGCCACTAAAGAATTAAAATTTTTTTTCTGCTTCCTAGGAGAGGAAATGTTAAGACTATTTACTGTTTCAACTCTGTTCTCAAAGACTGCTCAAAAGTGAGGTTTACTGAGCAATGAAAAGAAGGATTTGCAACTGGGCTATGAGAGGTTCTTGGTGCTGACGATTCCCTGAAGATCAGAATGGACTGTATTGCCACACTTGAGATTAAATCATCACAGGTATGAGTCTTACATGAACCGATTATAGCTTTCATTCTGGTTGATGAAGGAGGCTGAGCATTTGAGCTTCTCTGCTTTCAGTTTTGTTGTTTTTCATCTGCTACTTCCTTTCTCTTAGGACCATGATGAATTTTCTGCATTCATGAAAATCATCTCTCTCTTCTGCAGCTTTGGAATAGAAATAAAAAATCTGAAGCAGAAGAAATGTGTTGTTAGCAACTTTCAAAATTAATTCTGTAATTTTTTTAGCCCAACATGATTCAGCTCACAGTGTCCTGCTGCGTACATGAGATTTTTTTTCATCGTGAAACAACAGGCTGAGGAACTCAAGAAACAGGAGCTGGCTACACAAAAGAAAAGTTGGAAAATTAAATTATTTGAATGCCAGAGGAAAAAAAATCTAGGAAATAAAATTTCCTTTCTCCACTGTGCTTTATTAGCATATTACTGAGTTCAGCCTACACCTGCTTTTCACCCTCCTTAATTTCAATTACAATGTGATCCTTTGTGTTGCACCATTTATTGCTAAACGAATCTAGTTCTAAGGATGTGCATGCAGCCAATTTATTCATTAGATATATTGTAGTGGAATTGAATAAAAGGTTTTATTATCAATCTCCTTAATTTCCAGATAGGATTTAGTGGAAATCAATATTAGAGAATGCCTAATTGCTAAATCTTCTTAAATTAATAGACTCATTCATTAAGCCCCCCAAAAATACTTAGCTGGTATTTCTCGTGACTTTCTCTAATTAATTAGCGAGTGGAAAACGATAGTGAGCAGAGCAGCTTTTGGCTGATACGGTGGAATCTGAAGACCAATCTTGAGGAAGAATTAATTTGGATATGTATATACAGTATTTCACCCGTAAGTTGATTATAGGAGAATGCACTGAATAAGTAGACAAATGATAGTTGTATGCTGATGGTCGGCAAAAAATCCTGTGGTTTTAGGCAGTTCAAGCTGGGACGTGTACCCATATGTAGACACTAATGAATACTAGTCACTTTTAAAAGCTTTGGAATTAAATATGGTGCAATCTATCTGCGTGAAACTGCATGACATGTATGCAGCATTTGTGAGATTTTCCTTTATGCCTAACTAGGCAAGTTTTCTAGGCCAGAAACAAAGGAAAAAAAGCACTAAAAAACCTGGAAGAGAACACCAAATGAGGAAAGGGTCTGTAGTCACATGTGTTATCCAGGAACTGTAGGTTTTGCTTTGCCCCAGAATAAAAGTCTTGGGGAAAGGGAATACACACCCATGAGTGCAGATACTACTTTATTGACAGCCTCTGTTGGCTCTGCTGTGGGCTTTAGCAGTTACTGGTGACCTCCTCTGGAGAACTTGCTGGTGATAGCTCAGTGGAGTTTAGGCTGAGTCTGGAGTTTCCAATGTCACAGGGTAGGAGAGTCCCTTGTTGCTAGCAAACTTGTAACTTATGCTACTTTTAGCTTGGAGCTCTAAACAAATGAAAACAAGTGTACACTGAACCCCCAAGAAAAGGCCTGCTGAAAGTAGCTTTTTGATCTCAAGTCAGGGACATCCCTTCTTTTTGCATTTCCAGCATGGTTCCATACTTTATTATGTTTAATATGTGTAAGTTATGCTTACTGTGACTGTGCCTAATGGCTGAGCAACAGAACACGCACATGTGTACTCATAGGCAGTGGGCATAAGTGAGTCTGGTTCCTTCACACTTGGCAGACAAGTGGTAAAAAGAAAAAGAATACTTACTCCCACCTGACAAAGCCTCTCATGTTTCTCCTCTCTGGCATGGTAACAGAGAAACTGCAGCTGCTGCCAGGTGTGCTGGACCTCTGTGCTGTCCTTGCTGTGCTGGCTAGCTATACTTCACCGAGGTAGTATCTTTATTGTTTTCCCTACAAACAGCTGAAATGCTATTACACTCCATGATCTGAGATGAAACAAGGTGTAGAGAAAAACAGAACACTTCCAGACAGAACACTTCCAGCATTAGGACAGAGTTTCATCACAGTTAGCAGACGTATTGGTGTCTGACTAGGAACAGTGATACTGAAATAATGTGGCTACATTTCTGTGAACTGCCTTGGGATAACACAATTTCAAGTTTCGAAACACAGCAAACATTACACTGACTAAGAAAGAAAAAACAGGTCTGAGGAACTCTGTATCATCCTTACAGTGCCCATCATTGAATAGATCTGTAGCTATGATACAGATCAGCTTCCTAAAGCTGATTCTTTCATTCTTTTTGTTCTCTGTTATCCACTGGACATGCTGAATCTGTGGGCCCAAGGACATTTCCTGAATACATGCTGTGACAAGGCTCAGGTATCAGAGTCCATCTCCTATAGTCTGTTTCCTCTTGAGAGGAAACCTGGTAGCTCTGGCAGGGAGAGGATTAACATACCCCTGGGGATCAAGACTGCAGGATGCTTCATGGATTATACCTGTGCTGCATTTCAGATACCATCACTGACCCAGCACCATGTGAAACACTGTTGTTCAGAATGAGCATACTAAAACCAGAGACAGACACTGAACAGTGTAGTTTGGTAGGCGATTATGCTTTTGCCAGTATGTATGGAACTCAGGTTTGGCTAATATGCTGACACATGCTATTGTTTCTGAACTATTTTTTTTGCCTTGTCAAAGTGTTGGAGCTTTTTTGTCTCATCATTGGTTTGATATTTATTACCACTCTTTCAATGTGGTGCTGTTTTTCTGTTTGGGCTAAATACTGATTATTCATTTCTTATTTTTCCATGTTTTTGCTCTTTCTAAGAAACTACTCATTATAATGCACAGCAACTCTCTTCATACTAAAGAAATGATTTGTTTGTAATTGAGTCTGTTCAAGTGAGCTAGTATTAGTACTTGTGTTTTGTTATATACCCCATGAATCTTGAAAGATCTTTTAATGGACATGCACCAAGATCCTTTCCATTTCATTTGGAATGAATTTTGAGCCTTGTGTCTCAGTACTTGCTACAGTTCAAACACAAAGTGAACAAAAATCCCCAAAGTAACATCAGCAGTAAAATTCTGGGACATAAGCAGCAGTGTGAGATAGTAATAGCAAAATAGATTGACTGTTTCGGCTAAAGGTGTACTGATGCCTTAAATGGCTACCTAGAAACAGAGGCCAGACAGGAATAAAGGAGATATTTATTTGAAAGGCCTTCAGAGGTAAACTTTGGGCTCCAGAGGGTCCTGCCTCAGTGGATCCCAAAATGGACGACAGGTTCTCCACACTTCCATGAGTTCTCCACACTTTTATATCAGCATAAATTCACCAACCAGAACCCAGCCAATGATGGAATTTCCCCAAGCTTGTCCCCCCCTCCCCAAGATGAAGGTTTACAGTTCTTGGGCCTAGAATGGTCTGGGTGTCCTTGGAGAGCAAGCTGGAGAGGCTTTGTTATGTCTGTCTTAGCATAAGAGAACAGCACTTAACAAGCTACAGGAAACTTCAGAGTTACACTAGCAGTACAGGATTTGAAAAATATAAAAGTTAAAACCTAAGGCATCAATACCTTTATTGCCATTGCACTGGATCAGAATGACATGATTTTTTAAAATCATGCTGATTTCATATTCTGCACCAGAATTCTTCTTGGCATACATAAAAATGAACCTCGCAGTTGTGCTTGCTTTTCAGAATGGTGACAAGTTTTTCATACCTATCTACACCTTAGTTACTTTACAGAGAGGCCTGAAATGGAATATGCTCAGGAGTGTCACCTTCCTCTGATTGCACAGATTCTCATGTGATTTATTGAAGTGTAGATCTGATCCAGTGCTTCTGCCATGAATGATACTGCATTAGGCATTTAGCATCCTAAATATTACTGATTCTTTTGATCAGTGACTCTCAGTGTAACTCTTCTGAATAGCACCTACTTAGAAAAACCTTCACAAAGCTCAAAGTATCAAAAAATGCAGTGTCCAATTCCCTTGTATGTTTTTGTATTTCCTTTCATGCTGTTTGAGAGCCCACCAGTTTTGGAGCTGTAATGAATCTTACATCTACCCCCTGCCGCTTATTCTTTTATGGCATTAAGACTTATCCATAAATTGATGATTAAAAAAAGTGAGAAAAAAAGGTACCATCATCAAAAGATAATAGTTCATCTCTTTTTTGGTTTTCTAGTCTTTAAATAATATATTAATTACTTATAAATTGGTTTAAAAATAATCTCCTTCTATAGCTAGTAAGAGTAAAGTACGTATTCCTTTAAAAATAAATACTATTACATAAATTCTATACTGCATAAAGTAGGCATTTTGCATTTTTTTCCTGTTATCATTGTCTCCAGATGCAATGTAGCTTGTACCATTGTCTTAATGAACTGCCCAATTAATTTCTTTGCAAATAGATCTGTTAAGCTCATCTACAATTGTGCTGGAATTTAGGTTCAAGAGAGTGCTAAACAAATCAGGCTGTCTAGTGTTAAGCTTCCCAGACTTTGAATAGACGTAAGAATAATTGAGGCAACAGACTCTCTGGAAAAGAGAGTCTGAGCATGGCCTCAAGTATATTAGAGATCAGTATTAATGCCAGAGAAGAAGATGGTCCCTGCTTCAAAGCATTTTTAAGTAAGCTATTGCATAAGAGCTGAAAACATAGAAGTAGACACACTGAAGTTAGAGCAGGGAAACAACTAAGACTATACTTACCCATATCACAGACACTGTTCCAGTCCATCAGACTTCCAACACCAAAAATACTGAAAAAATGTGTAAAGTTCAGGAGAAAATTTTAATTTACTAGAAGTATTAGATTTGTTATGAAGTCAAAGTAATAAACAGAATTAAGTTTAACTGCAACAGTTGTTGATATTGCCAATAAATTCTCAAGTCAAAAAGACTTTCCCTTAGGTTAGCTGTGCCATAGGAATGGGGAGTCACCTTTTGTTTGGTCTGTTGAAGCTTTAGAGGAGTGTCTGAATTGCAAGCTGATTTCAGCTTGCAATGGTGAAAGGATGAACATCCAATAGGGCATCCTGAATGAAGGCTTGTGCTGTAAAGTGACAGATCACCAACATTTGGAAAAAACTCCTCGTAATTAATTGACTCTTGTATTATAAAATACATTTTTTGAAGGTCTAGTATTCAGTCATGATATTGTGATAATTCTTTTCATCATAATTTATGGAGGAGAGTTTGATTGCACATTTTTTACAGATGGGAGCTGCATGTCTTGGCTGCCAAACAAACTTGCCTCCTAACACTGTACAAAATGTGGCAATTTTTTTTCTTTCTAGTGAGTTTTTAATTTCTGGTATTACAAAAATACTATGATTAACTGATATTATTTTCTGGTTTCTTTTGATATAAAAAAATCTAGTTTAGAATTTGAGAAATAAAATAGCTAAATAGATTATTTTTCAATAGCATCATAGAATAAAAGGAAAACTTATGCCTTTCAATCAAGCTACTAATTTTTTTTTTTTTTAGTAAATGCAACCTGATTTTAAGGACTGTTATATTTTTAACATAAAAAAAAAGATAGAAAATTTCTATTTTTCATTCACCACAGACACATCATTCCATATGCTGGCTCTGATTTGTGGTTTTTAGAACATATAACCACCTTATATTTCAAGTGAATACAATCAACCTGTATGTAGAAAAATGCTTTCACTCTTCTAGAAGATGCAATTGGCAACTTTCATTCTTTGAAACAATGAGTATAAGAGTATAAAATTGGAAGAAAATGTTTTTGAAATAGGGGAGGTCAGGTTTATTATTTCTTTATCTATAAGGAAAAGTTATTTTAAAACCGTATTTTAATTGCACTGTCACTTCTCATTTGAAGTGACACAACCTTCTAATGTGTATGGATAAAATGTTGGAAAACAAAACCTGTCATTCCCTGAGTAATGTGGATTTTAGAATTCCTTTAAAGAATGTTTTTTTATACACTTAAAAATCCATCCAAATAGAGCAGTCAGTTTTGTTTATGGCTTTGAGAAACTTTATGAGTCTAGGCTTCTGATAAAGCTCAAGGAGATGATGGTAGAATGAGCCAAAATTTTCTTTATTTTTTTATATTTAATTATATATTTTTTTTCAGTTTCTTATGGTGTAACCTAAATAGACAGGACAAGAAAATAATCTAGACAAAAGATTTTCCTAATTTCCCTGGGAGCCAGAAATTTGGATGAAATTTTTGTGTCAGAAAATGCTGATACACTGTTTCAGATATGACTGTTGGTGTGTGTATGCTCACTGAAATGAAAATTTCTGTCTGTTGCCCATGTCTGCTATTTGTAGAATTAAACACATTAAACAGTGATGTCACTAAACAGTGGACTGGGATCATGTGGTTTGTATCTCTTGTTAAATCCTGGCTCCATGGTAGATCAACTGAGACCTGTGGCGTAGCTAAGTGCACCCAAGCCACTGATGCTGAGACTTGGACACCTAACCTCTGGAGTCAGAAATTCCTGGATCCTGGTCTTGAAGGAGCCTGTGTGGAGGTCTTTCTGAAAAACTCCAGAGTAACAACAGTAGAGAAGGGACATCAGAATCTCCAGGTCTCTAACCTGAGTCTCTAATCTGCTGGGACTTGTGGCTACCAGAAGATGTCCTGGGAATGGGAAAACTGAAATCATCATACCATTTTCTCTGTGCAGTACAGATCTGTCTGATAATATGGGATATTAAGGCAATCCAGGAAACTCTGGGAAAACTGCCTTGCTCCTTATTAACTTTTATTAAACAAAATATATCTGAGAAAGCATCCTGGGCTGAGTAACATTTTCCCATGAAATGAATTTAATCAGAAAGTAGCTAATTAGCTACAGTTTTTAAATAGAAAAAGACATTTTATGAAATGAAGAAGCACCAGCGTCCAGTCAACAAAACATAGGTATTGTATTACTGAACACCGCGGCTCTCAACACTTAGGGTAACAACTTTGAAATTCTACAGATATCTGAATATATAATTCTTATCTAAATAGGTGGAATTTTCACGTCTTGGCAGTCCTGCTGTGAATACATACCTTTGTAAACAATAGAAAGAACTTGCAGCTTAAATCCCCTTTAAGAAGGCTAGAACACTATGCCACTTAGGTTTCTCTGTCAAAAGTGTGGAAGAGGTATGTGTCATCTGGCAATAGCTCTTAAATCATATTCTGCAAGTGACATGACCATGAATCCAAGCAACTCATGTAGTAAGCTGGCAGGTGTCAGGAGGTTTGGCTGTCCACTAAGTAGTGTAAGGGATTAGGAAGTCCTAGGCATATTCCAAAGTACCCTATGAAGACCTGGAGGAGTTTACCAGTGAACATTTTATCCATCTAGTCTTTAGATTGACAAATGGGGGATCCCCAAAGGGTAATCCGGGAGATTATGGACCCATCAATCTTACTTCAGTCCCTGGGAAAGTTATTAAATGGACCCTCCTGTGAGCTATCACAGGTCAAATGAAGTCCAAGATTGGGAAAAACAACATGGATTCATCAAAGGCAAACCATGCTTGACAAACCTGATTACCTTCTGTGGCAAAGTAACCTGCTCAGTGAGCATGGGGTGAGCAGTGGACATTGTCTACCTGCATTTCTCCAAGGCTTTCAAGAGGGTTTCCCATAGACTTTTCCTGAAGAAACTGATGGGTTGTGGTCAACCTCTGTCTTTTTTATAGAGCTGTGAGTTTGCTTTCTAAAACCATTATATCCCTTCTCTCTACAACGTATGTACCTCTCTTTTTCATGAACTACAAACTTGTCTTCTGTCCTTAGAGGATCAAAAGTTAGGCTGTTTAGCAATCCCAAGCAAGTTCTAGCACTACTTCCCTGAAAACAAACTTGTGGATGAGAGCAGAAAAACAATGTTGAAGACAGTCTTATTTTCTGCATATGCCCCAGGAGTCTATTGCCCAAGAACAAGGGTAATGTGCTCCTAAAAGCTTGTAGAACACTAATGTTTAATGTAATATTAATAGGATAGTTACAGACTTCTGAAAGATGAAAAATTAAAATATGTATGTAGGGTGGTGAATGCAAAAGCAATGTGAAAACTATGCAGTTCGCAATTGTTAAATTTTCATGACAAAGAATCTAATTAGAGACTTAGCATAAAGTAAAATTCTTATAATAAAGGGGGAGTTAGATTTATCACTAAAGGGCATTTTATGATCCTAAACCACAACGTAGTAATGTATCTCTGTGCAGTCAGAAAAAACTCATTATGTGGAAATTTGGTTACATTCTTATACTCACATGTGTATTTTCAGAAAGCTGCTGAGAGATTATTGAAATTATTACTATGTGAAAAATAGTCAACCATTTCCAGTGAATCTAAAAATTGTAAATATTGGGAATATTTAAAATATTCCCTCACAATAGAATTTTCAACATTTCTGACTGAGAAAGAAAAAGCATACTGAACTTAATAACCATATGGAGTGTGCATTTTGTGTTTAAGTGACAGCATTTTTAAACTGGAAAAGAACATGACAGATCGATGGTAAAAAATTTAACTGTTTTGAGCTGGAACATATACCTCTTGTTTGTCTTTCTATTCAAGAAGCTGGGTGCTGCGAGGCCACAGAATGTACTCAAAGAAGAAAAGCTTGGTTAGGAGGGATCCAGAGATGTCTGTCCTTGATGTTTCAATGAAAACTTGGAAGACAGAATGGAAAGGTTTCTCATGAAATCTGCCCTTGACCCTGATTTGAAGCAGACGTGGAGATACTGCAGAACTAGAAATCAGAATATCCTAACAACCAAAAAAGTTATATGGGGGAAAAAAAAAAATAATTCAATGCAAAGAAAACAAGGCCCAAATTCTAATTCTCAGAAAAAAAATCAATGACTGCATCAGAAATGAGAATGATTAAGAAAGTAAATAGTGATGAGGAAAAAAATCTAAGGATCCTTGCAATTCTAGCCTCTCCTGGACAAACTGACCATGGGTTAACAGAACCAAGGTTCTGTCAAGACAGCAAAGAAATAGGATAGGAGTCAAAGCGTATTAAATAGTTTAGTGTACACTGCCATGCTGCTCTGCCCAGCACAGTTAGACCTCGGCTAGAGCTCTGTGTCCAGATGCTTGTTAACTGAGAGTCAAAAAAAGCATCCATGATGTGCTGAGATCTAACAAACACTAGCTCTAAGAAGGAACTGGAGTAACTGGGGCTGTGTAGTCTTGAAAAAATAATAGTAAGGAGAAAAATGATGCTAGTTTACAAGTATTTAAAATGTCAGCTGCGAAGAATTTCTTCACAATGCCCAACATTAAATTAGACAATGCATAATAGCAATTAAACGAGCTGAATCAAGTTGAAAAAAATTCTAAATGGCAAGATCACTGAAAACTCATCTGGCTGATAAGGCGAATATAGAGAATATTCCTCACTCAGTTTCTGAGGACATCCATCAGGAGTACTGTTGGCATAGCTAGTGCTGTCCGAAGTAGAAGGGTGGAATCTCTTGGGGTCATTTCCAGTTCTAATTTTGCAGATATCTGAAACTGTTAGGAATAATGATTATCACACAGACTTAGCTTAGAATGCAAGCTAAAAATAATTCATCCTTGTTTCTTTGAAGCCTGTGGTGTTTGAAACTTGCATTTTTATATTTTCATGCTTAGTCTGAAATTCTCTAGTGATTACAGTTCCCCTGAAAATGGAGGCCTATAAGGGAAAAATATTGTATGACTTGTGATAAATTTCCATGTACTGGTCAAGCCGCACTGAGTGGAAAAGTTGTGCATACACTGTGGCTTGAAAAGCAAGCTTCATTTCGCATTCAGCCAGTTCCTTCACTTTAAGCAATAAACTTTCCAAGGAAAGCCCTAGTTAGAAAGAATATCTGAAAAAGTAAGGAAAAAATTCAATCTAATTTCTATCCCTGAAGTCTTTTCTAAAGGCAGACAAAAACTAACTGTTTAGATATGCATACAAAGAGAATTATTGCACCTTGACCCTGTAAACTCCGTATTGGTAGCATTTTCTGTCATTTTCTTTAATGCAGATGGTTAAGGTGATGGGTCCATATGCAGAGCATATTTTGTTGTGCAAAAGTTTTGCAGAGCAACTCTACCCAGTAGAAGAGCCTCTGCAGTCTTTACAGTAAAGAAAGAGGTGCTTTCCTTACAGCTACAACTTAAAAGATTTGGAAGAGGAAAAAAAAAGCATAATCTACTCAAATATTTCAGCTCTCTGGTATTTGCAGCTATTAACAGATCTTGCGAGAAATGAAAAGGGATTACTGCTGTGCGTTTGCAGACTGACCCTCTCTTTAACACAAAATTAGTAGATCAGCCTGCAGGGAGTGGTGATTATCCACGGATGAATGAACTCCATGAGCAGGCCTGAATCAAAATATGGTCACATCTTAGACATACACAAAATGTTTCAGTGAGATGTGGTGTGTATGTACCAATAGTACATCAGTGTTTTATTAGTTTTAGGAAAGAAAATACATCTATGCTTCTGAACATAGCCATGTTAATTTCTGGTTTTTTTTTAAAAACCAATTTAGATAACGGTCCTATTTTTACAGTGCTGGCTTCATGGGGAAAGAAGTTAATGAGTTTGATAAGGAAAATTATATTGAGGTCTATGAGTTCATCTGTCCATCTACCAAATACCTGTCTTCATTAACTGATTCATTTTATGCAACAGATTTTCCAATTCCTTGCCTACTAAAAGGGCCCTCAACATTTCACTGCCACTTAGAAATTTTATCCTGGCATCAACCATTCTAATACGGGGAAATTTTATTTCCAATTTATGAAGGATGCATGCTGACAAAGGCGATGAATTTAGTAGAGTAGATCATTCATCCAAGACGACAAAGAGTCTATAGCAGAACACAGTACAGTAATATACATGTTCCCAAGTTATTCTACTTAGAACCTAAATTTTCTACAGATGAACATGAGCAAAACCATTCCTAACAACATGAATGGGTGATGTGTTAACAAAGGCGTTTGAATTCTGACTGATGCAGTGATTAACGCAAATTGAAATGAAAAATTTAATATATGTTCTGAGCATTTTCATAAGGCAAGAAATGGAACTCGATGAATTTCTACGGAGAAGGAGAATAAAATTGGTTAGAAGTACTGTTTAATATGCTTAATATCTAATCAGATCTACTCACTGTTGCAAGAAATAAAAACCAAGAAATGAGCAGGATTATAAAACTAATTATATGATAATGAAAGGCAGTTACACTTATTCAGCTAAATATATATGTGTCTGCCTATCCAGATAAACTCCCTATTGACAGAATTTTGGGGAATCCAATATCCCATATCTATACCCCAAGAGATAGACTGTTTACAGTTTTCCTGTATCTATACCCCAAGGGAGAGTCTGTTTGATGTTGTCTAAAACTTGGACTAGCTTTTGAAACATGCTGACTAGTGGATGACACAGCCTGAAACAGAATGCGATGGACCACTGATGTGAACTGAGACAGATCTTACTTCCACTTGGTGGCAGTGGTCCCCCCTTATAATCTACACCTAAATTTTGCTGTTAATAAAGTCACCTTCTTTTATATCCTTCGCTAGCCCCATATCACAGCGGATTTTTTAAAAATAAGACATCACTTTACAGACATCAATTTTTCTAAATTGTTACAGCAATACAGTAGGATACCATCTCCTGATAGATTTGGCACCTAATATAATAACATTATTTTTTGTTTTCTGTTATTGAACGTGCATGATAAATAAGGATGAACAAGGATTACTATGAGAGTATTTGAACT
Source organism: Vireo altiloquus (assembly GCA_013396875.1). Lineage (NCBI taxonomy): Eukaryota > Metazoa > Chordata > Aves > Passeriformes > Vireonidae > Vireo > Vireo altiloquus. Next base: position 29,474 of record VZRF01009883.1, read on the forward strand.
GAAACCAGTATTTTAGTTTATGGGCTAACACATTCAAAATTGCATGTGGCTTGTCTTTCTTGCTTGATTCCCAATAATTCATTTCAGATTGACATTTCAGATTGATTGTTGTTGAAAACATGGAACAAATTGGCTAGGCAATATTTACATCTTTTTTTCCCCTAATTTCAGGCTTTTTATATTTATTTGTCGTATTTCTTAGTAATCTTAATTGTCTTGTATCTTAAAGACTGAGAAAGTCCTGGAAATTAACGATTATCATTGTTATTGAAAATAAAATGTGCATTATCTGTTGTGTAAATGTCAGCACTGGCATGACAGTGTGCTCTCCTGCACAGCTGGACCTCCCCTTGAGTAGAGAAGGGGGTCCCTGTGCTTCTCAAGACTACTGCTCAAGTTTGAGAGACTCCTTATCACTTAGTAAGTGAATTGTGACCAAGCATGCTGAAATTTTGAAATCTTAGCCTAGTGATATAAAGTATTGATTGTGTATAATTAATTGTTTAGACATAAACAATAATTTATAAACATAAACAATGAAGGAAATCTGAATCCAGACACACCCAAACTCTCCTCTGAGTAGTTTAGAAAGAAATAGGGTCCTTTCTGAACCTCATAACTCAATGTAAGCGTGTCCCTGAGAGTTTCATCTGTCCCTGTCCTCTATGCAGTCAATAATTGAGTGTACGTTACCATCAAATCTTGTTAAAACACTGTTGCATTTACCACTGAACTTTTTAATATCATTAAAGTTTACCGTTGCTTCTCTCCTGCAGGGAAGTGAGCAACTCCGTCTGCAACAGTTTGCTATGACAAGGAAGGTAGTTGTAAATGTTCGTTTGCTGTGAATATCCATCTACTTTATAGGTAGCAAGGAAAAAAATCTTCCAAATTTTATCTACGAAAAAGGGAAAGTGGAGAATAAGTCAACAATTCAAACAGAAAGTCCATGAGATACAAGAAATAATTAGAAAACATGCTCCCCACACTTTTGAGACAGGGTAATTACTTACAGGATGTTGCAAGCTATGCTTTCTGCACACTCCTACCTTCAGATCCACACTCTGATGCAGTGTCACTCATCCAAATATATTTCATGCTCACCAATTTCCACTTAGTTTTCCACTGAAGAGGTTTAGTGAGTGACCCACTTTATGATATTCCTCTGTAAGAATTCCCTTGTGTATATCTTTCTCAATATGTCCCAGATGGTTTAGTATCTGAACATGGTAGAAGCCGATGGGAGCAGATGTGACCTAAAAAAACTTCCAAATCAAGTAAGTGGAGAAATACGTTTGCTTGTGTTATTTATTTATTCTCTCGTTGACTTACAAAACTAATCAAAATAGCAGTAGTTTCAAGTATTGCTTTGCAGCTAATGGAATTGGTAAAATATGTTCCAGAAAAGGAAAATGGTTAGGAAAGAACATAGATTTCTGAATCCTTCAGTGCCATCCCTTTTAATGTCTTACTGCTTAGAGTCTGAATATCTGCATCCTCCAGAAATGTATGCAATGAAAGCCTTGTGATTAACATGAACCCCTTTGTCACTGCAGGCATTTCATATCATCTGATATGTGAAACTCATTTCCATACTCAGCCTTCTGTGGTGCTCAGCCTCTGTCTCGCTCATGAGCACATCGGGACTTTACACGAACCTGGGTGGGAGCAACCAGTTCTCTTACACCAACATTTAAAAAACGTGTTTTGCCTCCTGTACAGTGTTGTGTCCATAGAACATGGACAGATGCATGTCCTGCAGGCAAAGTCAGTCACTCACTTAACATCAGTGGTCTAAGGGCTTTCCACTCCTTATCATTGGGTGTGATTTATAGCTACCTGCACTGTGCAGTAAAACAAGTATCTTGCCTCCTAGAAGTACAAAGAAAAGGGTCTATTAGCATAGTCGTTGAATTTTTAGACAGTTGCATTTAAAGAAATCCCACTGTTAACTTCCATGGTCATTGACATTCCATATCCTTTTTTTCCTGTTTTGACAACACAAGTATTTTTGAGGAAATACATAAAGCTGTTTCAGACCTGCAGGTTGTGGGTTGTTATTAAAAAAGGCTGGCATTCTTCAAAATATTTTTTTTTTAATTTCAGTGATTGAATTACTTGTTTTAAAGGTTAAACTTAGGTCTTTGTGTTTGCATAGTGTGATTTTTAAAGAAAAATCAATAGAATATCTAGTGGTTCTGCAATGTTTTAACAGCAAATGCTATAAATAAATCCATAGCAGAATGAAAGCCTGCTATATTGGTGACAGTTTTAAAGCCATGATTAGATTGCTAGGGACATTAGCTGTTGAAGAAACTCAATTCTGGCTTCAATAATTTGGTGGTAAGTATGTCTTTACTGTAAGTGGCAAATTGAAATACTTTCTGAGAAAAATAAACACCTTGAAGCATTGTGTGACTCAAAGGAGCACAAGCAGGACTTAGAAGTTTTCACCTCTATAGTGCTGCTGTGACTTCAAAAGGGCAGCTGAAAGCTGTTTGGAGGAAATTATTTTGGACATGTTGGTAGAGATTTAACAATGGTTTGAAGTAATTTAAAATGGCTCTGTTGCTATTGCTAATGCATTGAGGGGGAAAAAAAATGCTATTTTGGCAGTTCCACAAGTTGGAGAACAAACCTACTGCAGTATCCTTTCCTTTTGAGCTGGTTTTGAACAGAAGACCTCATTGATCAGTTGGACTCACATTGCCTTTGCATTCTTTTCTCCAAAGAAGTGTGCACCCGGCTTTATAACGCTTGATTAGCTGTATTTTTATCACCTTGTATAAATACAGACCTGTCGAACTTGTCAACATGTTTTACTGTGATGTTTTGAACAGTTACGGGAAGGAAGCATATTTACCTGTCATGAAAATACTGTCTTGTAAGTTTCCACCCATACCCAATCCTGCTGGGTATTCTGCCATAAGAAATAGATACTTGCAAGAAACTGTCATAATCTGTCCAAGATTTAAGAGGTTGTGGATTGTTTTTGTTTTTTAAGATTACTAGTAGGTATAGGCAGATACTGAAAGATAAGTATCCTTTTTTTGTCCCTATTTCTCCCTGAATTATCCCTCTACTCAAGATATACAAGCTGAGACAAATTTTTCAGTACAGAAGAGGCAGTGTGTCATCACTACAACAAATATAGCATAGATTCTGGAAAAAGAGTGACAACCAAAACTTTGGTCAGATTTTGAGGGATCAGGGGTAAAATAAAAAGTCCAGATGACTTGCTCCTGTGTATATCACATGATGAAAATATCTTTTAAGATCTGGAAAAATCAGTTTCTTCTTTTACTTCCTGGCTTAAGGGTAAGCTATGCTGTACTCTTTGTGGTTAAGGGATGTGGGCAGTTTTTTCAATGAGCTGGGTCTTCTGATGGGTGTCTGTTGTCTTCTCAACACCATGTCAGGAATGCTCTGTGATATCTGGAATCTGGGGCTGTGGTGTCCCTGAGATGCTACCATGGCACTTGCCAGCTCTGCCTCTAGCACCATCAAAGCCACAGCTGACAAGCAGGACTGAGAAAGTGCCTTTACTTTTACATCACCAATAACCGAGCAAACTGAGGCAAACAGATTTTTTTTGTTTTTCAAGAAAGAAACTATTTCGTAGTTTCAGTTGGTGACGATTTTCAAGGACTGAGAAAAAATTGTGTACATTCCACTGAATGTCCCAAGATTTTCTCAGAAAAACAGAACTTGATTATTTTACTAAGCTTGCAAGAAGCTGTAAGTAAGTTAGGTTGTCAGAAAATTCCTCTAAATATAAAGACCTATAAATGTCTGATTTTCAGTCAGACATTTTGGTTATTTTGTCAAGACCTTTAAAACCCTTTGTAGTGATGAAATAGGTTTCTACCTGTGCAGGGTTCAGAGAATTTCTACTTCAAATACTAATACTACATAGTACTGGCCAGCAGCCTGCAACAAATTCAGCAGCTGCATTGAATAACTTAAAAGAAACAATTATAATATTTTGAAGGAAGAGAACAGGAGAAATCAAAAAAGGTACCGTGTTGCCAGTTGATCTTAGGTAGTGACTATGGTCAGAGAAAAAAAGAGAAAAAACTGTCTTATGACTGAGAAACAGTAATGAGACAGAAAAAAAAGCCCTCACCTGTCCCTAAGTCTGCAGTCTGTCTTGAATCTGGAAATCACAATGGGGCATGTACATTGCAGTGACTGAATTAATATGACATGTTAGCAGCAATGGTAAACTCTGTCTACACTGCATAACTGTGGTCAGTCTCAAGAGCTTCTGAGAAAAAACTGCTCTTCAGAAACTGATCTATACACTGAAGGCAGAGAAGAGCAAATCCTGTCCAGCCACTGAAGAGGACTAGCATTAAACTTGCAACATGGAATATAATATAAAACATAGGACAGACAAAACATGTTTTTTTTCAATCCTGATTGGCTGCATTAGCACTACCCAAATCCAGGGATTCAATGTGGCTATCTCTATCGAGCTACACACAGCACCACTGTGACAGAACTCCTCCCAGAAGCTATCTGTCCATCACTGATGTGCTCATGCATTGCTCTGCAGAGAAAATAGTTGGTGCCCCAGATGCCAAACAGCTCCCCTAGAGCACTGGCAGTGGGCTGGGAAGAGCTCCCTGCTGACCTCATACAATGCTTACTCCTCTACAGCCTGGATGTGGCAACACCCAGTGGTCTTCTACTCCCACAGGTAGTAAACACAAGGATTCAGGACACAGCAACATAAATTAAGTCCCCTTACCAGGAAAAGTGTGGGTAGGAAATGTGTGGATGTCTCTTTGTAGCCAGTGTGACTCCAGCACAGGATTAAAGGTTTCTCCTCAAATGACATTGATATAACGATTTGCTCATTTTTCAGTCAAGAAGATAAATAAATAATAGATACATAAATTAAATGACAGAAGGCTCTAAATGGGTATAACTTCTGAAGAAGGTGTTTTACTTTTCTAATGCCTATTTTTCCTCCAATTTTTACTGACTTTTTATTCTGAAATGATCAATAGTATAAATGACTGTACTCTCTTGCTACTTGTTATTTTCACTTTGTTCAGTTCTGATTGAATCTTGTAGGCACAGATTCATAGTAAACTTCAGTGCAATCTTGTGTACCTCCAGCACCAGGTTTGGATCCCAGCAGTACGATCTGAGCTGAGCCATGGAGCCTGGCTGCTCTTACGGTGAACATTAGGCTACAGGCTTCTTTTGCCAGCCAGGCTAGTTCAAACAGTCCTGCTGGGTTTAGCACCTGTTATCCATTTTCCTGCAGGAACTGAGCACTGGACTGATTAGACTCTCTTGAAAAGGTAACATTGTCAAAACACCTAGTCGTGTCAGTTGCCATCAGAAATACTGCCTCAGGGGAGAATGTTTTAATGCAACAAATACCCCTAACCACGTATGTAGCCATGTGTTTCCCTACATTAGCTCAGCATTTTTTTTTTATGTTCTTTGGTTTATTTCCACTCCAGGCTGGAGAATTAGGCTTTCTTGCTGCTATCCCACTGTGTGTGCTGGTTGTGTATCAGACTGCTGACAGTGCACTTACATGTTACTTTTTTCCTTCCTGAGGCTAGCATGCTTAATACTGAACAGTGCATCATAAAAACAGATACTATAACTCCAGCTTTCCATAGATGAATTCCAGCTGGTTATTTTTGTTAGTCTTCTTGTGCTTTTAGTATTAAGTCTGGGTTTGCTCCCAAACGCAGCTGAAACAGGCAGTTACTTTCAGCAGCAAATTGCTGGCAAAGAGGAGAGAGATCAGTAAAAACCCTGCAGCCGAAGTTCTTTAGCTGATGCCACCAATGCCATCTGATGAATCACACTACTCTGAATTTTGACATTTAGTATGTCCCAAACACTGGATAAGCCACTGTTTTAATTCTTATGAAGTAGTTTGTTACAGTTGTCTAAACTTTAGTTCTGTTTTATTTCTAGATGATTTTTTCCTGTCTAGTCTCCTTTAACTTTGCTGCATATATTCTAGTATGGAGTACTAAGAAGAGGTATGCATCATTACATTCAACCCTTGATAAGAATCTAGACGCTGATGAAGTGGCTGGAAATGAACTACGTGTGTGTGTGTGTGTGTGTATGTATGAGTTAACTATAATCATGCACCAGCAGCATGATGTCCTGCAAGCTTTATCTGAAACATAATAATCTGGAATGAGGAAAATTTTTTTAGAGAGAAAAATGCCGTTACTGAATGACAGCCTAATTGGTTTTTGAAGTACTTAGGCATTCATTAAAAATCTCTGCTCCAAATGTCAGTTGAGCAGAACTCTCTTCAGTCAGTGAAACCTAAAATGAGCTCACTTCTAAATTGTCATGTTATGGTTTAATTCAAATACACATTAAAGCCCTGATCCAGCAAAGCATTTAAGCATATGTTGAAGTCAATAGGATTACCCATACATTAAAATTTAAGCATATGTTTAAATACTCTGGTGTACTAGATTACCCTATATTTTGTTCTCTCTTCTGTTGGCAAAAACTTTGCCTTTATTTCTCTACTTTCACTTCCAGTCTTTTCCTACTTCCTCTCACTGAAGATTAGTAGATTTCAATTAACTCTGTCTGAAATTTCCTCTGGGGCAGGTACTTCAGCATATCAAATCCTCCCAACTCTTCTGCAGGCCTTGCTGCCATGTGTTTGACGTCAGTGTTCATTGAGGTGGTGGGTCAGCATTGTTAGCTGGTTCTTTAGGCTGTGTTGTATTACAAGCCCCTTGTGCTGCTGTGCCCTCCTGCAACCCTCAGCTCCACTCTGCTCCAGCCAGTGCTCTCTCCTTTGGAGGGTACCTTCTGAGGGCTTTCAGCACTCTTTTGCTGCTGTCACTTCTGTCTGTTCTGATGTCTTTTGCTTGCCGGTACATTTTTTTTTAATGAAGAAGAAAAGGTTTTATATATTTAAGGGTAAGACCCCATGTAAAAGATGAGGGTTATTCCCGTGCTTACCAGCAATCCATGGTGAGGCATTTTAGTTAGTGACCAAACTGCATGAAGACTTTTATAAACTTACATAACTGCCCTAGGAATGTCTAGACCTCTGACATTCTATAAATGCCCTACTGCTTCCTATTCTCATTTGCTAATCATGTTTGTGAATATTTCCATCTAATTTCCATTTTCTTGACAACACACACAGACACGAAGACTTTTGTTATGGGATATGAAAATGAAGCAAAAGAACAAAGCATTGAAATGAAGCTTGTAGAAATTCTGGGAAATTTTATTTAATTTATTCAGTGTGTTGTTAGAAAAAATAGTGTTTGCCTTGAAAAACAAATTTTCTTCAGCCAGTGGCCCTCCTTAATAAAAAATTAAATTTATATGGTGAAGCCAGAGAATATAAAGTTTAATAAGACACATTAAGCCCACAGTGAAAAGCTGACCTATTCAATATTTATGAAAAATGTCCAGTGACTCCAATCCAGGAGAAAGGCTTCCACATTTGCCTATGGAAGTTAACCATGTCAACTTAATACATGGTACTGAGTGATGAAGCAGGACGAGGGCAGTACAGTGTGGAGAATCATGAGGTTACCACCTTGGTAGCTGGGCACATACTGTAGGTCATTTATGGTATCTGACACAGGGGAATTGTCTGCCGGACAGAAACATCAAATAAAAAAAGAAAAAGCAACGGCTCTTTTCAAATTGAGCTGTTGGGAGTTCATGACCCGCATACCTTTTTTGAAAAAGTAGTTACTCAAATGAATGAGTTGCATTTAACAGTTTTGAAGACAGACAGGGAAATAGTATCATAGCTGTATTAAAGTTGCCTTCAGTACATTGCCTTCAGCACAGGATGTCAGCCTGGGAAAGTCCAACATCAGTGCTGCAATGAGGTCTTGCTTGATTAAAAAGCTGTTTGTTACAAAGAGTGGAGAAAAAGGGAGAAATTCTGAGTTTGGCAATTCTCACAGCTGACTTTAACGACTGTAACACAGGTTTCTGCATCTGAGCTGATTTTGGAAGCTGCCATCACAGTCAACAGAATTTTTGTTAGCATTGTCAGTGGGGTTTAGGGTATGATTCATGTTACAAAATGTAGGTGTTCTCTTTAGGCTGAGATAAACCATGTCCTGTTGGGTGGAAATTCTGGAAAACCTGAAAGTGTCTCAGATGTGAACACCTGTGTTGCAAATACTCACTGACAACACAGTCAGGTGCTGGCCATTCCAGCTAACATGGAGAGAATCCAGAAGATTTCAAAAGAGAATGCAGTGTAACTGTTTAATATATTGTCAAATCCTGGTAAAGAAAAAGCAAAGGGACAGAGAAGAAAATATTGTATTCCAGCAGTGATTCAAAGATGACAAAGATTCATCACAGACTCGAGGTATAAGTGGAGATGCGGAGGAAGATTCCTTGGCGAAGAACAGAGCCAGCTCAAAGAGAAAAAAAGAAAGTTTAAAGAAAGCAATGTGTCAAATTTTTCTTTTAATCATATTCAACAGATAGCACCATCATCAATAATTGAGGGACTGGGGGAAAGGTAGAGCAAAACATAGATGATCGAAGACAGAAGAGTGGGCTCCCTCAGGGGTCCATGTGTTGGTCACTGTTATTTTATGTCTTCATTAATGACACAGACCTAGGGATTGAGTGCACACTCAGCAAATTTGCAGTTGGCACCAAGATGAGTGATGGAGTTGAGACATCTGAAGGAGAGAATGCCATCCAGAGGGACCTGGACAAGCTCAAGAAGAGGGCCCATGGGAATCTCAAGAGGTTTAACAAGACCCAAGTGGAAAGTGCGGCCCCTGGGTTGGGGCCACCCCAGGTATCAGCACAGGCTGGAAATGAACAGACAGAGAGCAGCCCTGCCAAGAATGACTGAGGGGTACTGGTGGATGAGAGGCTGGACTTGGCCCAGCAGTGTGCACTTGCAGCTCAGAAGGGCAATTGTGTCCTGGGCTGCATCCAAAGCAGTGTGGAAGGGTAAGGGAAGGGATTCTGTCTCTCTTGTCTCCTCTCATTGAGCCCACCTTGAGTACTGTCGTAAGATGTAACCAAAAGTATGTCAAAACTAGGTGGGGCAGTATTCTTTGTCTCTTCCATGACACATCCCTGATAAGTCCCTCCAGGAGATATCTTCTGTTAATGGGCTATCAAGCCTCATTGCATGACTCATAAAATGATACCATCCCATTGTGAGATGCTCCACCCAGGAGGAGGAACCAAGCATTCCTACCTGGATATAGGATATAATCTGGGATTTGGGATACCACAGCCAGCCCTTACCTACTTGTCTGTGGTTCCCAGAGGACAAGAGCTACATAGCTACTGCTGGACCTACCCTTTTACAGGATCACCCCTTCAACAGAACCACATCTATCGGTTCAACAGAATTGCAGTCACCATTTAATGGGGTTGCTACCCCCACCCTGACCAACAGGGTGTCAGGTCATACTCTGGCCCTGTCAGTGTTTCTGTACTACTGCATTTATTTTTAATTTTTCTATTAAATTGTAGTTCTGATTTTGAGTCTCTCACTAGTTTGCTTTCAAACTAGTACAAGTTCATTCATGTCCAGTGTCCCCATCATAGGAAGGACACTGAGCTGTTGGAGTGAGTCCAGAGAATGATCAGCAAGACAGTGATGGAGCACTTTCTCTGGGAAAGGCTGAATCGGGATTGTTCAACCTGGAGAAAAGAAGGCTTTGGGGTCACCTAGTTGGAGCCTTCCAGTACCTCAAGGGATCCTACAAGAAAGATGGTGAGATACTTTTTACAAGGGTGTGTGGTCACAGCACAAGGGAAAATGGCTTCTAACTCAGATAGTACCAAAAAAATGTTTACTGTGAGGGGTTGAAGCACAGCAACAGGTTGCCCAGAGAAGTTGTGAATGCCCCATCTCTGGAAGTTAGTGGTTAGTGAAAGGCCAGGTTAGTGAAAGGTGTCCCTGACCATGGAAAGGGCTTGAAACTAGATGGTCTTTAAGGTCCTTTCCAAGCCAAGGCATTCTATGATTCTATGAAAAAATCCTGGAATATAGGAACAGAAGAATCCTGAATCACAGAAGGATTACAATGAGAAGAGCAGACTCAGCCAGGAAGGTGGCTGGCATGTATACCACAGAAGGTAGATTATTTGGAGATGAGAGACAATTTACAAATATTCTCCATCATGTTACTCTGCATCTTTGAGCTTACTCCACACTTCTACTTTGGCTTACCCATGAGTGAAGGCTTACACTTTTTGGTTACACACTGCAAATGGACTGTTTTATGATTGTTCCCTTCAGTATCTTCCATTCCTGTGAAGAGGAAACTATTTTATTAGTTTGGGAGTGCTTTTCCATGCGTACATGTTCTCTCCACATGCCTATTTGCATAGCATTAAAGGCTACTACGAGACAGACTTTCTAATTTGGAGAAATTGAATGAGCTCCTTTTCTACCACTACAAAATTAAATTGCATTTGAACTTCAGAGAGCTAGGAAGGAGATGTGGTATAATGCCATGTTTATGTAGAAGTAAGACTCAGAACACAAGTTTGATTAGCCTCAGAGACTCTCCCAGTCACGTCTGGCAGAACGATATGTTTCAAAAGTTGTGGATCAGAGGGGTTAAAAAACTGCCAGTTTTTGCCTTGCTTTCAAGGTGTTTCAGCTGGGGAAACAGGATGAAAGAGAAGGAGCTGATTCAGGTCTATCTGTCCTCTCCATCTCTCCCCTTGGCAATTTCCTTGCATTAGAGGGGTCCCTGGGTGACAGGCTACACCAGCCTTCTGTCTGCAGTGTGTTGTAATTGTGGCTGTGAGCAGTGGGAGGAACAAGAGATATGACCTACTAAGGTTCCTTGCTGGCATGGAATACAGCATTTGAAACTCTCTGCTTAATGTACTGAAAAGATTTTGCCCACTGTAAAGCAGCAAGTGTGCACTTCGCAAATTAATTCTACTTTGGATTTTTTCATCCATGCAAAAGAAAAAATATCAAATTTGTAATTAGTGAGATGAACACCATTAAATTTTGCCTGAAGTTGTAGTTTTATGGCAGAATTCAGAGTAGTAATTTTACTCTTTCCTCCTGAGTTCAACATGATCATATTAAAGAATAACTGTCTGGGGGGCAAATATGTCCTTTCAAGGAGCAAAATGAATTGTCATTCATTTCTATTCCATAAATCAACCTTCATGGGAAAACAATGTTGATCTGCTCAGCATAACAGCTGGAGGTTCACCAAGTCTAGAAAGAAACATAGTTCATATTGAACACTTTGAAACCTGTTTTTCCTAACTGTCTTTTTCAAGTTTAATTGTCATGTAGAGACAGCTGTTTGCTATGAAATCAAGTTTTTTCAGTGCTGGAACAAGAAGTGCTAAGTATCTCCAACTCTACGATAATGGTTTCACATTAGTGAGGGAAGAGCTGTCTGCAGCTTAAGCTTAAGCAACTACAGTCCAAAAGAACGATTTTGTCTAACATTTTCTAATTGCCATGTTGGTTTGATTTGTTGTGTTGTTTTGGGTTTTCACATGTGTTTTTGTTCATTTGTTTCTGGTAGAGTTGTTATTATTATTATTATTATTATTATTATTATTAATTATCTGACTTGATATATCTGAATTTCAGAAAACAGAATCTTTCTGGCATATAGGAGGTGACCCAAATAGAGTTAACAGAAATTACCAGCCCCCTTTTACAAGTATATTTAGCTAAATTTGGGAAAATCATGACATTTCCTAATGAGTTAAGGGAGCGAATAGACTTACACCAGAAAATTTATTCCAAAGAAGTTAATTTAACAAATAAGGACACAGCCATGCCACTTATTTTTTAAATGAACATAATAGAAAAATAATTTTATTAGTCCATAGTAGAAAAGTCTTTCACATTCTACATCTTTGTTGAGTGCTGTTACTCTTTCCAAGTTAGGACACACCACCTAAGAGCTATGGTCATAGCAAGTGGGTACAGCTAAAGAGGATGAGGGCTATGTCTGTAATAGGGAAGTAAATGGGACCAGGATGTCACCTCTGGCAGGGAGGCCAGCTGGCATGGATCTGTGTCTGTGATGCCAACCCACTCCTAAAACAGCACAGCCTTGTGTGAACTCCTCACTGAGAACAGCCCCATGTCTGCTCTAAATCCTTACCACACCCAGGGATTTTTTGGATTAACATTGTTTGTATCAGACTCAAAAGGGTCCCAGGGACTGTTCTCACAGTCCAAGTACACAGACTGCCATGGTCTCCAGGCACCACGTAGCTTCTAGCATAGATGTAGATGAAGGCTCAGTCATGTAAAATAACTTACACATGGTTTTCTCCTTAAATTAATTACCACACCCCAAAATCTTGCCCTTAGTTAGAGTGTGAAGGAAGCCTGTTTACTGCATTGACAGCCACTGAGAATATTTGAAATCCTGTGGCCAGGGTGGCTTTGCTTGTGCATCATTTTGTGTTCTGTCCTGCTTTTCTCTGCCACTCTGGTCTTCAGAATCCCTGACTTAGCTATATTGTCAACATCATAAATGTCATAACTTTAGAGCAAGATGTCTCTATCCCAGAGGCTGGAGAGTAACAATTAAATTCATCTTCCTCTGTGGAAATCTCTTTTAATGACACTGAAAAGGGTTTTTCCCCAGCTTTGAGATTGCTGGGATAAGCAAAGTGGTTCCTTTGTCAAGCAAAAAAATATAATTTCAATTGATGTGTATTAAAACAGTTGAAACCAAGAATGAATATCAGTATTTTAGCATAGATCTGCATACAGTGCAGAACACCTCAGGGCCTCCAAAGACAATGAAAACAAAATCAACTTCTTTGGACTGTCCTAGAGCTATGTCCTTTTCCCTCAACTATTCAAATCTTGCACGAGCTAAAAGGCGTATGGGACAACAGTTATGTGTATGACTAATTTACCTGAAAACTGTTAGCTTAGGTCTTTAGAAAAATTTGGACATGGAAAAAAATGTAGCCACAGACTTTGGGGTCTTATTCTTGAAACAATTTTCCAGTTCCTTAATTTCTGGTATGATTTTTAGATATACAGCAGTGCTCGTTTTACTGTCACTCTTTCAAGCAAAGGTTTTACCATATTTCATTTAATTCAGTAAGTAGTAAAATACAAAATTGAATACCAAGATTTAAGCTTTCTTCCTCAAGGAAGAAATTGAGAAATTTTAATCAAAGTTGATGGTGAACTTTCAAAATCAGTCTTTTCGTGACCAGGAGTGTAAATGAATAACATAACTCATGACTAATGTATTACCAGCCTCCATTCAATTTTTGATCTCATACACTGACAAGCATTATATGAGTAGGCAGAGACAGTAGGTAACTTGGAATCAAATTTAATATTAAAATCTTATTCAGTTATAAATAGAAAAAAATCTGTATTGGTCCAAAAATTTTTAATAAGCATGTTTGGGAATATGACTTTAGAGTAAGATCTGGAGTAGGTAAGCTGTTTAAAACCAGAATAAAAGGAAAACCAAAGAAATATACAATAAGATGCAAGTGAAATATCATATATCAGGACTATGAACACAACAACTTCTAGCTTCGTACTGGAACAGTGAAGAATTTCTAGTCCAGGCTATTTTACCCCTGAAGTACAAAGTACTTGGGAGGAAAATGCTGCACTAGGAACTCTTTCAGTGACAGATCTAATTATTCACATCACTTTCGTGATCTGTCTACGTTCTTCATCAATCAAACCAATTTGTTTTCTTATAAAGAGTATACAGTTCCATTTCTTATCCTTAAACATTCCACTTCATTTGCATGTGTGTTGTTGTGCTGGATATGCATGACATTCAAAATGAACATTTGTAGGCAAAAAGTCATGCTGAAATATTTTGTAAAATAAAATAATGATTTTTTTTGTGATCCAAAGAGTTACTATCTTCATGTGGGCAATGACCAAAAAAGAATAATTTTCTTCATGTTAGTTCGCAGCATAGCAAAAAGAGTGAATGAAAAACTGAAGTCTGTAGATTTCATAAGCAGCAACAGAACAAAGATGCATGTTTTAGGATAAAGAATATACATTCTTCATTCTTGATTTTATGTCTTTAAAGAAAAGATATTTTTATTTCTTAGTACTATTTCAATTTACCTCATTCTAGGTATCTTGAATATAGCAGGTAAAATTTCTAAAGAGAAACACTCTCCAGACTTTAGGGTATGACTGATTGTACTTCTGCAAGTCATTCATTATGATGAAATTGTGCTTCCATTATAAGAAATTTTTCTCCTACATCAGATAGGTAAAATTCACAGATCCACAGAACAGTCTGATTTGGAAAGAACCCACAAGGATCACTTAGTCCAGCTCTTAAATAAATGACCCAAATGAGGACTGAACCCACAACCTTTGTGTTATTAACACTCAAAAAAAACTCAGCTGAAATTTTTAAACTGTTGGATGTATCGACTAAGTAAGTTGATACAAAAGTTGACATTTTCTATGCATGGTCTGACAGTAGAATTAAAAAAAATATTTTTTTTTTGGAAATCCAAGGAGACTATATTTTAGAGCAGAAAATGTATAAAGAGATGTATTTTCTTGTACCACATGCAGTTTTCTGTGGCATGCTATGGGTTCCAGCTACACGGCGTATAGTTTGAGATCCAGTCACACTTATCTATAGCATTTATTAGGTCCATATGTAAACACTCAAAAAGAGAACTGACAAGATTCAGGAAAAACTGCCCAGTCATATAAGACTTAAAATAACAAACTGAAACACTAGTTTTAGTAAATTTTAAGGATTTCTTTATAAAATCAAGGTTTTAGTTAAGGGAAAGGGGTTTGGTTAGAACTAATCAGGGTAGGTAGCTCTACAGATAGTCTGTACTGAAAATAATTAGAGTTAATGATTAGTCAAGAGAAACTGGATTTAAGTAGCAATTTTAGATTTGGAAAATTGATTACTTGTCATCTATATTTGCTTAGCTGTGCCTGCAACTAGGAATAAGACAATTGACAAATGAATCTAAAGAAATCATAAACAATTGAGAATTAGTGCACCTAGCAGTACATTTAAGGGTCACAGATAAAAGGGATTGGAGTCATACCAAGAATCATTAATATCAAAGTTGAAAAGTTTAACGTGAGGAAGACATTTCTTACTTCATCACTTTGTGCCCACTCCCCAATAAAAAGACCACTGACCCAATACAAGGAACTCACTGAGCATGCTTAATAAGTATTCAAGTTAATTTCAATACGAAGCGGGGAAAGGGAGGTGTTATTGTAATTGCATTATGGATATTCAACACTTTTGTAAATAAATAGACTTTGGAATGATCTGTAATTTTGCAGCATGCTTTGGAGGTGACTTCCGTGCTGCCCGATGTCGTAATAAAACATACCACTTTCTAACTTTAATAGTTGGAGAGTTTTTGTCCGGTGCGAGTTGGATATCAATATTAGATTGATACCCATATCTAATAAATCAAAACGTTACAATTAAGGTTTGGATTGTCCCTGACAATTGAATTTGTGCGATGGAAGGACTTGGGGGAGGGAAAGAATACAAATATTTACATATGTGAGCTCCACACAAGGAATGGAGGAATAGTGATCTCAGCAGGTGCCCTGTCTGGAAGGTTTTCTCTGCCATTCCTGATACCTAAAATGAACAGGAAGGGGAATGGACATGATGCTGCTTTCCCTGTACTTGCTTTCTAAAAATGTACTTGTTGACAAAGTATACTAGATAAATGAAAGGAATTTTCTTCGTTTATTTCCACTGTGGGAAACCTCTGCATATTAGACCAGAAGCCTTTTTATATTCTGGCATATTCATTTTCTTACCAGCTTCATCTTTCTTCCAGAGAATAATTTTCTTGAGCTCTGCCCCTAGTCTGATTTTCTCTATTTGTAAATGTTTGTTGCAGGCTCATAAAGAAGCCATCTTCCCCAAATCATGGCAAACCACTGGTTTACCATCTTGCCCATGTGAATCTTTCCTGTTACAAAAGGCATCCCCTATAAGCTTCTCAGGACATATATGACTTTTTTCCCCATTTATAGACAGTTAGAATATTGTGGATGCATTCTACCTCCAAAAAACCTTATAATAATTATTTATCATTATAGTAAAGACAATGGCATCTCATGGATGCAAGAAGGAAAAAATCTCCCAGTAGCTCCCTTTCTTCCACAGGGATTTAGATATTGCACTGATCTTTGTTGTCAGTGCTGAACAGTATAGCAAGGTGACTGTTCTCCATGTCACTGTATCTGAAACCATTTATAATTTTAAACATTAAAATTAGCATCATGCACTTCAAAATTTATCAAAATGGATACCATACTTTTGATGAAAATGTTTAGATCTACCATCTTCTCATTTAAGTCCCACCTCAGTCATGACAACAGTAGTGTCTGGCAGAAATTAAAGAAAGGGTAAGCTTAAAGGAAGAATATTTTCTTCTGAGCTTTATGGTTTAGGTTACCTCACCCTCCAAACCCTGAGGCAACTCCATATCTGCTTCATCTGGCCCAGCAGTCTGTCTTATATGTCATTCTTGAACATACAAGGAAATGTTAAACAAAGTATTCAACAGTGTTTGCAGTAATGTGATTTAAGCAGCTCATTTTCTGAAACACATTGCTCAAAGTTGTGAGGTTTTTTTCTGATTGATTTTAATTCACAATCAAGGCACCATGCTCTCAGCAGATATCTGGGGTCAATTTTCTGTTGCTAGGCAGTGGGGATTTAGCAGATTTTGTCATTCTGGATTATAGGAAATGTTGTGGAATAGGCTGAAATTTGAGACCATGGAATCAGTCCCATCATTCCTTCTGCTCCATTGTATAGTTGCCTTGTCGCAACACTATTTGCAAAATTTGTGTTTTGGAAATGTCTTCATACTGTTGTCAGACTGGATGCACAGCTGAGCACTATTATCCCAATGATTACTACTATGAAATGAAAATTTGGGTCTTTTGGCAATTGTTCAAGTTACGTGCTTTAGAAACAAAAGTTCCTTAATGTTAAGGATGCACAGAGGCAGAAAAAAAGGGTGTACTGGATATCTCCATCTTCTTTCTCTTGAAATTGCTTTTTCAGCTTCACGGATCAGGAGAGTGCTGCACACTTGGGATGACCAGAGATAGCTAAAGGTCTTAAAGCTGTTTATTTCAGGAACCAGATATGAAACTCACTTTTTGAACAGCAGAGTTTGCATCTATCAGACAGGTTTCCCTCTGTATTCAGAAACATGTAAGCATCATTATTTGAAAGCTAATAGTCAATAGCTATTCACCTAGGTGGTGAAAAAATTAGCAACCTGTCAGATATCTACGGGTATCTACAGTGCATGATATGTGGTATTCAGCTAGCAAAGGTCTAAAAAGCTTACTACACAGGGATGGATAGTTCTGTCATCCAGTGTAATATCTTAGTGTTTACTAAACACATCTTCCCATAGGTATTACCATGGACAAAGGTTTCCTTATTTCATATTCTGAAAATAAAAGCAATATAAGGTGATTTATTTAATGATGTGACCTTCCTGTCCCTGTGGTTTCATGGAAGATTCAAAGCTGCTGCTTCAGAGGTTTGGGCAGTGTATTGAGGAGGGCTTGATCTTACAAGGCAATTTCATCTTGTTCACTGGATGCTGTTGCACGTGCAGGCATTCACTGTGGTGATATATAGGGAAGATTTTTATTTGAGTTTTTCAGAGCATGTGTATATGTTTGAAACATGACTGGTTTTTGCCTTTAAAGTTTCTTCCTGCCTGTACCATCATGTGTCCCAGGAAATACCTTTCTTTTTCATTTTTCTGCTGAAAATGTATGGGTGTGGACAACTCAATGGCAAGAGGTAAGATGAAAGTGAACTTGCTTTGTCTCATGAGGCAAGATACTTCATGATTTCTTTCTAGGATTGCACATAAACACATAATACCAACACAGGAGCAAACTCAGTATCTATAAGCTTGCTATCAAGTTTGAGTCACAAGTGGATCATAGAACCATAGAATCATTTAGGTTGGAAAAGACCTTTAATATCATTGAGCTTACTGTGTGCACAAGCATTTAAGCAGGACAGAGTTGCACCATCAGGACAAAAATGAAACATGAGAGAACAAGAAATTAGCAATTTGAATTGAGAGCATGGTGAGAACAGTTTTGAAGTATTCATTCAAAATTAAAACATAGAATGATTTGGGTTGGAAGGAACCTTAAAGATCATCCAGTTCCAACCTCCTACCATGGGCCAGGACGCCTTCCACTAGACCAGGCTGCTCAAAGCCCCATACACTTGCTGGTGAAGACCAAGTCAAAAAAGTCTTCGAGTACCTCAGCCTTCTTCATATCCGAGGTGACATGATCTCCTCTTTCCTTCTGGAGAGATCCCACACTTTCCAAAATCTTTCTTTTATTACAGACATACCTATAGTAGCTTTTCTTGCTGCCCTTGACATCCCTGATCAGGTTTAATTCTATCAGGGCTTCAGCTTTCCTCACCTGATCCCAGGCTGCTCTAACAACTTCTTTGTATTCCTCCCAGGCTACCTGTCCTTGTTTCCACTCTCTGTAGTGATGCATCAACCCAAATCTTACAGTTCAATCACTGATTTTGAAGTATGGGTATGGATTTTTTTTTTAAGCAGAAATTAAAATTCAAGATGAAGTTGGAAAATACAATCTAAACGTGAATATAAAACAGATTATTCAGATAAAACTGATACGTATCGATTTGTACTGAAACTGTTTCTTATGTAAACAAGGCTCTAGGCTGAAGTTTCTTAGCACTTACCTCTCTAGAACAAGGTATGTGCTGTTTACTAATAGTCTTTATATAAGCTAAAATAATAAAGGCCTGGTATTTGTCTAGAGTTACTGAGAGATAACATACATTTGAACAGGGAGAACAAACAAAACCAGAACGAATGTTAAATAAACATAATAGATCCTCCAAAAACATCAAGTTTTAGCTTAGAAAACCATCTGCTTTCTATTTTTTTATTTTTTAAAGTGATTTTATATATATATATATATATCATAGGTTTGCTCTTCTGCTTTTTCCTCTTCTACAGCAGAAAAGGCAGCTGTCATTTATCATAAAATCATGTAATGGTTTGAGCTGGAAAGGGACCTTTTTGATTATTTTGTACTGAGACCCAAAGCCTTGGGCACAGATACCTTCCACTTGACCAGGTTGTTCCAAGCCCCATCCAACCCAGTCTTGAACAATCCCATGGATGGAGCATCCACAGCCTTCCTGGGAAACCTGTTCCAGTGTCTCACTACCCTCAGAGTACAGACTTTCTTCCTAAAAACTAGTCTAAATCTATCTCTTTCAATTCAGCAATCTCATTTATGAGTTATCTTTCCTTTTTTTTCATTGATGAAATTACATCTAGGAGCATTGATCAGCCAGTATACATTATAGATGGATATATAAATGGATAGATGGGAAGATTTGTTATTCACTAGAATTGTGTTCTATACCTCAATTTGTATAGCAAGAAATTATTTATGCTACATGTGTATTATGCATTTTATTAAACCAATGTCCACTAATGAATTTTTACCACAACAGCAGATGGGTTGTTGGCCAGAAGGAATCTTTGCAAGAAGTAATTTTCTCTTCTGTTTCTCCCACCCAGTTTCAAATTATCTCATACAATAATTTTCATAAAAACTCAATAAATAGCATGATTATAATTCTTTATCAATTAATTGATAAAACTATTTCTGTAATTACAGGCAATTGTAATTCAGACGATTGCAGCTCCAGGTAATCTCAAGCCTCCAGCTCTCCACATGGACTAACATCCCAGGCCAGCACTGTCCCACGCCTGTCCCCAGGGAGGTGCCTGATCCCTGATCCCTGAGGCTGGGGCTGCCCCTGGCTGTCCTGCAGCTTGGCTGGGCAGTGGAATGGAATGGAATGGAATGGAATGGAATGGAATGGAATGGAATGGGCTCCTTGGCCCTGCTCTGCCACCCTGGGCAGGCCCTGCAACTGTTAGTCCCCAGGAGGACTCTATCCCCCATAGCGCTCCTACATGGTGTATATTGCCATGAGTACTTCTCTTTAGTTTGGCATGTGTCCATCTTTCACCTGATGTTCTTGAAGTTATGCTCAAAATGGGAATGTCCAGGAATACTCTCTCTTGGAAAGCCCATATCAAGGACCATGAAGCTCAGGTATGGGAGAAAGTACTTGCAGCACAGCAAGCAATGCACTGCTGTAGCAGCAGAGAGGGTATGTGAACATACATCTTCTCTCATCATTCTCTATCTTCATAGAAATCATGAAAGGGTAAAATAACAGAAAACTGTTATCTACTCCATTTCTTCAATGCAAATTTTGATAATCTGTTCTGACTTTTGACACATCAGAAACACCAAGCGCTACTCTATGAATACCCCAATCAACCAGTCCAAATATTTTTCGGTCACAATGAAAACGTTTTCCCACTATATATCCTAGACATCCTTTACTCCTATTAGGCCAGCTTCCAGTGATCCTGCTTACAATTAGCTCCTTTGGCAAGTGTCATGTTTCTATTGTTGGCAAACATAATCCTGCTTTGCTACAAGACTTCCAAAATGACAAATAAAACCCTACAGTCCCATGCCAAAAGTCCATAAATTTGGGCACTTGTAAGTTAAAATATGATATGTGGGCATTTTACAAAATATTACTTTTCGACATAGGCAATCAGACAGGAGGAAGCTTGGGGAAGAAAACTGAGTGACTAAAATGGACTTTGTTTTCTGATTCATACTTCTGTAATAAGACTGAATTTGCTTACCTTGATGGAGATAACATCAGTTCTCATGCTTAAATAAAAGTGTAATGGAGAGAATCATTGTAGCACATACTAAGCTCTTTACCAGACAGTTTCTCCATGCCTCTGAAGCCCCATTATTGCCCTTGACTTTAAAAGCTATTTCCAGATATATAATTCTATTACAGTGAGAGGAAGGGCAAACAGGCAGTGCAAACTACCAGCTGAAAGAAATCTTATCTGCAGAGCCAGCATATGTTCCCAGCATACCCCCTCTCTATTTCCTTTATTTATTTTTAAGTTCTCTGTGTTTTCAGATGAGGATCCTCTTTGGTATGATATTGCAAATTTAATTGTCTTCCTTTTGTCCCCGCCAGCAGAACCATTTTCTTTGTCAAATTTCTTCATTCCTTTTCCATACTCTATTCATGACTTCAGTGTGATGAACATTGCTAGCTGTAGTAGAAAAAAAGTAATATTTTGGTAGAAGATTCTCAGCAGAGTGGAATATTTTAAGTTTGAAATCCATAAAACCTTGAATTTATCAAGAGAATTTACCAATCTCTTGTTCTTTAAATATAATAGTCTTCTTCATTTTTGCTTCAACATAAATTTCCTCTACATTATTGCCTTCATTCTTCCGATTTTATATTTATCTCTGTGTTACGAATAAGGTCAGACTCCATCCTTTTGGCCAATCTATAAAAGTTTTCTAAACTTAAATCAATTTTTGTTTTAAAACTACTGCAGTCTTTCTCATTAATATAATTCTTCCTGTTTAGATTGTTAGTGATCTGTCTTTAGCTCAGCTATTGCATGGTTACACAATGCAATATTTTTTCTCTCTCTCTTAATTGGTTGACCTATAAAGCTAACCAATAGCATGCAAACTGCAAATATATCAATTTTATGCAGAAGATATCACAATATCAAGTATTAATGAATATTGTATATATCAGTTTTACTTTCTCTGCTTGCAAGTAAACCTGAAATATTTTACTGTCCATTGACTTTAAAGTAGGAAGGTTTCTGCATTCGGATGAAAACACTTCAACATTTGAGTTAATGAAATATTAATAATTTTTCATTTCTTGCTATTAGATAAACTCTTACAGGTCAGATCTACAAGTGATGTAATCTAAAGGCTATCTTTTCCCTGGCAGCTAGCAGTAGAACAAGGAAAAATGGCCTCCAACTGAACTGGGGGGAGGTTCAGGTTGGATATCATGATGCCTCAGGTTTTAACTTTTACATTTTTCAAATCTTGTACTGCTAGTGTAACTCTGAAATTTCCTTAACATTTTGTTAAGTGCTGCTCTCTTATGCTAAGATAGACATAACAAAATGTCCCAGGTTGAGACAAATTCAGAAGAGGAAATTCCAGACGACACAGGATAAACTCCAAGACAAAACTCTCTCCAAGACACAAAGCCTCTCCAGCTTGCTCTCCAAAGACATCCAACCAAGAACTGTAAACCAGCATCTTGGGGAAGAGGTGTAAGCTTGGAAAATTCCATCACTGGCTGGGTTCTGGTTGGTGAATTTATGCTGATATAAAAGTGTGAAGAAATCGTGACCTATCATCCATTTCAGGATCCACTGAGGCAGGACCCTCTGGAGCCCAGAAATGTACATCTGAAGGCCTTTCAAATAAGTACCACCTTTTTCCTTTATTCCTGTCTAGTCTCTGTTTCTAGGTAGCCAGATAAGGCATCAATCAGGGAAAAATGTCTTTCTGCTGAAAGATTAGTTAAGCACTGGAAGAATCTTCCCAGGATAGTGAGGGAGTCATCATCTGCAGAGGTGTTTAAAAAATGAGTAGATGAGGAACTTTATCATACAGTTTAGTGAGCATGGGGGTATTCCATCAACAATTGTACTTGATGATCACGGAGGTCTCTTCTAACATTAATAATTCTAAGATTCTGAAGCACATTTTTTGACTTGGCTTTTGAAAATTTTGCAACAGTGTTTATTTGTATCAGGAAAAGATTTTGCTCCTATCTTTGGAATTTTCCATCCTGTCGAACTGTCAGATTCCTCAAGAACTTTGGAGCAATTACTTCTCTTTCTTGACTCTGGTATTTCTTTTTAGTCATGTCCTTGCCCCTCTGTAGTATGTCACTAGGATGTCTTCTGCAGCAGTCTTCCCAGGGAACAGCCATGCATCCCTTTTCCTGCAGTTTTTATGACTTGTACTTGAATTCCTGAATCACAGAACTGTTTAGATTGGAAGACATGTCTTGAGATCTTGTAGAACAACTTGCCACTGCTCAGTCAGGGCCACTTAAAGCAGGATACCCAGGGCCATATACAGTTGGATTTGAATATCCCTATGAATGGCGACTCCACAATCTCTATGTTTGGTCAGTTCCAGCAAGTTTTACTGTGAGCATTTTGCACTCTCACAATGACTTTTTTTATTTGTGTCCAGATGGACTTTAATGTTTTCTAATTTGTTGTTATTGCCCTTAGTCCTGTCCCTTGACACCATTGTCTCACTCTTCATTCCATGCAATCATATATGTGTCCACATTGATAAGATCCCCCAGTCTTCTTCATCCTGAACAGTGTCAGATCTCCCAGCCTCTCCTCCTATAAAAAATGTTCTAGGCACTTAATCATCTTCATGGCTTTTTATCAATTTGTTGATTTTCTTCTCAACAGTTATAACCTGTCTGAAAAAATCCCCAAACTTTTCCTACTTGTTTGCTTTTCGGAATCAAAGGTTTAACAAATTTTTTTCCCCCTATAGTTGTTTCCTTGTTTCTTTTTTTAAGTTTGTAATAAAACCCTTGTAAAAGAAAACTATTTGCAGGAAAGAATATTAACAGTAGTACAGGTATAACAGTGTCCAGAGATACATGCTACATAACTGCTGCCAGATTTTAATTTTTGAAGTTAAAAACCAAAATTGTACTTCATGTACATGAACGATTTAATTACAACCTTCTTCCTTCAAATGTCATATTATCAATGGCAAAAAAAACCTTATTAGGATGACAGCTTTAGAAACTAGATTACTTTAGGATATTGCACAGCTAAAGATGCTCCTCAGGAAAAAAAAAAGAAATGAAAGCATTTTAAAAGCCTCAAAAAATGCTTTTTCTTCCTTGAAACTGCCCAGTCTTCTTAAACTCATGTAATTCAACTAAAACTGTCATTCAAATGCTCTATCTTTCCATGGAGTTAAGAAGATGGAATGTACCTCTCTTTTATTTTGGATCTCTTTTCTTCAGAATTAACTACTGTACTGGGGGCTTGCTGATCAGATAACTCAGCAGTGTGCCCAGTTATTGTGAGATAAGCACTGTGGGATTCATTAGGGATGTACTGTATTTCTGCTGGAAAAGCTGTTATAGCATGTCTTGAAATACAGTGGCATCCAGAATGCATCAGGCACTGCCTGACTTCCATAGATTTTGAGAACCACGTGAGCTGTAAGCTGGTCATGTTCTGCTCAGACTGGCCACTCGAGGACAGCCTGCTCTGCACAGTGCACTGCCCATCACAGGCAGGCAGAAATTTGTAACAATGGGCTGATGCCAGGGTAGAATAATCAGGGAAGAGCAGCTGCAGGGCTCTGCTGGCAGTTTGCATAGATCCTCCTTGTTTCTTCATCAGGTTTAGGGTATGAAGAATTGTGCTCAGGCATAGAGCTTAGCATAGGAAATTGCGCATTGACATTTAAGTTTACTTGTCAGAAATGGGTGATCTGGCTCTGTCAAAACAGGAGCATGTGCAATAATCATTAGCAGGAAATAACTACTCTCCAGCTAAGCAGGCTTCCTAATGCGTATTCTGCTGGAGGAAGGGTAACTACTGGAAACTCCATTCAGAAATGCACTGCCTCCTCTGAGGTAACTCATTGTAACTGGAGATGGACATAAGTATCAGGTAACTGTCTCAGTGATTTCCTGGGGTGTTGGGAAAGACTTCAAAAAGTGAGATTTCACTGCCCTTTTTTAGGAGAGGGGAGGGAAGGAAAATCAGCAGATACTGTGCAGGCTTTTAGGAACTGTGTTTCCTACAGCACTTGGTATAATATCAAATCTAACTCAGAATTAACAAATAGAAGTACTTATTATTTTATTGCTTTAGAATTTGTACCAGTATAAACTGAGTGAAACAACTCTTAACTGTGTTCCCTAGATAATTTCTGGTTTTTTTATCCCTTGATTTCGAATTCTTCTACAGGTACAAAATTTATTTCAAAAGCTTTTTCTTCTCTCCACTGTACAATTTTTCAGCTACATGCACTGGTCAGCTACGGTTTGCACTAACAAAATCTTCATAACTGCAATTGTTCCAAGCTAGTGTTTCTCGTGGAATTTAAAAGAGACATAAATATACACTTGTACACGTATATAATATCCATCATGGCTTCTATATCAGCACCACTCTCGGTCAGTCACTGCTTTCCTTCCACTCTACTACATGCTTAGAATATCTTTACAGCTCTCTTGGTATGACTCCACTGGAAAGGTTCAGCAGCTGTCATGGCCAGTTCACAGCACAGTGTAGGTTAAAGAATCTATTCATCATGTACATTGCTATATTCAAAGTTATGTGCTTTCAGCATCTGATGCAAAATACCCCAAAGAATTCCCAGGAAAAATTTAAGTCCTGGCAGCAATAACTAACTGCTCAAAAACTGGCATTTGGTATTGCAAAGAGTTTGAGGAAAATTGCTTCTCAGACCAGAATTGTCACAATTTTACTTCTTTTGAAGATTATCCTGATTATGTTGATTGGGAGTAGGCACATAAACTGTAATTTTCTTTTTGTCTCATGCATATAGTAACATACTTGCAGCAGACAAAAATTCACCTTGGATGAATTATGAAGCATTTAGAGTGAAACTCATCTGATGAGTGAAAATAAACTGAAGGAAAACCCCCAGTAATGGATTTTTGTCTATTTATAGTAGCAAAGCAAGGTCATACTCAATTTGGAAACTACTTGGGGCTCTTGAAACAGGAGATTGTTTAATTGAGTCAACACTATTTGACTTTCTAAGAACCCCAGAGTAAATAACCCCATATTTACATCAAAGAAGATCCAAAAACTGCGTACTTTTCAAATGCCTTTTACACGGCAATTCACAAAGGACCAGCTAGGCTCAGGCTCCTTTTTCTCTGACTGAATGAATGACATCACACTTGATTCTGCTTGTACTAATCCTGGACAACTGGGAATTCGGTTCTTCCAGATGTTTACTGATTTTAAATCCCAAGGAGGAATAGCTCGTGTAGATGTTGCCCTATATACTTAGCCACTTCCAGAGTTATTTTTTAAAAAAGTTCTATGAAGTATGACTTCATTCTTGGTTGCTGTTACTTTATTGAGCACTTTTCTTATTGTTCTTCTTTTATGGACAGAGATTGATTACTATACTGTTAGTAACAAATTTTCATAATTTATGTAGCACTGATGAATCTTTTTGTCTAGGCGAAATACACTCAATCCTCTCAACAGCTTTCCAATATGCCACATTTACAAAGTGTTTTAGCATCCTCTCTCTTTTTCCAATTCTCCTTTATTTCCTTATTTTTTTAATAGAGAGGTAATGAAAACTAAATGCAAAATTCTATCTGAAATCTCACTAGTACAGAATAAGTGATTCTTGTATTTTACTGCATCCTGAGAAGAGTGTTTTCTTTTCTTTTCCTGGCAGAACCATGAGTTGATAATTCTCATCCAATACGCACTTCAGTCATGTCCTGCAGGACAGCTGTCCGTTCTATTCCCCTTCCATAACTCCATTTTCCTCAATGAAAATTTTGTCACTATCAGACTCTGGTGTGTTAAGATTCTCTGGTATTCTTAGAACATCTTTGCAGTCTTCCACATTTCTGTGACACTTGCATATTTTGCAAGCGTATTGCCCAGTTCCTCCTCCATTACTGAAAATAGTGGCCTTGGGTCCTGGCAATAGTTGAGTTCTGGATGGATTCCTGGAGTATTTTTCTTTGATGTTCCCCAAATACGATAGTGAAATACCAATAACACTTTAAGGAGTAATCTTCCAACCAGTTATGTTCCCATTAATGGCAATAAAACTTAAACAAAAAATTCTTATCTTGATTAGAAAATATTACAGGAAAATATTGTGTACCAAAAACTGTGCTAAATCATTAGCTGTGCTAAATCCTGTTTCTCTCTCCATGCTAGCTCATTTTACCTGTCAGGGAAGGAATTTATATTAGTCTGTTGTGGCAAAACCATGTTAGCTTTTTATATTGCTATGGTATCTTCTAGATGTCTGATTGTAAATATTTTTTAAAAAATATTTCAGCGGACAAAAGTTATGTTGACTGATCTATAATTCTCTGATTTCTCATTTTCCCTTTTAAAGGATAGATCCTACATTTTTTCTGCTTATCTGGAACCTTACTGGTCTTCCATGAATTTTCAAATATAATTGACTATGGGTCAGAAATTGCTTTGGCTAGCTCTCAGACGGATTTTGTCAAGTTTTGCGAACTTGAACACATTGATCTTATTTGACTGTTATTTAACTTATCCTACTCTCCTTTCTGGCTGGAATGCTACCTCTTCATTAAAATTAATTTTTAAAACTCTGCTCACAGTTAACCTTTCTAGTGAAGATTGAAGAAAAGAAACTCATCTTCAGCCTAACCTGTGACATCTGTTTTCCTTTTTCTTCCTGGCAACAATGCTCTTAGTCCCTTTTTATACTCTTCAGACTTATTTCTAAAACTTAGCTTGCTGATTTTGCACTCTCACTTTTTACTTCTTTAATTTGATCTTTAAATTTTTTTTCTGGATGTGGCCCCAGAGATTGAATTTTTGTTCCTAGAAAGAGCAAAAATGTAAAACATCTATTTCTGGGCCTTTTTGTAATATTATTTATAGCCTCTTAAATATTTTCTAGTAAAAACAATGAACCCTGGTATAGCAAAGTTTTCTGAGAAAAGATAGAGTGACCTTTCATTGATTCTCTAGAAGCAGTCCATCTTCCTCAGGGTTGAAAATCAGTCATCTAAAATGACTCCCAGTTCCTTTGACTATCAGTTCCAGTGACACCTAAATTATATAGCTATTTCTTTCTGTTGTCACTTCCAATACAAGGAAAAATTCTGTTTAGTGTTCACTATCCAAGTGCATTACAGTGCAGTTCAAGCTAGTATAGGAATGGATTAAACTTGTAGTACTCAGGCTGAACATTTTTCTTCACTGGCAAAGGGTTTCAGTATTTTCATCTCTGTGTTTGGAACATGTCATAATGAATTCTTGTACATTACCTTTTAAAAAGCTGTAAGTTGGTATCAGAGCTCCTGAGTAGGATTCACACCCTTCCTTCCTTCCTTCCTTCCTTCCTTCCTTCCTTCCTTCCTTCCTTCCATCATTTTCCAGAGATATTTCATAAAAGCAAATTTGTTTGTTTTAATTAAGATTAATATTCAGATGCATGTTTCCCTTCACTGGTAAGGTCTGCTCTTTACTCAGCACAGATCTTTGCAGAAAATAATTAATGTCTCATATGGGATTTGACCACCTGTCTAGTAGATTTTTTTCTCATAGACTCAGGTCTCATGTTCTGATTTTGCTTCTAAAGAGGGTCTGAGACTATCTGGAGAAGATTATGAGCTATCCAAAACCCTTTCCTTCTGCATGAAACCAGCCCGCTTCGCAGTAGAAGTTTTCAAAAGTGGAAAATGGAAGTAACAAATCATACGAATTGTACTCTCAGGAGTGAAAGAAATCTGTTTTACTCAGGTTAGTCTTAAAGAAATCCTTCTGTCAAAGTTCTTTGCCATCAACCTGGATAAAGCAGCAAAAGACCCGTTTTGACAGAGGATATTTGCCTCAAAAATGCTACAAAGGGTGTCCCATTACTGTGTGAATTGCTTTAATGCTGGCCAAAATAGATGAAAGAAATGGCTGTGCATTACATGCTGATCCTTGGAAACAATCAACTGGAATTTAGAAATGCAGCAGGAAATTTGAAAAAATAGGTAGTGGTTTTGGGTATTTCCTAAGTATGCTCTTTATCAATTGACTCAAGACATCAATGAATAAAGAATATGTCAATTCACAGGAAACTGTGCCTAAGAAGAATTCAAATGCAATACAGACCTTCATGACTAACACAGACACACACCTTCACTTTGAAGGTAAAAGTACACACTATAAATGGGGAAAAAGAAGAGTTTGAGTGAAATATAGTGGCTCACAAGTGCGCTTAATGTATTGCAGGGATCTCAATTTCAGAAGAAACTAAGTATGTAAAATGTTCTCTGAATTGACTCAGATGTTCTTTAGAGAGATTTTTTTTTTTAATTATTGACAAGAATTTAATTTTACAGTCTACCTGAATATGTGCATACTGTTATCAACTGATAATAAGTTACTAAATCTTATAGAACCCATTATGTTATTTATAGAGTTTGGTTGGTATAGGTACAGTCCAAAGATAATGACATAGGTCTTCTCCCAAGTACCATATGGCACTATACTTCAGTGATTCAAACTGACAACACAAGAAATTACCTGAAACGACTCAGAACCAATGCACAGAAATCAGAATTGCGAAAACATTCCTTCAGGGAGACTCATCAGAGTCCTTACTTAATTGAGATAATAGATAGATAGATAGATAGACTGATAGATTTTGAAAAATCATTGCCAACTCTCTCGGAGAGTAACATTTTATTGTCCATATGGAGGATCAGGAGGGAGTTTTAAGAACTATATGTTTGGGACTCAGAGGGGTTCTTTTGAAATGGATTGGTGAAAAGACTGAGCACAAACTGAGGGGATTAACTTTGGTTAGTAGTAGACTAAAAAGAGCACATCAGATGCAATTAAATAAGAACAGATCCATCTCATTGTGTTAAGTTTAAGCCTACAGTCACTTTGCATGTATTCTAGCTTAAGAGGTTTGTATTTTAAAATTTATTCTGTGGTGATTGATAATTACAGGTCTGGTATATGCAATGGCAGCTGGAAACTCTTCTCAGGCTTGTTGTGTCTGAAAGGTAGTTTTCTCCAGCTGCATATTAACATACGATCTCTGATTAAATTGTACCAGAAAGGATAAACACTGATCAAAGACATCTGTCGACACTTAAAAGGTCCTATATTTCTGAATTCATTTAACATTCAGTGTAATAACCGTAAAAAAAATGAATTTTTGGGCTATTCAACATCTTTTATATAGGTGCTGCATTGTAATTTACTGTTAATTAATGGACATGTTATAGAAAATCCATACTGCAATGATATTCTGTATGCAAGAAACAGCCATGAGACATTTGGTCTTTTGAGCTGGATACTTATTACAGGAGTCGTTGTAATGTAAATAAATTCTTTTAGGGCCATAAAAAACCTGAGTGCATGAATATGAATAACAGATGATTTAACTACCATAACATCCAGAATACGGCTGAAGAATACAAATACTCTGCTTGCCTGACTCAGATGAGTTTTACCCAAGGAACAGAAAACGCAGCAGATTCAGGACTGATGTACATGTATCAGGACAGACAATAAGAGGAAATGGAAAAGATCCCAGGGAGATTATGGAAGGGTCTTTAGTCTTTTGACAAATCTTACAGAGTTCATTTTTGAGCTGAAATGAAGAATGTTTGGCTTTCAAAGAAGAATGTCTGAGGTGTTACACATTACCACGTTCCACTCCAGCACACTGGGCAGGATGGTACGTGTCTGAGGCATTCAGAGCTTCCAGAGAAATAATGTGACTAATCTAATCATTGCACCAGCCTGCATTTTTTTTATTATTTTGTGTTATGCAAGTGTCCACCTGGCTTTGGATAGCTGCTGGGAACTGTTAAGCTTGTTTTTAGGAGAGTGAGATAGCATATAAATAAGATTAAGTTACAGGGTAATTGGAGGAGCTGAAGTGCTGTAGGGTACTCATTCCTTACATGGAACAGCCTGACATACTGTGCACTCAGTGACAGAACCTGAGGCACAATTTTCACATAGCCAGTAGGAATTTACTTTTCCTACATACCAGGATTTGTGTAAAATCATTTAAAGCCTCATGCTGTACTATTT
This sequence comes from Vireo altiloquus, assembly GCA_013396875.1. Lineage (NCBI taxonomy): Eukaryota > Metazoa > Chordata > Aves > Passeriformes > Vireonidae > Vireo > Vireo altiloquus. Next base: position 60,257 of record VZRF01009883.1, read on the forward strand.
TTCTGTTTCCTTTTTTTACCTTTCATTAAATAAATGCTGTTGTTTTACAAGTTCAATGTTTTCAAATGCATATAATTGTAATACACCTGAGCAGAGTTTGTGCCTTCCCTTGCTGCCCCTGAAAGATCTGTCTGCAAATGACTGTCAGAGGCACAGACATATGTCTAGCAGAGACCTGAACCTGACATCAGAAACTGGTTCTCAGTCAATCTAGAATACATAAGTGGTCTCCAGCCAGCTTGGGGCTCAGCATTTAGCTTTCTGAAATGGTGCTGTATTATTAAATAACACAAAGGACACAAGCTTTCCAACCTAATGGAGATTTTCTTTCTATTTCGTTCCTAAAGCCTCTTATATATTTCCTCTGTTGTGATTCAGACTAAATCCTGTTTGTCTACTTCTCTCTTCTTTATGGAGAAAATAATAGTTTATTAAATTTTCAGCTTTTATTGGTACTTACCAAGCACTCCTGCTTTGTTCACTCAGTAATCAGTGAGATATAACAGGCGATGTATTTGGAGATTATAAATATATAATAATCTGAATATGTATTAGATAGCATAACCTTAATTTAATTCAAAATTCAAGATCTATTTTGATTTAGTAATTAGCTGAATTGGAATTCTGTGGTTTATGGTATCTATTCAGCCTCTAAACTGAATACAACCCCTTGCTCTACTGAGAACCGTGCATTGAGTAAAATAGTTGTCATTATTCCTGGGGAATAACAAAAAACCTCTCTGGATATAAATTCAAATATATTAAACAATTGTTTCAAATAACTTTAGCATTTGCATCCAGATAAAAGTCTACAATCAAATGTATTCTGTGGCTCTGAAAGCTGCTATCATAAAGCTCCCAGAGAGGTGCTGTGGGTCTCAGCTGGAAGTTGTATTGTCTGGCCAAGTGCCTTTCCTGAGCCCTTTTCTCCTCAGACTTATTCCACCATCAGTGATTGCAGTCTTAAAGTATTATAAAAGCAACAGGCCCAAGGAGTAGGCTCACACATTCAGAATGATCTGCTTAGATAATCATAACACAAATTGCTTTGGCTGGGCTAAAACAATTTGTCTTTTTAAAGAATATTGATAGGTAAAAGAGCATTTGAGCAGACCTTTTTGGAAGACAAACATTATAAGGTTACTGTAAGATCTTAGGTTTTGTCACCTAACTGGAACATTCTTAGCAACACTATTTTACAGGTTTGTTTGGGTATTTTTTTTGTTTGGTTGGTTTTTTTTTTTGTTTTTGTGGGGTTTTTCTGTTGTTTTTTTGTTGTGGTTTTTTTTGTTTGTTTGTTTTGTTTTTTTGGTGGGTTTTTTAAAAAAATTTTTGTTTGGGTTTTTAATAAAAAAATGAAGTTTAACCTGAAGAGCTAAATGCAACAATGTGGTAACTAAAAAATACTGAACTCTGTCTAGCTAAACAAAACTTTTTTTTTTTTCTTTACAGAATCTAAGGACATGGATAAACTTCAAACTTAAAGCTTGACCCAAAGAAGGAGAACAAATCTGAGAAAGTGGGAGTCATGACTGTTCCTTCAGACATGTACCTCAATAGAGTAAGGCAGGAGAAAAATAGCTTTGTGTGAGAGCTACTCTGTCACATTTGGGGTTTATGAGCACAAAGATTAGTGTGCTGTCGTGTTCTTCCAGGGCTAGATGTTACAGCATTTTGGGAAGGATGTTTTTTATGATTTAGAGATTGTCTAGATGCTGGGTTGGATGCTACAGGGACTGGGGGACAAGCCTGAATTGAGAAATTGTGCTAGGGAGACTATAAAAGGCTGGTCTTGCAAAAATTATTAGAAATCATTGTACTTTTAGAAATCATCAGGCTTTCAGGCTGATGTAGGAACTTGCAAACTGTAGGTCTTTGGATTGCTAAAAACACATATACCAAGTCTAGATTTTGCCTGAAGTATTTGCACATGCCATCCTGGGCATATAGTCCAATATTTGTCTATGATTCTTCATATCTTTAATAACCAGTTATGCTTCTGGAAAATTAGAATTTATTTTCCTAATAGGTAAAACAGACATATTGCAAACAGGGTGCACTTTTAGGTTTGTCTGTCTTTGTCCAGAACTGCTGAGAGATATTTTTGGGACATATATACTGCTTTCCAGAAGCTTTGATTACAGAGTAGTAAGGCTGGTCAATTAACCTACTGCAAGTTTCCTATATGTGACATTTTTCAGCTTATGTGTCTGCTCTACAAATGACTTGCTCCTTTTTTTTCATACACTGGGCTTGTGCAAAAGATTGTTTTCCTGGACTTCAAAAGTGTCACCAAGGGGCAGAATTTAAAAACATTATTACCTCAGAGGAAGCAGCTGTTTGTATTAGCTATGGTATAGCAACTAAGAGCCTTGGATAGTCATATGGCTAATTTATGAGTTGTACTGTTTAAAATACATGACTCATAGTGTCTTATGGTGTACACTCTTAGATATAATGGCTTTGTAACTCATGTGGTGCTTGTAAGGAGAGTTCAGAAGTGTTTCAGTTCAGTCAGCTGCCGACCAGATGTATTATTGTCATTACCTTTGATATAATGTTATAACATAACATATCTAATTTCCTTGTCTTACAAATATCTTAGCTCTTCACAGTTTGAGGAATTGCATTGATATTGGCATGGGGGTTTGGTATAAACAGGAGGAAGTATCTCCTTTCATTTTGCACACTCCAGCTTTTACAATGATTATGTGCAGCTCTATTCCACCCTCTTTTCTTACAGCTAATTACCAGTCTGACTTCCCCTCAGAATCTTGTTCTTCTCCACTAAGAGCTAGCATCTTATATATAGTAGCATTATTATAATCCAGAATGTCCGTAGCTGGAATAAATAAGAGAGTCATTCATTGATGGCACATAAACGTTAAAAATGCTAAACCAAATGTTTTAAAACTTAAAGGAGTAATGATTCATTGAGATGTATTATTAATAAGCATAAATTATTGAGCTGGCTTGCTAGTGGAGCTACAGTTTAAAGACGGGCTCATGGTCCCTCGAGGGGCTGTGGTCCTGTGTAGAAATGTGCTCTGCCAGCTGGCCAAACAGCAGTATTGTGTCAGCTGAGAGCAGAGATACCTCTGCCAGGCTGGAGAGCAAGCAGGAGGCACTTGCAAGTGCACAGTGTACATGGGGAGCGAAACATGAAAAAAAGGTTACGCTTACTTTTGAACAATTGAAAGAAGAAAACCTAGTGCTAGTAATTCCTTATTAATGAAAACGAACTGAAGACAAACCAATCTTTTCTGTGTCTGTGCCTCTGTGTCTTTGATTTGTCTTTCCCCTTTCTACCATCTAAGCAGTTTTATGCATTCACTTACCTAACTATCCTCTTTTCCTTGATGCAATTAAGCATTGAGAAATGTACTGTGCTTCTACAGTGTTCTATACATGAAACTAATCTAAATTGTGCGCTGCTTATGCAATTTTTCTGAAGAAGCAGTCTGGAATTTAAGGATGAAATTCTACCCCAAATGAAGTAAATTGGATTGCTTGTTCTAAATGTGATGAATACACAATTTACCAAGAACTATTTCCTTTCAGTAGCAGGAGCTTACAGATTCAGAGATTCACAGGAAATTCTGAGGTGGAGGGGACCCACCAGGATCATGGAGTCCAACTCTTATGTAAAAGGCCCATGTAGGGATTGAACCCACAGCTTTGGTGTTGTTAGCACCATTTGCACCATGCTCTGACCAACTGAGCTAAGAGTTGTTGAAGAGGTGTTAATAGATCACGATTCAGGAGATGGATGGGCCTGATCGAAATTTCAAATTTAGACATAATTTCTATAGAAGTAATGGAAGTTATGCTTGCCTAAGGATGGGTTGATAATTAAAAATTTCAAGTCATACTTTCCAAATATCACTGGTACAAAGATTATTATTAATTTTATCAAAACTGCTTACTTATTTTACATATTAATTTTTAGTCCCTTTATTTTTTTAAAAGAAAAAACTGTTTTAGGAAAGAAAAAAAGAAATAAATAACAATCAGAACTGCAAAATTATGTAATTGAAGGTGTGGTTTCTTTGATGCACTAATGATGACTCCCACAAAGTGTGCCATTCTCTAAATGCATGGTATTCTGGAGTCTTTCATTTTGCCCAGTTGTCAGACACAGCATCTAACAGTTGATCCCCAGAATAGAGAATAGCCAGCCTTTATACACAAGTCAGGTTTCAGCAACTCCTCTGGAACCTCTGTTATGGACATGCATAGTTTTACAATGGTTAATGGAAGAAACCCAGTCCTATGTGCATTATCTCATCATTATTTGCAAATAACTTAAATTCCACTAGCAACTAATTAATCGTTATTAAGTTTACACTGATGGAACAGAATTTGACCTAAAAATGCACATCAAGTTTTTTGAAGTAAGAGAGAGATGCTCTGGTTTCCTCTTTGACATATTGCCTAAGAGGCTGTAATAGTTTTGATGATGAAAAGATTATTGTGATGATGCATTTTGCTGCATCTCATACACATTAAAGCAGAATATAAGGTGCAATAGACTATATATTTCTCCTCCATATCGCTTAGCTATGCATCTAGTTGTATTGAAAGCAGCAAATATTGATTATAGGTTAAAGGCAATTAAAATAATGGACCTGTAGCTGGCAGAAACTGCTAAAGGATTCTTGGCACTCCCAGCATTTACCACATAAGCAGTGACTGTCAAATTTAATGAGCAGTTATATTTTCCAGGAATAAGCATTTAATATTCACTCAATTCTATTTTAAAGAACACAATTTTTGTTAAATTTGTGAGCAGAAAAATCTTTAAAGGGGAAAAAAATAGTGTAAAAATGACTCTAAGTACAACTGCAATTGATTCAATGTAAAGGAATCACATAGCTACCAGATTACAACATAGCATAATAGAAGAGAGACTGTCTTAAGCCACCTGTAATGGAAATTCCTTGCTTTCTGCAGAAGTCTCAGGGTAGCAGTGTACACAGCCAAGGCAGCTTTTTCATTTTTGTTGTGTCTGTACTTAAGCTAACCCTATCAAGCATGAGCCAAGGCTTTTAGCTGAGCTTGCTGTCAGCACAGCTAATTGCACAGTAAAAGTGGCTTTGTCACAAGCCTTTGGGTGGCACATTTGCTGAACTGCCTTGGCATAAGCTGGAAAGAAAGTTTCTCTTCCAAGAACTGCAATTTTTTCCTGCTTTTCCTCTGATGCAACCCTTTGCCAGAGCCACGCATTACTCAGCCTGCATCCCCAGGTGCCAACGAGACCACACTGCCTGTGCCATTTAGGATGTGACAGCAAGCCTAGGATAATTTCTCAGTCATTCTCCACCTTCACTCAAGGTATGTGGGGTAGGGAAATTTGTTCTGCCCTAAATGTCACTTTTTCATCCTAAGTTGCTGCCTGGCTGCCAGTGAGGAGAGAGAAGGAAAGGAGCAAAATGGACATCACTGCTCCTCCTGAAAGTCATTGCATGCTCACCAGACACAATGTGTCACTACCAGGTCTTCGAAGAACAGGCCTCCTGAAATTATGACCTGCTGCTACAGCTCTAGAGCTAGTTCAAAGGGAGCTAAGCAGATAACTCACGTAGTCTTGTGTATGCTCCATTGAAGATATTAAAAGTTTTAGGGAAACAAGAAAGAACAGTGGTTTGTAGAAAGAACTTCACTGGCACAGAGGGAGAAATAAAATAGAGGGAATGTCCATGAAAATGACACTGGTTTTGAGGTGTATTAAATACATATTGTCTTACATGACATAATTTTTATCATTATCTTCTATTATTCTAATATATTATTATATATTGTCTCACAATTAATTCTCTTTCTACTGTGGAAGAGGACCTGATCTTGTCTATTTTCCCTGTATATGGTAGTTTATGTATATGAGCAGTATCATTTTCAGAAATTTTTGGAATCCTTTTGAGTAGACCACCAAGGTTTTACTGCTTCCATTCAAGTACCCCAGAGAATGCATTTTTATGAAATTTCGCAAGTATGCCATCTTTTTACAGTTACATCTTTATACATCTTTTCTTGCAAGACCGGTAACGCATGTCTGGATTCTTCTTCAAAACTGAAATCTGCAGTGTTTCCTCACCACCTTAGGAACATGAATATCCATGAATATAAATGTTTATCTGTGGAACCTGGTGAGATACATCCCAGAATCCTGAGGAAATGGTCTGTATAGTTGCNACATCCAGAGGGTAGTGGTCAATGCCTCAGGGTTCTGATGGACATCTGTGGTAAGTCATGTCCCTCAGGGGCTCATATCGGAACAAGTGCTATTTAATTGTGGTGTACAGGTAAAACCTTATAAAATTGAAGGCCATGTTGCCTTTGTAAAATCATAGCTTAGGCCTGTTACTTTGGCTAGAGAANATATAAATGTTTATCTATGGAACCTGGTGAGATACATCCCAGAATCCTGAGGGAATTGTCTGATATAGTTGCCAAGCCATTCTCCATGATATCTGAAAAGCCATAGCAATCGGGTGAAGTCCATGGAGATTTGAAACAGGAAAAATATTGCACCCATTTCTAAAAAATGTAGAAAGGAGGACCCTTGAAACTATCAATGTGTTGATAGCTGCCTCTCTGTGCCTGGGAACATAATGGGACAGATCCTCCTAGAAGCTGTGCTGAGGCACATGGAGGACAAGGAGATGATTTGGGACACACAGCATGGCTTCACCAGGGGAAAGTCTTGCCTGACCAAACCAGTGGCCTTCTATGATAGAGTGACTACATCAGTGGACCAAGGAATGGCTACAGGTGTCATCTGTGGGGGCTTCTGTAAGGCCTTTGAGATGGTCTCTCACAATCTTTTTCCCTCTAAATTGGAAATAGATGGATTTGATGGATAGGCTGTTTGGTGGATAAGGAATTGGTGGCATGGTCACATCCAGAGGGTAGTGGTCAATGCCTCAGGGTTCTGATGGACATCTGTGGTAAGTCATGTCCCTCAGGGGCTCATATCGGAACAAGTGCTATTTAATTGTGGTGTACAGGTAAAACCTTATAAAATTGAAGGCCATGTTGCCTTTGTAAAATCATAGCTTAGGCCTGTTACTTTGGCTAGAGAAGGACTGTGGGAAAGAGGCATAGCTGAATTAGAGGCAGAAAAACATGCTGTGTGACCACTGTGTGTTCACATAGTGGTGTGTGGTGATTGGTTGAATGATGTTTGTTGTGCTTCAAAACTATGTAAACAGATAAGAAATTGTATAAAAGAAGCTGTGTAGTAATAATGGGAGCTTTTTCTTGTGCCCAGGGCAGAGTGTGTGTATGTCGTGTTCGTCTCAACAGCGACATTTAATGTCTTTATTAATTACATAGATGAAGGGATTGTGTGCACCCTCAGTAAANTAGATGGATTTGATGGATAGGCTGTTTGGTGGATAAGGAATTGGTGGCATGGTCACATCCAGAGGGTAGTGGTCAATGCCTCAGGGTTCTGATGGACATCTGTGGTAAGTCATGTCCCTCAGGGGCTCATATCGGAACAAGTGCTATTTAATTGTGGTGTACAGGTAAAACCTTATAAAATTGAAGGCCATGTTGCCTTTGTAAAATCATAGCTTAGGCCTGTTACTTTGGCTAGAGAAGGACTGTGGGAAAGAGGCATAGCTGAATTAGAGGCAGAAAAACATGCTGTGTGACCACTGTGTGTTCACATAGTGGTGTGTGGTGATTGGTTGAATGATGTTTGTTGTGCTTCAAAACTATGTAAACAGATAAGAAATTGTATAAAAGAAGCTGTGTAGTAATAATGGGAGCTTTTTCTTGTGCCCAGGGCAGAGTGTGTGTATGTCGTGTTCGTCTCAACAGCGACATTTAATGTCTTTATTAATTACATAGATGAAGGGATTGTGTGCACCCTCAGTAAATTTGATACTAAGCTGAGTGATGCAGTTGAGACACTTGAAGAATGGAATGCCATCCAAAGGGACCTGAACAAGCTTGAGCAGTGGCCCTTGGGAACCTCAAGAGGTTCAACAAAGCCAGGTGTCGGATGCTGCACCTGGGTAGGGACAATCCCAGATATGAGAGTAGGTCTAAGGAGATGAAATTAGGGTAGCTGGTGGATAAAGGGCTGAACACGAGCTGACAAGGTGTGCTTGCAACGCAGAAAGTGAATTGTGTCCTGGGCTGCATCAAGAGAAGTCTATCAGCAGGTCGAGGAAGTATTGACCCCACCTGAATCCTGTGTCTAGCTCTGGAGACTTCAGCACCGAAAGGAGGTGGGCCTGCTGAAGTGAGTCCAAAGGAAGGCCATGAAGATGATCAGAGGGCTGGAGCACCTCTTCTACAAGGAAAGGCTGAGAGAGTTAGGGGTTTTCAGCCTGGAGAAGAGAAGGCTATGGGGCAACCTTATAGCACCTTCCAGTATCTAAAGAGGGCTTATGAGAAAGCAGACTTTTGACAAGGACTTGCAGTGACTGGACAAAGGATAATGATTTCAAACTGAAAGAAGATAGATTTAGATGTAGCTATTAGGAAGAAATTCTTTACTGTGAGGATGGAGAGGCATTAGAACTGGTTGCCTAGAGAGGTTGTGGATGTCTGATCCCTGGAAGTGTTTAGCACCAGGTTGGGTGGGGCTCTGGGTAACCTGGTCTAGAAGGTATCCCTGCCCATGGCAAGGGGGTTGGCACTAGATGAACTTTAAGGTCCCTTTCAACCTAAGACATTCTCTGTCTATGTGATTCCTCGAATGAAGGTGGTCAACAAGCATCATTCTGCTTATTTATCTTCTTGTAGAATTTGGCTCTTTCACCCCTTCTTAAGTGTCTGAAGTCTATCTGTTCAGAACAGTGCCTGCTCTGAGAAAACATTAAGTGATACTGGTTTTAATGTACTGTGAAGGAATTTGATGTTATTTGTGATGCAGTAATTGTGTTACCATAGCTCTCTGAACTGGCTCCTGAGATTCAATTTAGTAACAAATGAGTTCACATCTTACCCCATAACTAACCTGGCCAAGTTAAATGTCTTTCTGTGCAAAAGCACCTTATGTCATTGGGAACAAAAAAATGAGACTTTACTAAATCAGTCAGCAAATGTGTTACCATTTACTATTCATTATTGTTTCATTTATCTATATGAGAAACAATAAAAGAGAGTTCAGCTCTGCAGGAGCCAGCAAAATTAAAATATGATAACTGGCCAAAAGAAACAGAATGATATAGGCAGTCAAGTCTGAATTCTTAGCCATAAATTTGAGAAGAATTTTATCTAAGGCAACATCATGGAAACCGTTTTAAACAATCTTCCTCAAGGTTTATTTGCATGCAAAAATATACTAAATATAAGATGTATATGTTAGACTAAAATGTCTTCTTAAACTGAAAGAGGACCTGGAACATGATCTATTAATAAAGAGATCAGAGTGATTATTTTCATTTAGTTTGAGCACATGGAAAAGACTTTCATATAAAATAAGTAATTCTATTCAAAACACTACTGTTTCATATAACCATAGCAACCTTGAGTTGCACTCTAAATAACAAGTTCCGATGGAACAAATGAATCCTGGTTTAAAAACTCCACTGACCTCAATAGCTTTACAGTAAGGATAAATTTTAACTGATATGTTTATGAGGTATATGCTATGCAGATAATCAAAATATGAATGAGATGCAAGTTTTTTTTATAATTCTATGATAAAATGTAAAAGAAAACTTACCATACCATACCTTATGATACCACATTGTTAATAAAATATTTTTCAGATATATGTTTCTTTATTGTGCTGTTTAGACTTTCCTTAAACGATAACTGTATGTGTCTATGAAATGCAAAATATTGAAGTATAAGATGCCTCATGAGCATTACAGCTGACAGGTAAATGAGAGCAAAAAGAAGCTAAGCATACCAAATCAGATGATTTGTAATTCAATTATAAATATCTCCAGAAACCAGATAGTCACAATAAAATAAAAGAGGCTTTATTTTCAATAAAAACACATTTGGTTCTCCAAGATATGGAGATGAGAACTGAGATAATGGACTTTAAATTTCATGTTGTCTTATGAAATGAAAGCAGTTGTACTAGATCAGAGCAGAGGATAGCTGACTCTTACACCTGTAAGCTCAGGTTCAAGCATCTACTTAGAAGTGACTCTGTTTTAGGCCCTTGGACAAAGTAACTGCTTTAACTGCATAGTTGTCAGTCTTTGTTGCCTTGTCCCACGTCTTTGTATCTGATGCTTCTCTAAAGCCACAAAAGCTTTTGGTTTTGATTGTCTAACAATCTTCATCTGAAACCAAAATAATACTGCTGGCTTGCATGCTCTGATAACAAAAAGTTAGATCCATTAAGATGAATGTCTGGTTGTATATTTTTAACTTGGATTTCTTTTAAATCTAGTTTTCTTTTGTTCTTAGTGTGGCACCTGATTTTTGGCAACAGCTAAATAGGACCTTGACATCTGTGGCTATACCAATATGTGTTTGATGTGGGTATAGACAGATGCTGCCATTGCCAGATGCCTGCAGTTCTAATGTAGGCTCCTGGCAATGCCATGGCTGGCAAATCTGGGATTTGGAGGTGGATGAGAATTGATGTGAAACTGATAAATCCCTCGTAGCACCCTAATAACTACAGGTTATTAGTTTTTTTAGCTTTTTTTCCCTGTTCTGTGTTTCTCTTACAGAAGTTCTTGCAGAAACTTGAGGAGACCGTCAAAGTGAAAAGTGGGAAATCCTTTATATGTTAATTCCTAAATGAAATGCAATATCTGACCTTTGGTCTTCTGCCTTGAATATTGTGTGCCGTTGTGGTCACTGCAGTATAAGAAAGATACTAAGCTTTTAGAGGAGGGTTGTGAGGATGATGATGGGCTTTGACGGGAAGCCAAATGATGAGCAGCCGAAGTTGCTTGGTTTGTTCAGCCTGGAGGAGACCGAGGAGAGACCTCATTGCAACTTCCTTGTGAGGGGAAGAGAAGGGACAGACAGACAGTGATCTCTTCTCTGTGGTGACCAGTGACAGGACATGAGGGAATGGAATGAAGCTGTGTCCAGAAAGGTTTAGGCTGGATATTAGAAAAAGGTTATTTACCAGAGAACCGGAAGAACCAGAGGGTGGTTGGGAATGGAACAGGCTCCCCAGGGAAGTGGTCACAGCACCAGGGCTGACAGAGCTCAAGCATTTGGACAATGCTCTCAGGCACATGGTGTGACTCTTGGGGATGGCCTTGGGCAGGGATGGGAGTTGGATTAGATGATTGTTTTGGATCCCTTCCAACTCAGCATATTCTCTAATTCTGAAAAGCTATTGAAATTCTGCTGTTTTGTCTGAAGTTTTTTTCTGAAGTTGATTTGCCTGAAGGATTCTGTTTCTTGAAGCACATCATTTCAGTTGCAAGAGGCAGGTGTATCAAAAGCATGACTGTATTGTCAGGCAGACCTCCAAAGGCTTGGATTTGATAGTTGGACTTTTAACCTGGCTGTAATAAAGCAAATTGAATTTTTTGCACCATGGGACTTTGGTCAGAGTCCAGATACGCATTTTTCCAGCAGACCTTTGTGATTCTGAGGAAAACCAAGAGGTCTGACAATATCTTGAGCAAGTTTTCTCCAGTACCTTCTAGTTGCACAGTGAATTTTCTCTCCATAGTTGGCAAGCTAACTTTTAGAGTCCCATATCTGTTTTGAAAAATGTTACCAAAATAAGCTGTGTATATTGGGGAGAAAAAGGAATATTTATGTAATATTTGTGTATTTCCAAAGAGATTACCAGAGGTCACTCAAGTTTCTTGGCATTTCTTTTATGATCAGAAAATGCTGAACTATATGGAATATCTTTAGTGACAAATTCATGTCAGGATTCTTGTTTATTGTCACAAGATCTGGAGAAACATCTTCCAGAATGTAGTTTGCAAGAAAAAAATCTACTGAAATCATATGCAGGAGACTTCTGCACAGGAAGACAGGATTTACTTTCTACTCTGTCAGAGTGTAGGGGATTAGGATGATATTGCTGCTACAGTTAGGATTTCAAAAATGTCATTTTATCATAAGGGAAACTTCTTTCAATGCACTGCAACACTTCCAGGACAGGCAAATTCTCTCTCCTATCCCTATTTTCATTTGTGTGGGAGGAGAACATTACACTCTGCCTGTGTCACAAATTTCAGGCTTCAGTATTTTCCAATACTGATGGTCCAAACTTAGGGAGAAAACTGACATTTTGATGTGAATTATAGCAGTTATTTGATTTGCCAATTAGTGCTTAGCTGCTCAAAGGCCAGATATGGATTTCACTTGTGTAATTTTATAGCCCTACCACTCCTAAATGAAAAAAAAATTTTTCTTCAGATATGCATTGGTAGAAATCAAATGTGAAACAGGATTACTGTAAAGGCATATCATGTTATCTTCATTCGTGTAACAGTTCAAAAGAATTATATCACTGTAGAGCTGTGTTCAAGGGGGCCAAGTTATTTGCAAAGAGATCAGATTAACAGCTTCTTTTGATGCCACCTGTCCTTAAAGTTTATGAATCTATGAATGGATGGTCACAGAATGTTTAGAGATTTTCTTAATATTCACAACACAACATTAGATATTACAGCAACCAACTATCTGTTAAAACTGGTTGTATACCGTTTTGTAACCACATTTTAAACCCTTTGCAGCTTTTGTGTTAACTTGGGAAAAATTATTTAGAAGTGTCGGCAATAAACTTTCTCTGCATTCTTTTTTGATGGTGGTGGGCATGAGGTGTTTAAAAGCATGAAATGCAAATATGTCAGGCATTAAAATGCAGTAACATAAAATTGTTTTATGTTGCCGTGGACACATTTTCTTTATTAACTTCATTTCCAATGCTGGATGAGAATAGCTAAGGCAGAAAAATGTCCTTTGTCCCAAAAATGGCACTGGTTTCATGGTAACATGATCAAGTGAAATGGTAAGGTAGCATTGCAGATCTTGTACAGATGTACTGTACAGTGATTAAAAGTCAGGAAAATCCATCAGGGATTTTACTCTGGGCAAATCTACTCCTCTGCCAGGTGATGAGTGCAGAGAGAACAACTGAATTTTCTAAAATCTATGCCTTATGTTCTTGAACATATCACTTTTTTTACTACAGTTTTTCTCGGTCTATATTGCATATGGGGGAGTAGCATGAATTTTTAAGTTGGTGTCCTGAGACTTTTGTGCACCTTCATTAAACCTTTAGCATATAATTAGACCTAGAATTTTATATGGACAGGATATTTAAGTCATAATGTTATCACAGAATCATGGAAAAGCCTAATTTGGAAGGAACTCCTGGAGATCATCTGATTAAACCTTCTGTTGGAGGCCTGGCTTCAAAGGAGGTTATCCAGGGCCCTGTAAAATGGGGTCTTGAAAATATCCAGATTTTATCTCTTCTTTGGAAAATCTATTTTAATGTTTACCTGTTCTTATGGTGATGAGGTCTATTAAAACATCGAGATAGAATTTCCTCTGAAACAACTTCCGTGTGTTACCTCTCCTTCCAGCATGTGTCCCTGTGAAGAGAGCACATCTGGCTTCTCTGTAAAGCACTGAAAGTTGTAATTAGATTCCCCTTGAGATATTTCTTCTATGTGGTGAGCAAACCCAATTTCTTCCACCATTTTTCATATCTCAGGTCCTCTGACCCCCCTCATCATCTTGGTGACCCTCTGCTGGACTCTATCCAACTTACTAGTTTCTCTCTTCAACTGTATAATCAAAACTGGGCATAGCTTTCCACTGTAACCTAACAATTGTAAATTGAATTGATATAATCATATCCTTGGGTCTGCAGTTTAGTTCCTCTAATGATGCATCCCTGAGCATGATTTCCTTTCTCTGTGCAAGTTTTCTTACATCCTCATAGAGCTTTGATTAAATGACATCTCTGAAGCCCAAAACGGATCTTAGGACATACTGCATTTTGGAATTAAATAGTTACATTGGATTTGTGTGAATTTGAAGTTGGGAAATTAAACAAAGTCTCTGTATGAAACCAGTACATCTTAAAACTTGCTGGTTAATTTGCAGCACTGTTTCCTTATTCCCCTCTAGGTGCTAAAGTACTAGCTTATCCAAAAACTTTTGAAAAAAATTATCTTGACCATCATCTAGAAAAGAAAAAGAATTAAGAACTGACAAATACCTGTACATGTATGTGTCTGCAGGGTATTTGTGAGTAACCAAAAACTCTTAGTATTTCCATTTTGAGATTTTTATCTTGCATATTTGCAAGAGAGTTTCGTGTTCAACCACAGAGGAAAAAAAAAAAGCAGACTGGAAAACAATTCATTGAATAAATTAAAATGATGAATACTTTCAGAAAAATACTGACCTGCATGCAAATGTACTGAAAGCAGAAATAGTGTTTATTTATTGAGTGATTATATACTGAATAAATTTGTCATTTAACACTATTCACTCAACTTTAAAAGTCTAATTTTCAAAAGCCATGGGGGCTCTGAAAAACGTAAATCTCTTCTGTTTTTGTGAGACATGGCTCCCAGAGTATGCATTCTTTAGATTATCCTTTAACCTGTTGACGGGTTTCCCATCCTTTGTTTTTTTCTCTGATATCAACTCATCTGGCCTTCATCATTTTTAAGAAGGGCATTCCACCATGCTGCTTGCGGTGGGCTCCCCTTAAGCTCTTACAGAATTGGAAAGCCTCAGATTGGTAAAGCCATTTAACTAAAACTTATAGGGTATTTGTCTACCATTACGAAGCAATACATCTCAAAGCTTCCAAAATTTACAAGCATGCAATTGTATTGTAAATTTTGTCACCCTTTTCCTTATGCACCGCTGCTCATCACATCTGTTAGAGTGTGGATGGCTTTCCAGGGAAATATGAGGGAATTAGTACCCAAAACTCTACTAACTCCATCAAGAGTAAGAAGCAGGATATAGAAATGTTAAGTCTCACGAGGAAATAAAAAACTCACAGTATTTAGACAAACATGAACCAAAATGGATTCCTACCATCTATATATGAAGAAAATTTTTATATTAATGTAAGCAAATATTTTTTCACAACATCTGTCCTAAGACCTCTATAGTATTTTCAAGGGAAAAACCCTGCAATTGAATTTTTTCCCCCTTAACATTTAATAGCAACACATTTTTTCCATATTGAAAATACCTCCATTGTGTGAGATGAGTTATTTTTGCAAGCAAAAGACCCTCAGAGAAGAAATCAATAGACTGTGCTCACCATCTAAAGTTTTAATGATATTTAAGACATTAAGTAGTAACAGATGCACCTCAAAGAACTAATTGTTGATATTATCAATTATCAGTCATATTAACTTTGCTGTTTATATTTGCCAATGAAAGAACTGGTTAGAAGTAAAGGCAAGTAAAATCAAGGAGAAGATAAACTTGAACCTTTGAAGGAGAATCTTACGTGGCACCAGAACACCTGGACCAAATCCAGTCTTTTTTCCCTTGCCTAACATACACGTTTTTCCTTTAATCCCCAGCAACTTATTTTGTCAAATCTGGGACATTTGGTCAATTTCTCACTCAACAGGTCTTTCTTTTCTGTCTCTGGGCTCTCATGTTCCACCTGTATTCTTAGAAATTATGCTTCTTCACCCAAATCTGTGTTGTTTCTTTGTCCATTTTCAATACACCACGGCTCCTGCTCTTTTTCTCACTTTTCCTTCCTCAGTGAGTCTCAGTCACCTCAGAAGCTTCAGTCTTTCTTCAGCCTGCAAGGCTGCTCCTCTGTCTTCCATTAGGCTTCATGCCCTGCACAGGATCCATGAGTCTCACTCTCATTTCCCCTCTGCAGGACATGGTCACCCAGAGGGCCTGGGAGCAAAGATCCAGGGGCATGGGAGGGAAGTAGCATTAGCATCATTTGTCTGGTAGGGAGCATCTGTCTTTATCTTTCTCTGTACATTTTCGCCAGCACTGAGTCTGACCCTCAGTATTAGGCTAACTTGCATAGTAATTTTATTTCACCGGGAAAAATTCAACATAAGAAGGATTCATTTTATTAATTCATCACTGACATAATTTGTCCTTGTAATTATTATTTGCAGAAACCATAAATATGGTTTTCTTAGGTGCTCCAGGACTGCAGGAAGTTGGTATTTTGGAAAATGTTGTTTTAAAAACACCCATAGGGACCATTAATATGCTGTGCCCTTTCAGAGCAGGTTGCTCTGTCTGCATGAGCTTGTGGAAATGCCAACATTAACATGTCTATACATCAGAGTTTGTCCATTTGGAAGATCAACATAATAAAAAGTACCTCCCAGGTGGGTAGTGAGGTTGGGTACAAGTTTCAGACTTGTAAAATAAACTATGTTAAAAAATAATTACAAAAGCAAACCAAACTCTGTATAATGAATCTGACCTGACTCCTTTGCATTTTGGAAATAAATCAACATTATAATCTGTGTTTTTGTTACAGAAGAACTTAGAAACATGGCATATATCTGACATGTAAATATAGAAGTAGAATGAAGAATTGACCTCTGGGATAAAGTTCATCTCATGAACTAGCCAAAATATTATTTTTTTATACAACCTCATTTTATCATTTATATACCAGCAATCTTCCATCATAATTAAAGCAGAATCATGGCCAAAGCAATAGAAGTGGACTTCCTACTGTCTCTTTTAGGGTGATGGTAGTGCTGGGGAGGTAAATATGTTAATTGTATAAAAACTTAATGCTCATTCCTTTCTAGTTGCCAGTACAGTCATACATTTATGATTTTAATAGTGGAATACAACTTGACATTATAAAAAGTAGTGAAAAGCTGTTTAAAGCCTGTAAGAAGAAGGATCAACTTTTTCTTGGCTTTTTTAGTTTGGGTTTTATTATTTTTTTCTCTGACAAAATGTTCACAGGTCACTGTAGGATGAAGAGCCACATTCTCTAGTTTTATCTCTGCAAGAAGGTTTAAATATCACTATCATGCAGCACTTTGACATAAATAACAAGATGAATTCTGATTTCTTGTCATGTTTTCATGCTGATGTTATTCTTTACATCAGAATTGTTCTTAGCACTTTCAAAGTGGAGTCACCCGTGTTACAGACAACATTATGCAGGCAATTACCATGACAAAATATAATGTCATTATTTGCTTTTCCTTCTATGTATATATCAAAAATATAACAATTTCAACATCAAGCGAGTGAGAATTACTTTGATGTTTCCAAGGTACAAGGCTGCATATTTTAAAGTGTTCAAATGATAAAATGGTTATCTTAATTTCCATTGTGTTAAAATGTTTGTGAATGTTAAGAACATTCAGAATAGTAAAAGAACTTTGATATCACAAAAAGTAGAAACCACATGTTAGTAGACTACATTATGATATTGTTTCCTTGTAGTAACTCAAGAATTCATATAAGAGTAACATGACAAAAAGTGAGTGGATTTTAAATCCCTACTTTGTGGCAATTGTATTTCAGTCCCCTTTTGGATAAAATTGAGTGGATTTCAATCTGGATGGAAGAAACAAATGAAATAAAATTTTGGAGGATGAGATTCAGGAATTTGAAACTACTTGCTTGGATTTGAGATTGGTAATTCTTGATAGGGTATGACATAATTCCCTGTCATAACTCACAGCAATAGTCAGTGATATAATGAGGAACAATTCCTCCTTCACGATTTCTTTCTCCTATTTGTCAGAAAGTTCTCCCTGCAAGCATTTATAGGCTTTTATCTAATTTAATCAATCTAAAAAGTATTTTATGACATTTTATTGTTCTTGAATAGAAAACATTACCCTGGCATAACAGGTTTAAAAAATAAAACAGCTTTAAAAAAAAAATCACCACAGTCTTAATGATCTGCAAATTGAAAAACAATATGGAACTTGGTTTGTTATTTTGATGGTAATTTAGAGAAGCATAGTGAGAGTTAGTGAATAAAGTGTCAAGCAGAGTACTTTTCAGCTTAACTTAATGAGAAACATGTTTTTTAAGTATTTTCTTTGCTTATTGTTAAAAGATATCAGCTTCCAGGTTTCTCTCTGAATGGATAGGGAGATCAAATCTTGCAGAGTTTGTGTGGTGTTTGCCTGTTAGTGGGCTACTACCCTATGACACTTCCAGTAAGTCTGAGATTGCATTTTAAAGCACTGAGTACATTGCCTGTGGTATGTAAAATGTGATGGAAATTTAATCTACCTCTCAAAATTTAAGAACTTAAATAAGATTTTAAATACAGAGTGCTAATAATGAGAATAAAGAGGTTAGTGAAAGTGTCACAGGAATCTCTTGCCCCAGAAGTTTGCTTATTTTGCAGATCAAATATTTCAGAGAAATAGAATCAGAATGGTGAAATCACAGGACAGTTCAGGTTGAAGGGAGTTCTAGAGATCATTTAGTCCAACCTCCCTCTCAAAGCAGGGATAGCTTTTATCAGATCTGGCTGTTCAAAGCCATATTCAAATGACTTCTGGAAACCTTCAGGAATGGAGGCTCCAAAGCCTCTCAGGGGAAAACTGTGTTTTGTCATCCTCATGTAAAGAGATTTTTCTTTATAGTCAACTAGAATTCTCTTTGTTGCAAATTTTGCCTGTTGCTTCTTGTCCTATTTCTGTGTACCTCAGACAGATATCTGGGTCCATGGTCTACAAACCCTCTCTTAGGAGAAGGAGACTAATTATGTTTCTCCTTTGCTTTCATTTCTGTAGGCTAAATAAACTTCCTTATCTTAGTCTCACCAAAGTTCCAGCTCCCTGCTGATCAAAGTAGTCCTCCACTGAATTCTCCTATGATTATTGATACAGATCTTGCACTAGAGGACAAAATTGGATGGTTTATTCCACATGTGACCCTCCAAGGACTGAGCTAAGATTACTTTCCTTGAACTGACAGCTATGATTTTGCTAATGTAGTACAGTACACAGTAAACACAATCAGTACAAATGTGCATTTTTTTCTCATACTCAGTAGCAAACCAAGAACTTGTCCACCAGAAACTTCACGTCCTTTTCTTTTGAGGTGTTTTGCAGTCAATCAGTTCTCAAAGTCACTCTTACTTTAGCATCTCATGCAACACTTCCCAGGACTTCTGGATCTTGAGATACTCACGTCACAAACTGGTTAATTTCTGCCTCTCAAAAGAACTCGCATAAAATGTCATTACCATTTTATTCTGTTTGTATTTGGAAGATGTGTTTCTGAAAAAACAGTGAGGAGCTAGAGATGTGAAATATATGTGGAATATAAAAACAGGTATCACAACAAGTCATTACTACTCCATGAAGAATGCTTTTATGTGCCTTGGAAGGACATTGCCAAGTAATTTTCACAAATATACTTCACGTTTTATTGTTATTTTAGGCAACATAAAAAATTAACATATAGCCAGAGAAAAGCTCTTAGAGTCTTAATTGCAAGCATCACATTGCAAATGATAAATGAAAGAACTTTCTTCTAAATTGCTTGTAATACTTTCTCAAAGTCTGAAATTCCCTGTGAGCTCAAGATTCTCTTTGTCCCTAGTGATCCTTATCTGTGGGTTTGATTGTTTGAAGTTTTTTTCTGCATAGTAAATTTTTGTTATCTAATTCCTAATAAATCTTCTTTTATGATATACGCTACCCAGTAACAGCAACTTTTACAGCCTTTTATTTTAACACTCAGTTATTTTACTGTTAATTGTCCAATTGACCTCTAAGGGGTCCACAATATCCTGTTTCATACACTGCTACTCCATTCAGTCTTTTATAACTGTAAAATCAATATACAGTTATGTTACTCAAAGATCTGAAGGATGTGCACAAAATGTTGCCTACCCTCCTGCAATATTTTAGAGCAACTGTTAGAGATCTTGTTTTTTCTTTTTTCTCCCCTTAACACAGAATGCTTAAAATAAAACCATTAATGGGTGCACTGTTGTGACAGATGCATACAGAATCACTTGCTATTTCCCAACTTTCTATTCAGCGTGTAGAGATATCGACATATTTTTATTCCAGAAAATTGATGTTTACATCTCAAACTGTTCCAAACCAAAAGGCCTTGAATGGGAGTGCTGTCTTATGTGTTTGTTGATCTATGGTATTTATATTTCTTTAGTCTTCTAAACTCCATTCAAATGGTCACTTTTGTGATGATCTTACTCTCTTAATTAGCATTTGGACAAAAAAGAGTAAACAAGCATGTCTGAACACTGAAACCTGCATATCCCGCACTGTTGAGGTTCTCAGCATACTCCTTAGATGTATTTTGGACCACTCTCATTAGCTCTTAAAAAAAAAAGTCCCAAGAAAAGGCAATTGATTCCTGAAACCTGTCACTTGGATAAAACTGCACCAAGCCTAGGAAATACTACTTATGTCATAGTCTTACAGGGTATTCCCTGCAGAGGACGCTGTGCTGGTTTTGGATGAAATTGTGTTCATTCTCTTCACAGTGGTTAGTATGGGACTGTGTTTTGTGTTTGTCTTTAAAACAGTGTTGGTTGCACAGGGATGTTCTCATTACCCTGGAGTGGTGCTTACACATGGACAAGGAGTTTTCTGCTTCTCCTCTCGCCCTGCCTGTGAGAAGGCTGGGGCTGCACAAGGACTCGAGAGTGGACACAGATGGGACAGCTGTGACCAAAGGGATACTGCACACCATGTGGGATCATGCTCAGCAAATAGAGCTGGGGGAAGAATAAGGAAGGGGAGGCAGATTTGGAATCAGTCCCTTTGCCTTCCCAAGTCACCATTACGCATGGTGGAGCTCAGCTTTCCTGAAGATGGCTGAACATCTGCCTGCCCACAGGAAGCAGGGAGTGAAATCTTTGTCCTGCTTTGCTCACACGTGCACCTTCTGCTTTACCTATCAAACTGTCTTTATCTCAGCCCGTGAGATTTCTCACTTTTACTCTCCTGATTGTCTCCCCCATCGGGCTGAGTGAGCAGCAGTGTGATATTTAGTTGCCACCTGGGGTTAAAACATGACATGACACCCAGAGATAAATGCAATGCTGAGGGCAATGACTATTATATTAATGTGGGGGTTTGCGCCTGTCAGAATATCTTGTGCCCTACGACTTGTGGCCAAAATCTCTTCCTTGCTTTCATCTCATGGTCTAGATGCATGACTAAAGTACATTCTCAGGGCTCATAGATGACTTTCAGGTTAGCACATTCTTTAAATATTGCAAAATCTTTAGCAAAATGTAATAATGCAATATCACTAATATTGGTTATTGCATTCATGATGTCTGCTTATAGGAAAGGATTCTTTGAAAGGTAGTTTATGGTGAATTACCTACTGAAGCCACATTTGACTTCAGCTGTTGAAATAAATTTATTGCACACAACTTGAATTCATATATATTTTAACTTGTCTTTTCATTGCAAACCTTAGCATGATGGTGTATTTAATAGTATTTACAGCCTATTTCCAGGTCGTAACTTCCAAGTCCCTTTCTCTATGTTGACTTTTATTTTTCAGTTAGACAAGTACAATGGAAGGATGTAGTACTAAGCATTTTTCTTCCTGAGATAGAGATGCATTGAGCTTTGAATTTCAACAGTTTTGCAGAGGTACTTTTCAGTAGTTTTACCTCTGAATTTGGGTGCATAATGTAACATCTTAATGGAACATAACAACAAAACTCTGCTAACTCTTTGTTTTATTTTCTTTCCTTTTAAGTTATTACTAAGTATCACAAGATTTAGTTCTTCTCACATAATACATAGTTCCTGAACAGAGTAGGAAGGTACTATTTTTTTTTTTCATTTTCTTGAAGTGTTCTAAACCCTCTTTCATATATAGGTCAATCATGTTATTGATAATTTTCTTTGTATTAAGATTCAAAGTTTGTCTAATATTAATTTGTCTAATATAAACTCATTCATATCCAGCATAATTTGTTCTTAATCATTGGAGACTTGCTAGACTTTCTCATTGTCTTGAACTCTCTGATCTACAAAGCTTGTTTGTCATTGACTATTTTGAGCCACATGCTCCTTTTCACATTCTTTTTCTAATCTTCTTTTCTTACTTTAGGTTGCATATCTAACATTTTTTCATCCAGTAGTTAATGGCTAATCTGAACTGGTTATTTAATCTGAGAATATCATTACCAATTTCCCTGATCCTCTTCATGAGAAATCTTTTGGTATTTCTTCTCTTTCAGAATAAATGATTTTAAAAATTGAATTCTTTTTTACTGGGCACCTCCATGCACCATATATTCAGTGGCTACATATTCAGAAGCTGTGTATTACTCCCTTCTTGAGTTTTTTTTATTCATAAACACATCTAAGTTTTTATAACTAACACTTGAGAAAGTTAATTTAAAAATCTAAACCTTTATTGGATTTTAGAGTCAAAGATTTCACTCTGGTTGCATAGAAACAAGGAAAAAAATCAAGAAAACTAGGGAAAAATTATAAATGAAATGTCAACAAACATAATTGCATACACTAAATATATTCTAGACTACTGGACCAAATTACTACAATTTACAAATGCTAATAAAAAGTTATTATTTTAACAGTTGAAAGGAATGTTTAGAAAGAGTAGAAACTATTTTTCCAGTCATTGCTTTGGCAAACAGTGCATTTACTATATTTAATTCTGTTTGTTAAAGTAATATTTACTTTATAGTTTCACCAGGGACAAAGTACTGTTAAATATTAATGATTTTGGTGCTAGTTTTGGGCAAGATTAATGTGTGGATTTTGCTAAAAATCTGAGACTTATAATTAACACTGGAAGTGAAAACATCACCACTTACTTGATAATAAATAATTTTAAATTATTTGTAGGTAAAAAATGAATTGCTTTTATTACTTCATTAGAATAAAACAAATAATCGTGTACATGAGGTTGGAAAGGACTTTAACAAGTCAGTCCCCTGCTCAAAAGAGGACCAGGGCAGTAAGGTTAGATTGATACAGGCTATGTCCAGGATCATGTAATCCTCAGTTAGTTATAGAACCTCTACATTAGATTATTTTATGATCATGTCCCTTTTCTCTCCAAGGTCCAGATACTCACCTGTTTGTTGAAATTAATGCATTTTCAGATAGGCCTTTAAAAAATATATTCCCTTTCTCTTTTGTCTTTGGCAGTTCTTAGTATGTTGATGCCAAACATTTAAGTAATGAATTAAGTCTCAAAAACAAAAGGTATCAAAAATCATGGATATAAAACCAAGAGAAATTATTTTTAAAATTGCTCAGTAGGATTTTGACAGTGAGATATATTCCAGCACCAAAAATAAAAGTAAATGAAGGATGGTTTTCATCTTGAAAACCTGTTAAAAGTCATAGCATAAACAAAAGCTCTGAATCAGAGGTTATTTACTGCTAACAGAGCAGAAACAGATTTGGAATTTGGGCACTGCAGCATTTATCTACCACCAGTTATAGATCTAGCGCTTTTGCTCCACAGTATTAGAAACTTCTTGTCTAATGTGCGTGTCCTTCTTGAAAAGATAAAGTTACGCAAAACTGCCTTTCATTTATTTTTATTTTTGGTGTTGGAATATATCCACACTGAGAACTGCCAAAGAAAACAGATAAAAAATTAATTTTTACTCTGGTTTTGTGTTAAGATACTTAATAGATTTTTATCTGTTTTATTCATTGAGGAAAATTTCAAGAAAAACATACTTAGCAGGAAATCCTCTCAGGTAAATGAAAATTTATCAAATATCAACTACTCAGTTGAAAACTTTTCTCAAACTTCATAGTAACTGCAAATTTTAAAATACAATTTTTATTTGGTAAGTTTTTAAACTTTTTGATACCATCTGGAAAGACATTATTTGGCATGAATTTTGAAGTTAAATTTAATTATTAAAGTAAGTATTTGTGTTTCCACAACAGTAACTGCAGTTACAGAAGTTTGCTCATCTCATACCAGAGACCAGGTCAGGATCAGATCATTCCTCAACATTTGGCTTAAATCAAAGCCAGAAACATTCTTAATGGTCAACAGTCTGTGGGAGGAAGGTGCAAGAATGAGTCTTCTATTTTAGCCTAACAGCTCCATGAAAAAATATTTTTAATCCTGTATCAAGGAAGGTGAGTTCAGGTAATACATAAACTCAGTAACAAAATACTGTGCAAGTTAAGGGAAAGAAAGTAAAACAAGGAAGTGTTGTCTCCTGAGCACATTCATACCTCAAATATGTCTGTACGATTTTTTTAAGAAGAGATAAAAAAATTAGCTGAATTTTTTAAAGAATAAGTTCTTCCTTGGTTACAATCTGTACAATCTTATCTAGTATTTTGTTATGGCTGTATGTAATGCTATTTTAAACTCATGGAGATATTGCAACAGATGATAATGGGAATTCATTCAGGCTCATGTGGAAAATAATAAACATGGCACCATTAGCATGGGAAAAATTTCTAGAACTGAGTTTTAATTGTTTATGTTCTATTTAAATAAAAAGCATATTTGATAATTAAAAGACTGTCCACTAGATGAAACACATATAACACTGTAATCCAAGAGAGTTAATACTTAACTTAAACCAGGAAGTCACAGTGTGAAGATCTATCAAAGAATGCTGAAAAATAGTATTACATAATGTCATCTTGTGGATGCTTTATAGATCTCTTGGGGAGAGGGTAGAATTAGGCAAGCACAGATTCAACACTGTTAGTTTGCAGAGCCTTTAAAGGCTTCCAAAGAGTATAAGTAGTACATATAAATAAATTTGAGGTTACTTTTACTCAAGACAGATCTCTCAAATAATTAATCATTTTGAAAATAGAGAAACAGAAGCTGAGAGATTTCAATTGTATTATTTAATCAAAAAACTCCCAAACACAACCAAAAAACCTAACAACTTATAGCAGGATTCATCTGTCAGGTTTCCATAAAAGCCATCATCTTAGCTATGTTATTGCTGAAAATTTAATTCCAATCCATGAAATACACATTTTGAAGATGCTAAAACACCTTACTGAAACAGAAGTTACCAATCATAAAGGTTAGCAATTAAAAAAAGAAACATAATGCACATAAATGCAAAATATATATTTTCAGAAGTACTCAAGCTGCATTATTTCGAAACTACATTTTTTTCCTGAAACACCTTTTCTATGAAGACAGGAGATTTCGGGTTATTCAACCCAAAGAATAGAAGGCTCTGGAGAGACTGTGCAGCAGCCTTTGAAGATAGTTACAGGAAAGCTGGAGAGGTACTTTTGACAAGAGCATGTAGTGATAAGAAAAGTGGCAATGGCTTTAAACTGAAAGAGGGCAGTTAAACTGAAAGATTAGATAATAGAAGGAATTCTTTATTGTGAGGGTGGTGAGGCACTAAAATTAGGTCTCCCAGAGAAATTGTGAGTGCTTCATCCCTGGAAGCATTGAAGGATGGGTCCCCAAGCAATCTGTTTTAGTGGAAGATGTTCCTGTCCATTGCAGTGGGATGGGAATTAGATGACTTTTATGGACCCTTCCAACCGGAACCATTATATAATTATATCATTCTATGAATATAGACTAATCAACTGCTCAAGTGTCTTCTGATTTAGGCATATTATTATCTGAAAGAAACAAAGCATGAGGTACCTAGAGCATAAAGATCACCTCGGGTCAAAGAGTGTTTGAAAGGAGAAGACAGAAACAGCATTTGAATGTTGAGTATTTCATTTTTTTTTCACTCTGAGAGCACAACATCATCTACACTGTACTTCTAAACTTCTGAAGAACCACTTGTAACTGTGCAAATTGAATGTTGTAGAGCTGCAAACCTGATCATCTGCAGACAGTAGAAAGGAAACTCAAAATAAATTTATTTTAAATGAGTTTGAAAATGTGGTCCTGTGGTTTTTATTTATTTACTGTAACATTTGCCGTGGAAAACTGATCATCGAAGTGACTTTCAGCCTTCAGTAGGGTTGAAGGTGTCTACACAAGTTCAATAGAATTTAGGAAATTTACTTTGAGGGAAATTGAATGTATATAGAGCAGTAAACCCAGTCCTGGTTTATCTATACATTATTGAACTTGCTTAGGTTTTGCTCTTTCTTTTCACACAAGGGAGTTATGGAGCCAATTCAATGGAATGGACTAAGAAAATAGTACAGCCAGGTATTTTTTCCCTATAAAATAATGCTGACAGGGAGCTCACATAGACCACAGCCCTAGCTGAGTTATTTTCATATCAGCTCTGATTTTCTCCTCATGTTCTCCAAGATCACCTCCACCAACTGTCTTGGCAGCTTGATCCAGACCTTCTTTGTCCTTAGAGTGGAGCTATTTTACCTGATATATATTCTAATTGTTTCCTGGTTTATCTTTCTTTCTCTGTTACTGATGGAGAGAGAGAAAATACTATTAACTGCAGCTGTCTTCTACTGCCCCTTTTTCCTCGAATCCAACAACTGTAACTCTTTCAAACTTTTCAGAGTTACTACATCTTCAAAATTTCTCCTCTTACTTGTTGTTCTCTTAAGTCACCAGTCCATTTTCAGCCTTTTTGAAAATTAATTTCTGCATAAATAAGATCTTGGGTTGTCCATAGTAAGGGAGCAGCCCACCTCTCTTTGTGTGAATTTGTGCAAGGTATTGGAAATGAACACTGAAAATGAATTGTTGACTTAGCTTTTTCTGGACAAATAAAAAGAAAAAAGAAATTTCATAACAAACAAAAAAGAAACCCTAAGACTACGAGCTTGTAGAATTGGTATTGTCTAGGAGGTCAGATCATAAATAGGGAATATGGTAGCAGAAGAACACATATAAGGTAAAAGACTTATTTTTATAAACAAAAGGGAAAAAACCCCCCACAAATATAAAAACTATTCAGGACATTTCCAAAAACAACAATAAAAGAGGGGGTTTTTTTACTGCCGTTCAGGCTGTAGGAATTACTTTGGTTGCAAGGAGAGAAAACCCCATTGTCTTTTTCAGAATGTTCCTGTGTATTCTCATTCACTGAAATTTAATAAGTATTTATATTCCCAGGAGTACTGGAAAAGGTGTTCTTTAAAGAGAAATTGAACTACTGTTTTTTGCTCTGCCAGAGTGCACCTCAGATTTAGGAGGGAAGGTCGAGGTGATGCAGCTCTGAAAACTACCAGATCTCCTAGAGCTGCTCTGTGCATTTCTGCAGGGGTAGTAGTCTTAGGGCAAGTCACAGATACTTGAAATTTCCCCCAGATAATCTAGCTTGCTTCTGTGTGGGGTTTGCCATTACCCTTCTCAACACAGGAAAATCCTGATGGATTATGAGATCATTATTCCATTAATCTAAAGTACTTTCCAAATGAAGAAGTAGTTATGGATTGCTTGACCATTTTTGCCCTCAGTGAAAATATTTAACATTTGCATTATCTTATTTAGGCAGACAGATTTGATGTTGGTTTTACTTGGACAGCAAAGAGTGCCAGGACTTTTATATAAAGTATTTAAAATAATGTTATATTTTCTAAAACTGCCTTCTACTTCCATCTTCACTAAGGTATATTTTATTTCATATCTTTTATGCCATCAGACTTAGATGTAAAATATAACTCAACATATTTTAATATATATTTTAAAATTGACCTAATCTAATATGTCTACAAGATCTAAAAATACTGTGATTCTTCGCCTCTGATCTCTGAAGCAATTAAATTTTCTTGATTTTTTTTTAATAATTATCTCTTAATACATTTTCCATCAATTTATTAGTTACAGCTAAGAATTTTCTCTATTACCAA
The DNA here is from genome assembly GCA_013396875.1 of Vireo altiloquus. Classification (NCBI taxonomy): domain Eukaryota; kingdom Metazoa; phylum Chordata; class Aves; order Passeriformes; family Vireonidae; genus Vireo; species Vireo altiloquus. Next base: position 87,901 of record VZRF01009883.1, read on the forward strand.
AGTCCACAATATTAAAAGACACTATAATGACGCTCAGTTACTTTGGAAATTATAGTATCACTTTACTCATTTGGAGACTAAACAGAAGGAAGCACTGCATTGCACTTTGTTTGCAACACCATTTTAAAGCTTTTTGTTTGGTTGGGTTTTTTGTCCTGAGCAGATGAGTACATGAAAGCCCACGATATTCTAGAAGTCATTGGAACAATCTCTAAATACCATTTTGTTATCTTAATGAATTAACAGGAGACCAAAGAGAAAGTGGGGCATATCATTTTAGGTCCAATAGTGGTTTAGAGCACTCATTATAAAGCTGTACAATACAAAATTATCTTTCATTTAAGTCTAAATTTTGGACTAAAACATATTTACCTTCTTATTACTGAAGACTTCTTCTGTCAGTGTTTTATACCGTGAAAATAGGAAGAAGGGGAAAAATAATCTGTCAATAGTTAAATATCTCAACTACTATTTAGAAAAATTTGTTGTCCTAGAGAATTCTGAACAGTTGAGTTTCATGTTTGAAGGGTAATTTGTATTTCTGAAATGTGATAAGTTCAGAATAAACAAAAATCTCTGTGGACTTCCAATTCATAAGTATATTATTAGAGCATATATTACATAAACTTAGCAACAATTCTCTGTCTTTGTTGCCAAGTGAGCATTCAGACACTGAGGCCTTTATTTATTGAAGGAAAAGGTCTCCTAATCAGACTTCTTGTTTTCAGAAGTATCACAAGGATGGGAACTTCTTTAAAGCAAAGACAGCCGTTTTATCGCAAGAACTTTGTCCCAAATGTCCCAAATGTAGCAAGTACCAAGGAAACTTCTTTTTCAGGGCTATCGTTACTTTAGCTTCTTCATTATTGTTTCAGGACTTGGCATATTTGTAAAAGCACAGTATGTAAGGACTTCACCCTGAGTCCTGATGCTCATAGGTCCTCTTTGTCAGGAAACAGTTTTTGCCCTAAATGCTGTACAGAGCCAGCGTTCCCTGGAGCATGGTTTGGAAGATGTGACCTGGCTCCCAGCCAAGGGAATAGTAAAGCAGTGATCAGTCTGAAGGCAGCAAATCCACTCACTTGATAACCAAGTTGTTCAGCACATGCATGGGTAGGACATGTTTTCCCTTAAAACATTTGCCCTTTTCATGCAAAAGCCAGAACAACCATCTCCTTTATCAATGGCTTTTAAGATAGGATCTGAGAACAGTTACAGGCTGNGCCATCTCCTTTTTCAATGTGGTTCAATGACTTTTAAGATGGGATCTGAGAACAGTTACAGGCTGTGGGCTGTCAGAGTCACATCTTTGTAATTTTTTGATGAAGGTGATTATACAAATTTCCTAGCCAACATAATACACTTAGCAGTTTTGCTAGATCAGGGCACCTGTAGTGCCACTGCTTCTGACAACTCCACAGTTTCCCAAGTCAGGCGATTCTGCTGGCAGAGGGAATGCACTCGTCTCAGTGATGAACAGCATTCTTTCACTTATCACAGCAGTCCTGGATGGTGCAGTGCCAGCAGCCACCAAAGACCTTCCTCAGGAAAATGTGCTCTGCTGGAGCAGGTTTGCTCCGGTGGGTGCTGCTCCCCGCCTTGCTTGGAGAGGGGGACAGGTTCATGACGTGGCTTGGTAAGGCTGGATCCACCTCTGCTAATGGTAATTACCGAGCAGCAGGCCAGAAAGAGGGTTCAGAAAGACTACTAAAAAAATTGAGAACTATAAGAAAAATGTTTATAAAAACTGACAACAAGGAGGGGGCTGAAAAGGAAAAGCAAAAATGTAGGTCTGACTTTTGATATCCCACATTTGTAAGAAAGAATTGCTTATATTGCACAGCTGGGAATTAGAAGTTCTCTCCAGTCTCCCTCTAACACAATTTTGGGGTTGATTTTCTACAGCTGGGTCCTGCTGTACTTTTATATTTCTTCTGAAAATAAGAAGCAACCCAACAGGAGGATTTTAAAGCTTGAGGAGGAGCTGAAGCTGGAGTTTGGTGGGCTAGAAGGTCATGCTATCAGAGTTTGAGAGTCTCACAAGCTGAAATTTTTGAAAAGCTGGTTGAGGAAGATCAATTTAAACTGACATTTGTGATGGGAGAGGTCTTGCAAAGCCCTAGCACCAGACAGTAGAAGACACAGATGTGAAGGGTCAGGGATTTGGTTGTGAGGCCAAGGAGGAAAGTGAAATCCTGGATTCAGAATGCAGAAATGATGAAGTCAAGATCTATGTAGAGATGCGATACTGCAGAAGAGGAAAAAAATCATGCATAAGCAGACTGCAGAGGGTTTGCCTGCTCGACTAACAGTTGTTTATTGATGCCTGGTATATTACACTTACAAAGACAAGCATTAAGGACCAGCAATAAATTTCCCACCAAATCTGAAGCTAGAGTATGGTTTGCATTGCTAAATTAGGAACTGAAGGCAAGGTCCTTAATTATCTCTTTTTTTTTTTCTTGGTGCCGTATGATGAACATGTGCTGCAACAGTCTACCTCCACAGAACAAGTAGGTAAACCCAGAATTAGGAAAAGGGTTTTCTTGTTGTTCATAATTTTATTTTAGGCCTATCTTCCCCGTTTTTTCTGTGCCATAATTAAAACTAGTTTTCCACATTTGCTATCAGCTGGGAGGCAGAAATTCCCTGGCATTTCATTGAAGACTGGTTAGCTGAGGAGAAATAAAATTTTATTTCAGCTGTAGGCATAAGTCTTCTCTGCATTCTCCTACCACCACAACTTTAAATTCCTTGATGTTTATTAATGTTCTCTACTTTGAAGTAAGCTATTTGAAAATATACTAAATAATATATTGCTTTTTTATATATAAAGTAATTTACATTCATGATTTCCAGCAGAGCTGTAATGCCATGGTATTTTTCAAAAATACAGAGACATAAGATTCTAACGTATTTGCAGAGGTGATGTGAAGTAGCATCATATGCTGTCCCTCAGTCTGTCTGCTTAATGCCAGCACTCAGAAAGATGAGGTTTCACAGTGAGGAGTATGAAAAGTCCTAGGATTTAAATATAGCTTAAGACTTTCAATGAAAACTGCAATACAATATAATCAGTAAATACTTTTTCCAAACCAAGACAACATTTCATGCACATATTGTAAGTACCAAGCAAGTAAGCAAGAAAAAATAATTGCTTATGACCAACACAAAAATAAAATTACTGTGGCAGAGATTTAAATAAATGCCATTCCACACCTGAAGACCCACAACTCTTTCGACAGTTCAGTTAACATTAAGCAACATAAGTTTAAATTATGATATTTACACATAATAATAACAGTGGGAAAACAACTACCAACATGAGAAGTGCTGATAAATGTTTGAGAAGTCCAGACCAAGTCTAATCCTCTGGATTCTGTTCTGTAGGTTTGTAAGCACTTAGCACCCCACACCAATAAAACACTTGATACTTTGCACACTAATGCCCGGTTTTGCCTTTAAGTGAGATTTAATTGTATTCCTCCACATTTTTTATTGAGAAGGGCCAGCAAAAGAGAAAACACAACTAATAACATGCTGCATATGTGGTCAGACCTTTAATCTTTTATTTCTGCAGCACATCTCAAGTAAAATCCTCTATTAGAATGATCACTAAATTGACAGACATTTAGGGTTATACCTGCCCAAGATATATCGAATCATTACTATTGTAGCAAATATCAAGACACAATTTTTAAATTCCTTTTCTTCCCTTAGACTGGTTTTGGTACCAATTTAGATTCAGAAACTAACCTTTTTGCTTTAAATAAAATTTCATGAGTTTGAAAAATGACTGCTGGGTGTGCCCAGCTATATTTTTCCTCTCCTGCACTGCATACCTGGGTATCTACCTCAAAGGTAAAGTGTGCCAGGATGCATGTTCTTTATCTTCCACACTTCCAATCTGTCATGAACACACAGGAGACAACAAAAATATTGCAATGCTAGCAAACAATGTCAGAGAAAAATGCAATATTTGTGCCCTTTCACACCTTCTCTACCTTTTTGTTTCTAGTTTTATTGTTTAACTGAGAAGTTAGGCATGTCTCCAGGCTGTAAAAAAGAACATATTTAAATATTTCCAATGCCAATGACTCCACAGGGAGACATCCTAGAATTGTTTATACAAATAAACAGAATGACTTTAATATACTTCTTTGTTACTACAAATTTAATAATACAAATAATGAAACTATATATGGGTCATTGTAATGTGTTTTTTTTGTTTTTCTTCCTGCATTTCTGTCCATTCTGTATTTTGTAAGCCTAACCATGAAAAATCATTTCTAAATTTGTTTGATCTGTAGTAAGACTTTGTAGGGTCATGCTTGATTTAACACAATTTATTGTGACTCTTCCTGCTGAGTTTAATCATAGCAAGATGCAGATTTCTTTCTGCTCGTGGTAAAATTCAGCACAGACTTCTCCCAGGCTTTGCACATCTGTTTTGCTAATCTATATTCTGCAGAATGACAAATACAAGCCATGTAAGTCATACATTCTGCTGACTCCAGTGAATATACGTGAAGCACCTGAGGTACTGCATGACAGACAAAAGTCAAAGGAGTTTTTAAAGCCTTAGACGGTATTGGTTCTATAATTATTTATATGCTAATGTTTGCCAGCCTCTGAAGACTTGAAAGAAGCTAAAGAGATTTATTCTGGTCCCTGCAGAATTGGATACCCAGCCAGATCCTCATTCCTATTATTATGTTCTCTGGAAGCACTAAGCACCAGAAAGGCTGTTAAGTGGGGTTTGTCACAATTTGAAAAGTTTTTGTAAAGTGTCTCTGTAACACTTTGCAGAAACACAGGACTTCGCTTAAATTTTGATACTGATTAGACTAACATGAAAATAGCTTGAGGGGATCATGAAGCAACCAGGAATTCAGACCACAATGGGCCTTGTCCACCACTTGATTGAAATAGGCAACATTTCATTTCAATTTTCTCAATGGATTTGTTTCACATATAGTAAATATGCTACTTGTATATTTACTATATACAAGATATATAGGTATCTTGTATATAGTAAATATACAAGTAGTGTATTTACTATATACAAGACTATAGATATCTCCACGCTTCATCTTCAGATTGAATGACGTTAAATAAAATATATGCTGACTTAGATCTGCTTTGTCATGTAAACTGTGATAAATATCTGAATGGGCAGCAAAACAAAACCCAAAATTTTTCAACCATGTACTAAAACCTCTTTAAAAACTTCAGATTTTTTTTTTCTTTCTTTTTTCTCTTTTTATTTACATTTATTTGTTCATTTGATTCATTATTATTCTCTATGGGTTTGGGATGTTCATTTGGGAAGGTCAGTTATGTCATGATGTCAATCACTGAGATAGTAACTTTTGTTAAAAATTAGAAGATTTGTTATGTGGCACATCTCTTAAAAATAATTTCAGACTAAGCATCTGTCCAATTTCTTCCACAGAAAGATAACTGATAAAGACAATGAAGGTACAGCACTTATTAGCAAAGCCTTTTGATGGAATTTGGAATGTCTTTTATTACTGTTCTGTATCACTTAAATAAATGCAGCAGTACCAGCTAAATGAAACTGAATTATTTAGGCTAATTTATGGAATCTCTACACAATTTATACTGCTAACAAACACTGAGGACAATTTATACCTCGTTGATTCCATCCCCCACTTTATTAATCTCTTTACATCCTCAATAGGTCTTATGGGCCTGAGGGTTTGTCACATTAAAGATTTGTGGGTGTTTTATCTACAGGTTTTTTGGCAATGAATAATTAAAAATAATATGCTTACATGAATGTAGCTTTCAATTATTACTTCAGGCATGCTAATTTTTCATCTGTTTACCCCATGAAATCTGCATCTTTGGGTTTCTGTGTAAGCCTGAGGGTATTCAAGTAACACATGGCTTTTTTCCTCTTGTATTATCATCATCCGTTAATTATCTACACACTTCCTGATATATACCGTGTCCTCTCCCTCCCAGGTGTACACAGAGACTCATGCTAAATTACTTAAAACATCTTGTTTCAGCATTTCAGTAACAGGTGCCATTCATTTAACACCCTATGATCACTCTTTGAGTTTCTTGTTCAAAATTCTTACACAGGACCTGCAGTTTAGAATAGGTTTCCTTTAAGCGTTACTCTTTTTTAGTATGAAAGTAAAGGAAATTAAAATACAAGGTTTGGAAATCTATCCTCAAAAATATAAAGCGTAGTGCCTCTGCCTGTGAGTAAGTAAGTACAGAGAGTATTCTGGGCCAACTGAAAAAATATCACATGGCAAAAGAAAAATCTTGGTTAATCCATTCTTTTTAAAATCTATTTTAAATTGGCTAACAACAATGTGGGAATTTTTTATCCTAAAGAGACTGTACACTTTCCACAGAGTTCAGAATTACCTCAGGCAATTCATGATTTTTCCAAAATTATTCTGTTGAAAAACTAAAATACTGCATTGCAGGATGTTTAGACTCAAAAAAACCCCCTGTTTTCTTTTCTTAAACCAAATCACAACATCCCCTCTGAGTTCACAGACAATTTCTTCTTGGCTGAATTGCTGGTCACTTGTGGTTTGGGTGGGTCACGTCTTCACTGCCAGGTGCCTCCCTCTTTCCTTGTGCTCGACTGATGTGATGTGTCACAGGTCATGGGGGAGAATTATGTGCTGTAGATTTCATGGAAAAAACAACTGTTGAGGAAACAACAGTTTATTGGAGAATAATTAAATGATAAGTGAACCTAAAATAATTTTTGGTTAAGTTCCAGCAGACAACTAAATTACTAAAATTATCATTTCAGTTCCTAAACAGCTGAATTAGCCTTTTTAGGAAGCACTGCAATGAGTTGTTTCAGAGAATAAATTTGGGAAACCTCTGTTTTTCATCATTACTTAGAATAGAAACAAGTGGCAAAAATTTGGTGCAGTAAGGATTCTCATTTTTTGTATACCCTGATGTTGGTTTTTTTCAGATATTTCAAATTATTATTTCAAAAAGAAAATATAAAAATAGGTCTGTTTTTAAAACTAGTTTTTTTTCATTACATTTCATATAAAAATATGTTTTTACTTTCCAGTGAAATATTCACTGACGTTTTTAAGGAAACTGAAGTATCAGGAAATATGTATTGCAAATGAATATATGTTATGTATATATAAATTGGGAGGTTGGAATTAGGTGAACTTTTAGGTCCCTTCCAATCCAAGACATTCTACGACACTGTGATTAATTCCTTTCGTTGTAAATATACTATTACCAATATTGATGTTCCAACAATGAAAAAAGTTCAGTACTAACTTCTCTTGAATAATCTATTTTATGTTAAAACTTTTCTTAAAGTTTAAAAGGAAATGCTGCCCTAGTAATGGTAGTCAAACATTGTATCATCTAAAAATGAGTTCTGTTTGACTGACTGCCTAAACTACTTTGCACTTACTTAAAATTTTTGTGAAAATGTCAAGAAGAAAGTCTTGCACGTCATTTTTTGTTGTTTGTTTTTCTTTTTTTCCTGAGAGTTATGGAAGTGTTCTTAATTTTGATGCTTTTAGAAATAACACAGTCTTTTCATCTGTGATAAAACAAACCAAACCACACACACAACACAAAACCCCTAAAACCAAAATAAAACAAAAGAAACCATAACTGAAGTTCAGGACTCCCATGTCCAGTGTGTGTGTGCCTTAATTTCCATTTTCAGTGAAGCATCTTGTAGAGAATTTGAAAAGGCTTTGAAGTTTGTTTCAAGTTTATGTTTTGGGTACTGTTGTGAATCATGGTAGTCACAAACTTTGTTGTACCAGTTTATAATATTTGGGGAGTAGATTTTACATCTAAAGTCTCCAAAATTCCTTGATGTCAAGTTATACAAAGAGGAAATAAATTTCATCCATTTTTTCCATCTCACAATTGAACAAAATTGTGCTCACTCTTCCCAGGAAGTCCCTAACAAAACCATGGGAGTAGGGATGTAGAGAATGAATTTGGTTTCAACTAGGTAAAAAAAAGAAAATGTCCCTTCACACATCTCTGGAAATGACATGGGAAAAGAAATTCAAATCAAATTTTCAAAGTGATCCTTTCTAAGGAGGGCATGCCTGTAGCTATCTGTCCTACTTACACTTTCCTTGAAATTCTGGAATTTTAGCAAAGGAGACTTTGCTTCTAGTCTGACAAATTGTGAATCCAAAGAAAACAATAAAATGTGAGTTAGACCATATCATCTCACCCATATCTAAGCAATACAAACCAGTCCTATCTGGATGGATCAAACCTAGTTCCATTAAAGACCTAAGTGTATCTAAGTGTAGATTCTATACCAGAAGGAATCCTTAACTTTTTAGGTTATCAAAAGACCTCTTGGTCTTCAGACTTCGGACCTGCTGATAACAATCTACAAGGACTAAACCTCAGCTGGTGTGAGTTGATAAAGTTCTATGGAAATTACTTTACACCATCACTGGCTTGCCCTGATGGTCCTGTTGAAACAGTGTGTCCAATGAGAACACACAATCCTGCCTTGATAAATCTGACAATTCAGCATGTCCTGAAATATACTGGAAAATAAATCACTGTAGTTTCTTAGTTTTGAAGTAGAAAGAAAGTTCAATGGAAATACAGATAGCAGCTTGCTAATGATGAGAATCATTGGACATTAGGAATTTGCTTGAAGTTAGTATTAGTTTCACAATATGGTAGTGATGTTATTGTTAATATTTTGTTCTTTCATGTTAAAACTGACTCCATTTTTACTGTAGCAATGAATCATGTTTCTATAAAACAACTTTTTTTTGCAAAAGCTGAGAAATGACTGAAGGAAACATACAATATTTCACTGCCTGAAGAAACAGAACATTTGTTTTGCTCTACACTGATGTTTCAACACATGAAAATGTATGTAGTTGAAGAATAGATTTATTCTGAATGAAGTTCAAAAGGCAGTTTGTATGACTTCCATACCTATTTATCTAACATAAATGAGTGGTTTACTGTAAATAGGCAGAGATTGGAAAAGGCTGATATACCAATAGATAGATAGGGTTTAATGCTGTGAAGGTATCTTCACAAAATCATAAAATCGCTTGGGTTGAAAGAGACATTTGAAAATCATCTAGTCCAAACTTCACTGCAGTAATCAGGGACATACTTCATGAGACCAGATTGTTCAAAGCACCATCCAATTTGGCCTTGAACACCTTGATGATGGGGCATCAGCACATCCTCTGGGCAACCTGTTCCTGTGCAACATCACCCTCATCCTAAAAACGTAGCCTTTATGTTCAATCTAAAGTTACTGCCCTTCATGTTAAACCCGATGTCCTTTGTCTGGTCTCTACAGACTTTGGTAAAAGGCTTAAAAATTCTTTCTCTGTCTTTCTTCAAAACCTATGCACACATTTGAAGGCTGCAACAGAGTCTCACAGAGCCTTGTCTTCTCCAGACTGAGAAACATCACCTCTCTCAGCCTTTTCTCATGGAAGAAGGGTTCCAGGCTTCTGTCCATTTTTGTGTCAGCCACTGGACCCACTCTGACAGGTCCATGCCTTTCCTGTGCTGTGGGCCCCAGATATGAATGCAGTACTCCAAGTGTGGTTTCACAAGTGCAGAGTAGAGGAGAATAAGCACCCTCACCCTGCTGGCCACACTGCCTGATGCACCCCAGGGTCGGGTTGGCTTTCTGGACTGCGAGTGTACATTGTCGGGTTATGTCTAATCTTTCATCCACCAACACACCCAAGTCCTTCTCTGCAGGCCTGCTCTCAAGTAATTAATTCCTCAGCTTGTATGGACACTGGAAATTGTCCTGACCCCGGTGCAGTACCTTGCACTTGGCCTTGTTGAAACTCATGGGATTCACATGGGAACACTCTTTAAACCTGTCAAGATCTTTCTGGAGGATATCCTTTCCCTCCAAGAAATCAACTTCACCATTCAGCGTGACATTGCCTTCAAACTTGCTGAGGGTGCACTCAATCCCATTTTTTATGTCCTTGATGAAGGTATTAAATAGTACTGTCCCAGAACATACCACTGAAGAGCACTACTGGTTGTTGATTTCCACTTGGACATTGAGCCATTCACTATAACCCTTTGTATGCATCCATCCAGCCAATTCTTTTTCAG
>VZRF01009883.1:98674-191929 GCA_013396875.1 Vireo altiloquus
CATTGGACATTAGGAATTTGCTTGAAGTTAGTATTAGTTTCACAATATGGTAGTGATGTTATTGTTAATATTTTGTTCTTTCATGTTAAAACTGACTCCATTTTTACTGTAGCAATGAATCATGTTTCTATAAAACAACTTTTTTTTGCAAAAGCTGAGAAATGACTGAAGGAAACATACAATATTTCACTGCCTGAAGAAACAGAACATTTGTTTTGCTCTACACTGATGTTTCAACACATGAAAATGTATGTAGTTGAAGAATAGATTTATTCTGAATGAAGTTCAAAAGGCAGTTTGTATGACTTCCATACCTATTTATCTAACATAAATGAGTGGTTTACTGTAAATAGGCAGAGATTGGAAAAGGCTGATATACCAATAGATAGATAGGGTTTAATGCTGTGAAGGTATCTTCACAAAATCATAAAATCGCTTGGGTTGAAAGAGACATTTGAAAATCATCTAGTCCAAACTTCACTGCAGTAATCAGGGACATACTTCATGAGACCAGATTGTTCAAAGCACCATCCAATTTGGCCTTGAACACCTTGATGATGGGGCATCAGCACATCCTCTGGGCAACCTGTTCCTGTGCAACATCACCCTCATCCTAAAAACGTAGCCTTTATGTTCAATCTAAAGTTACTGCCCTTCATGTTAAACCCGATGTCCTTTGTCTGGTCTCTACAGACTTTGGTAAAAGGCTTAAAAATTCTTTCTCTGTCTTTCTTCAAAACCTATGCACACATTTGAAGGCTGCAACAGAGTCTCACAGAGCCTTGTCTTCTCCAGACTGAGAAACATCACCTCTCTCAGCCTTTTCTCATGGAAGAAGGGTTCCAGGCTTCTGTCCATTTTTGTGTCAGCCACTGGACCCACTCTGACAGGTCCATGCCTTTCCTGTGCTGTGGGCCCCAGATATGAATGCAGTACTCCAAGTGTGGTTTCACAAGTGCAGAGTAGAGGAGAATAAGCACCCTCACCCTGCTGGCCACACTGCCTGATGCACCCCAGGGTCGGGTTGGCTTTCTGGACTGCGAGTGTACATTGTCGGGTTATGTCTAATCTTTCATCCACCAACACACCCAAGTCCTTCTCTGCAGGCCTGCTCTCAAGTAATTAATTCCTCAGCTTGTATGGACACTGGAAATTGTCCTGACCCCGGTGCAGTACCTTGCACTTGGCCTTGTTGAAACTCATGGGATTCACATGGGAACACTCTTTAAACCTGTCAAGATCTTTCTGGAGGATATCCTTTCCCTCCAAGAAATCAACTTCACCATTCAGCGTGACATTGCCTTCAAACTTGCTGAGGGTGCACTCAATCCCATTTTTTATGTCCTTGATGAAGGTATTAAATAGTACTGTCCCAGAACATACCACTGAAGAGCACTACTGGTTGTTGATTTCCACTTGGACATTGAGCCATTCACTATAACCCTTTGTATGCATCCATCCAGCCAATTCTTTTTCAGGTAATCACCCATCTGTCAAAGGCATTTCTCTCCAATTTAGTGGCCAGAATGCTGTGAGAACCTTTATCAGAATTCTAGGTAGATGACATCCGTAGCTCTTTCCTTGTCCATTGATGCAGTCACTCCACTTCAGCAGGCCACTAAATTAGTCAGCTATGATTTGCCCTTCTTGAAGCCCTGCTGGCTGTCTCTAATCACCTCTCTGTCCTTTATGCTTTTAGACACATCTTCCAGCAGGATGTGCTCCATCTTCCTACTGGGCATGGGAAGTGAGGCTGACGGGTTGTTAGTTGTTGCTGTCCTTCCTTTTACTTTTTGCCCCATTTTGTTATTACCTTGACCACTAATTGACAGATACCTCATGACAATATTTCTTGTATGAGATTAAATGCAGAGAACAGGTACAGCTGAACTGAAGATACTTTCTTTGGTTTTATCTGAGTCTTTTATAGCTGCTGAAGAGAATGTACTGACAGTACAATTCCTAAACATTGCTGAACACACTTTCTCCAATAAGAAAAAAACATTAGACACCCTCTTGGCAGAGACAGAGGAAGGGATCGGAGAGCTGAAAAGTTATTAAATTTGAATGATCATGACTTGGTCACATTTCATATCTAGGGAGAGAGAAAATGTGCATATTTATTCTGCACATGAACTTGCTCACACAGTGGCACATATTTGCTGTTTGAAAGCATTGGTTTCACAAGACTGAGAACAGTTACGAGAAAGAAGAGGGACATAAAAAGACTGCAGTAAATGTCTGTTTGACAGTGGCTTGCTACATATTTTAACATCAGTTCTTAAATGGACAAAATGATGCTACATTGGGTAGAAAAATATAAATTTTTGACAGAATTTTAAAGTAGTTGTAATAAGAACTAAACTAGAAAACAAATGCTGTAGTATAGGTGATATGGGACTTTTTGATGTATATCTTAAAAAATTTACTTGTTCAGTTAAAAAAGTGCAAATGACAGAAACATTAGGGATCTCAGTATAATTATAGTGTTATATAGTATAATGTACATCTGATATCCAAACCTATTCAGAAATAGTGAGGTCATACAATCTGCAGGTATTTTGAGCATATGAATTATCTCAGGGTAGGTGTTGCTGTTAGACAGCTCAGGGCAGTGAGGAAGGTGCCAGACTGGATGTAGCCAAGGCAAGTGTCTCTGAATATTTTATACATATACATTTAGCAGCAGGTCTGTTCAGAAATGCAGCTTGGATTGTGATTTTGTACACAATCTTTAGTTAAACAAGTGCTAGTTTAACACAGAAAGATAAAGGGTATCTTAGAATCTGCAAATACCTGTTTAGAGAAGAAATACTTGCAATAGTTCCACAATCATTCAGAAAAAATTAACCTCTGGTGGTTGAAATGTGAAGGAAGATAAATGCAGACACAGGGCATCTGCTCTTGTTTTGCTTGTTTGTTTGTTTTGCTCAACAGCATAATTACTACCGGAACAGCTTTCTGAAGTGATACAGTAAGTGACTGAGTAGTGAAAACTCAATGATTTACAAAAGTATGTTTTGCATCAAGTAAGAATTAATTCAATTGTGAGATATGGTGTGCATTACAAGAAGCTGAAACAACATTTTTTTCTGACTTTATAATATAAAATCTGAATCTGTCCTACCTTGCACATACAAGAGCAAATCCTTTCATCATCAGCTTAGTATATTCCACTTGTTTGGTGTCTTAAATTGTGTATCACAAAATAAAACCAGCAAAAGACACAAATTATATGGAAAAGGAATGGCTTGTCATGTGCCAAGACATAATCTGAAAACACAGCTTTACAGCACCTTTTGTTTCATTTTCTGATTTTAAACAATAATGTAGCATTTTTACAAAACAGAAAGTGTGATGTAGAGCAGAGTCTGGTTAATCCAAAATAAATCATATGCATTATTCCATTTTATCCATTCAGCCAGCTATATTTTATACTTGTCAGCATATATTGTTCTATTGCTATTTTTGTTGCAATTCATTCTGAAAATATAATTTTAAAATCAAGAATATGTGAGACTGCAGTGATTCATATTGAAATCCCATGTAGGCAAACTAACATCCAGCTCTGACACACCTTCATTTATTATCCTAGATTTTCCTGTGCTAGAAACTGAATAATTGTCAGTAGCAGGTCATGAAATCAGATGAAACCCGGAGTTGAATACGCTTTCATGAGTAGCCCAGATGCAGAATATAATAGAGGTTGCTGTGATCAGCATTTCTGCTCAGATTAAATCCTGCTATCCCAGCCTTTTCTCTTTTTAATCCGTAGAAAACTCTTCCCTAAACAATGCAGACTTCAGGCTTTCTTGGAGATATCTCTGTGTTTGCAGATACTCAATAATGTAACCTCCCATAGGCTGCATTCTGTCACCCCTTCCAGAAAGAGCCATCTGTAAACCAAGCCCAGACTTCAAATTGTCCAGATGTCTTGTTAACATATTTGCTGATCCTCTCCAAAGTACCCTCTACCTACAGGACTTGCAGGACCTTGAATTTAGCTGCAGACTTTGTAAATATCTATCTTTATAGATTCTATCTCAATCAGATGGGGAAAGATTTTTGTATCTGGCTTGTTCATACCCAGAAGGACCTGTTAGATTGCTGAGACACACTTGTTTTAATGTCTACTGCAGACAGACTGTCTGCTCTTACAGAGCTAACATAATTTTTATTACATTACATTTAAGCAGATATTCTCTGCACAGGAACTAAATACCTCAATGAACTCCCACTGAAGAATATCGTCCTTTGCACAGGAAGGAAAGGCATGTGCCTATTCCTTAGAAAAGGCAGCTGCTTTACCATTTAAATTTGGTGGAAGGAATGAGACTTTTTTAGTTCACTATATATGAGGAAAAACATACACACCAGAGATAACTGTCACTGTTTAGGTCTCTGTAGCTTTGTTACTCCTAAAAGCCAACTAAAGAATGTTGCAAGAAGGAGAAAAGTCAAAATTTCTCGCCTTACCCATAGTTGTTGTCCCCAGAGACACAGAGCCCTGACCTAACAGGAATAACAGTTATCTCTAGAGATGGTAAAAACTACAGGAGATTTTTTCTTTTCCCAGTATTTTTGCTTCATACTGCTGTCCTTTCAGCAACATTAAATGATACATCAAGGCCATTTTAAAGCATAGGTACATGGAATAAGAATTTGGGATGGCATCTTAAAATTGCTATGATGATAACTAATTGCTATAATGAAGCAGATTTTACATATAAAATGTTGACTTGTGTTATGTGACCATGCTGTTCCTGAGGGTCCGCCAGGAGTTAAATTTTTAACATATGATGAAATGACAATGAGCCAATGCTGCATTGTCTAGGAAGGCTCCGTTTATGAAAACAATGCTTCAAATACCATTGTCATCTCAGCAGCAGGTCACAAGAGGCTTATTATTTTTTTATAGGATTTTATTTTTAAGGCAGTTAAAGCAAAAAAATTTAAAAAGGGTTGGTTTTTTTTTTTTTGTTTAGTTTGTGTTGAACTTTTTCTTTTGGTGTGAAAAATTCATTCTCATTTGATTTGCTGTTTTATATGTATATATATATCCCCCAAACAAAAAAAAATATTTTTTCAAGGAAAATAACTTTGTCTTTTCTTGGAAATATACCATTTTTTAAAAATCTCACTCTAATTAAGCTCCTTTAAGATTATAAATTGGTCAACAGTGTATCTATGGTAACATAATTACTTGAAGGAGCTGTGTGTTAAAAGAAAGAAAAATTAATATGAACTTCCCGTTTTAAAAGTATTCCTTTTAACAGATGTGAACTAAGTTCTCAGAGAAATGTTTCTGTTCCTTTTTTTGCAGCTTGCTCTACTCATCTTGCTACCTATATTTCTCTTTTCTTGTCTAATCTGAAATCATTCCAACCTCCCCTAAAATCACTCAATCAGCTCATGAAGCCACAAGCTGATGTAATCAAAAGTATAATAAAAATTGTGGTAAAACTTGTGGGGAAATCTGGGACAGGAGCCTTAAACAAAAGAAGCAGCACACAATAATAAAGAAGTTAAATTAATTGAACAAAGGAGAAATGGTACTGAGCAGAAAAGGCAAGGAGTTGGGTGGTTACCTCTATTTTTGCCATTAAATTAAGACTGAGTTGCAGAAAGACATGCTTGGGGATTAGAGGCTATATTTCTGCGCCTTGTCAATAAGAGTATGCACAATCACTGGAGAATAATTTAATGAGTACAATTCTGATCTCTTCCACCTTAGAATATACTCAAGTATTACCATACATGGAGCTGTTTAACCTCAATTGATGGTGCTTCATGTTCAGTGGAACTGAGTCCTTTAAAAAACTCACCTTCTGTCTGGAGAACCATCAATGAAGACCTTTTTTTTCACCTCCATTCTGAGGCAGTGATGTGGGAAGAGAATTATGGGAGAGTGAAATGGAGAGTGACTTTTTATTATTGCTGGTCTATCCTGCCATTACAAATGGAGTACTGAAGTAAAAGAGATTTTTGTCTGTGTCACTCTCAAACCGATACAAAACTTTACTTTGCTAAGTTCTAGAGCAAATCCCCTCTTTCTTAAATTTGTGTCATTAAAATTAATAATTTGCTGTTAAAAAAAATCTTCTATGCACAGGTAGATAATTTTCTGAGTCAGTTACAAAAGATACTTGATCAAAACCATATTTCAATAAATATAGCATCAGCCATTTTTGTTTGACAGGCCTTGCTTAACATCATTTTCTAATGGCATTATACCACAGTATAATGGGTTCTCAAATTCAGTAAAATTAGAACAAATATCCCAAGAGTTTTCTGGAGGTGGCAGAGAGATAACTGGCTTGCCACATACTATAAATGGGCAATGACAAAGCCAAAGGCAGAGAGAAATCTTGCAGAAATGCTCCAGCTAGAAAAAAGTCATCAGGAATAATCATCCTTATATGTGTCCCTTGATGGCCAGAATGAAATTCGTTCAAGATGAGGTAGGTGAAAAAGAGGTTATATTATCACTGCTGTGGGAAATAGACAGGTAAGAGTAAATATTTTTTTAATAATATATTTTGATATTTCCTGGCTAAAGGATAATGTAGCCAACAGAACATAAAAAATTCTTGTGCAGTAGAACTCCCCTGATTCTCAGGTGAGGTTAAGAAATTTGAATGCTGTGGAGAGTTATGGCTACTTGGTTTGTTGCTTCTATCCAACTGTATCACATGGCTATTAGAGGAACAGTCTCTTAAAGTTGCCTGTGAGAGCTGCACATAAAAACCATTGATGTCTACCAAGATATGAGCTTATACTCTACATTATATTAAAAATGTTGCACTAAATGACCACAAATCCACACTGTGTCCATAGGGCCCAACATACAAAGTCAATACAATACTGTGAGAGCAGTAATGGTTTAAATCAAGGTGTACTGGTTCCGTTTATATTCCACTTTAGTTGTTTGTACAGCTGATTTTAATATAGTCTGGCCTGTTTGAGCCAAACCTATAAAATACACATAGTAGGAAAGGTGTTATGCTGCAGCCTGGTATTCAATGAACAGATCTTGTTCTTACAGCTGTTCTTCAAAAAGATTATTCAGACACAGAGGTTCTCACTGTGCCTTTGCTCCATTTGCCCCACAGTCAGGTTTTGCTCATGGCAGCACTTACAGCAAATACATCCGGTACTATTGACAAAGAATTGAAAATCATTTCCAGGAAGAAAAATAATCCATCATGGAAATCTTCCTTTATAACACAAAATTAGTTTTTGAAGAGTACAAATATTGATATATATGATTATTTTCTATAAGCCAGCTGCTTTGAGTGAAGCAAATTAAATTAAAAACTCTTTTTAGTTTTATTTCTTTAATATCCTTAAAATCAGGTAGCAAATTTTTACCCGTACAGTTCAGTGTTACCCTTAAAATGGGTAATACTGTCCCCTTTATCAACTTTTTTCAGGATAAATAACAGTTTAAAATAAATTTTCTTTTGAATGATTTGGATTACAGATAATGAAGAGAGTAGCAGAGTTACATTACTATGCAATGACAGTAACAAATACCACAGGCTTCCAACTTACTGCAATTTTATGTCAGAGTGACTTAATGGAAGGACAAGAAAGATGTCTGGAGAGTGCTGCTTTTAAGGGTAAAGGTTCTAGAAAATCATTAGTAAAACTAATGGCAGACATCTTGCATTAGTGTAGCTCTGATAAGGTGCTGCCAAAGTCCCAGATATGTTCAGGGTCAGACATTTCTGATTAAACTGGTTATTCAAGTTCATCATGCACAAAAAAATCAGTGAGGAGCCAAGGAAGATAATTTTAAAGGCAAGTGCCACTACAAAGCTGCAGGCTGAGAAGGTCCTGCCCACCCACACATTGCAAAATGCAACAGGCTGTCTCTTGGGAAATGAATAATTAAAATTAAAAACTTTTCAGGGTTCACCACATCAAGAGACATAGTAGTTTCAACTATATTTGCTTTCAGTTTGTCAGAAGAAAAGGACTGGAAATATAGCTCACTTTTGAGACTAATCAGCTAGTGATAGCAAGGTAGTTCATACAGCTTCATATAGAGTAAATGACAATATATAATTAAGATTTTCCCTGAAGCAAATAAAACAGTCAGTATGGCAACTATGTTATTTCATAATTAGTGGCCATTGTGGTTGCTACCTAAAAAAAAAAAAAATTAATTCATCTTTTGCCAACAATTACTCTTTCACAGTGTTTGTTATTTCCTACTCTAAGGACTGAGAAAAATTATACCTCAAATATTGTGATTTAATAACATTTCCAAAAGCTGACTTTTTGATAGAAATCAGTATAATTCAAGCCTTCCTAAAAATACAAATAGCTATTAGAATGAACAATTTAAAATATAACAAATTTGGGATAGAAAAGTGAAGAAGTTAAATCTTTTCCAGCTAGTAATGCAGAGCCAAATAAGCTGCTGGATATGCCCCTTTGGAGGCAATCTTTTCTAAAAGCTCCCTGCTGAATCTGTGCAGCTGACTGACTCTGGGCTTAAGCTACTCTTAGGAGTCATTCACCACAAGCTGCCAAAGCCTTTTATGTTTTTTTGGCTTGCCCCACCACTTTGTTCCCAAGCTCAAAAAAAGTCACTTCTCTCAAACCTGACCAAGGTCTAGAAATAAATACTCAAATCAGTCTTTCAGAATACTTATTCCACATAATTATTTTCTTCCAATAATCTTCCTCTTTTCACTCTTCCTTATATATCTGAGTGACAGAAGCTGTGGAGATCTGCCATTAGCTAATGGCTCTCAAAAAACCTAAAAATTGCTTAAAAGGAATCAAAATAAGGTTGAAAGGAAAGAGAACTTGAGATGTCTTGAGATGTCTTGATTGTCAACTTGAGATGTGAAATGCAGTTTCTGAATCAGCTAGTTACACTTTGAAAGAGAGCCATTAATCACTGGGTCTTTGTAAACTCAACAGTCCGTCTCTTAGAGAAGTGTTTCTCAATCTTTTTAAATTCAGGGGACACTTAACCTTTCTGCAAAAAAATCCAAACATTGTTTTTTAGAGTGTTGCCGCAGTTCCATACATTCATTTACAACCAGTTTAGTCCTGTTTATTCATTACTTTCATTTTTATAATTTGTCTTCCCTGTTTGCCAGCCTGTTTGTATTGTTAGCTTATGATTTGTTTGTATCTTTTTTTTTAATAAAATCTTTTGCAATCATTGTGTGGGTCACCATTAACTATTATATGGCTAATTGCCAGTTAAGAAAGGAATTAATTTTGTTTAAATCTATCTTTGTATTTCAGGAAATTAATTAGAATATTTTGCAGAAACAATTTAAATTTTGTCTACAAGACAATTTTTTGGTTTGGTTTTCCTAAAAATTAAAAAATAAGCACATTTTACAAGTTCCACTGTGTACAGCAGAAAGAAAGATGTTAATGTTAATTTGTTTGTTTGTCTTGTTACAGTAGATTATCCATAAACAATTTTATGAAGTTTAATTTCTGAGCAGTTAATATGCCAAACTGGAGTTCCAGATAGCTTCTAGTATTCAAAATTGCAGGACTAAATCAATTCTATTACCTATTGTCCAACTGTGCATGAGTAGGTATTCAATCATATAACAGCTGCTGGTACCATCAAGCTTTCAGTAAACAAGAAGCCAAAAGACTAGGAAAATTGTTAGAGGGAGATGGCAATCCCCTGCCTTGTTCAAGAATAATAGCTCAAAAGAAGACTGATGACTATTGAAAAAAGTTGTGATCTTTATCTTTTATTATTACTTTCTAAATACGTATTAATAAATACTGTCTTCTAGTAATGTTTCAAATATCTTTCTCTGGACCCTTGCGGTGGGTTGGCCTTGGCTGGCAGTCAGGTGCCCACCAAGCTCCTCTATTGTTTCCCTTTCTCAGCAGGACAGAGAGAGAAAAAGTGACAAGGACTCGTGGGTCAAGGACAGGGAGATGTAACCCAGTTACAGTTACAGATAAACAACTTGGAGAAAATAATTTATTATCAGTTAATAAGAGTAGGATAATGAGAAATCTAAAACCACTTTAACCCCAAACCCATTCTCCAGACAACTGGCACTTCTCATACAGCTAAACACTTCCTTCCCAAAGAGGATGGCATAGTCAGACCAACCTGGAGGCCATTCTGTCCCCCAGACAAAGCTCCTTTGTTGTATGGGACCCTAAAAGCTGGTCCAGGCCAAAATGCTCACAAAGGTGTATGTCAAAACTTGAACTGTAAAGGCGATGCTGAGCATCAAGCCTGTGTCCTCATCCTGTATAGTTGTAAGGACAGACATAACCACAAAATCTACGTCAGACCTTGGGAAAAAGGTCTCCTAAGGTCTCTACTCCCACATTTACCTACGAGTGGTGACTGTCATGCCCACATCTACTGTTGATGGCCCTATTGCTGGAGAAATTCAGTTTCATGGTGATGATGGACTGATGAGTTCCTCCCCAAAATTGTGGCTGGACTGTGTCCTGCTCAACCAAAACCCTGATCCCAAACTGACAACTTCAAAAATTTCTTCATGCAGCAAAATAACAAAATAGAGGAAAGGATTAGATTGGTTCTAAAAAGTAATAAAAATATAAACTATGAATTATCATGGGAATTTCAGGGAAACACTGTAGTATCAAAAAGCTGTCAGGTATTGCAGTTACATTTCCCCAGAATGAGGAAGGAAGACTGCAGTGTCCTGTTTCACAAGTCTCATGGGAAAATTGACTGCAGGGTGAAATGATCTGTTCAAAGCAATTATTTTGCACTTAATCCCTAGAAATCATTTGGAGACTCAGAATAATGACTTCCAAGCCCTTTGGCATGTGGCCACAATCCATGAAAATACAGCATAACTCTGGAGAAGGAGTATCTCCCCCTCATTATGCAACTTCAGGATTGTTAAAATCCTTTTCAAAACCCCTTCCCGGAGCAAAAACCATTCTGCAAATGAATGTGACCTTCCAAACACAGAAATTCAGTTTGCAGGCCTGGAAAGAAACTACACCCCTATATGTCTAAGGCCTGTGTTTCATATCTGCAAAGTAAAAATAATTCTTCTGGCAGAGTCTCCTCACAAACAGCAGATAGATTATTACACAACTGACATCCAAGCTCAGGCTTTGGGTGGGTAATTTAAGGATTTCTTGACCTAGAGATTAAGTAATTTTTATTATATTTAGGTGGTTCAGTGCAACTCACTCTACAACCTGTGCATCCCCAATTGTGACAACTTTCGTCACAACGCGTATTTGTCAACTAATTTAAAATTAATTTAGTGTGGATTTTTCTGCTCAGTGTCTTGAAGCAGGAGGCCAGACTTAAAAATAGTTTAGAACAGAATTATAAATGTTCAAGCTACATCCAGAGAAAGCTAATGAAGAATTAAGTATTCTGGAACTGATCCCTATCTTATTAAATCAGTGTGCATTTTTATATATTGATTTAAATTGACAAGTCAAAACTGTGAAGATTTATTTTAAATATAAAACATGAGGAAAGTTATTTATAATAATAATAAGAGGGAAGTATAGTTGATAAAAAATCCCTAGTTTCCCTCTTAGTTCTTTAAGCCACTGATTGCCTTCCAGAGATCTGACATGCTTTTAGGTTAACATTTCATAAAAATCACATCATTTTTTATTGTAGTATGGTGAAATCTTCAGCTCCCCAACTAAAAGTTTTTGATGGATGTCAAAAATAGACATTTACTATTAAATACGATATTTATAAATGCTGTGATGATATGTTAAAAATAACAAAAAAGAAAAATTTAATTCCATGCTCCAATAAAATCAGACTCTAGCCAATCTCTGAAATTGACTATAATTTACTAAAAGAAGTAGTGTCTTAAGGTAAAACCTGTGTCTTAAGGTGAAAAAGAATAAACACTGAAACCATAAATCTGGAATGGACTGTATAGCAATAGTAATATTAAGTTGCTTTTAGAGCCTTAAAATCTTTCTTCATGCTAGTAGAAATTTTCGTGTTGTTGGGTTGAATTTGTGGTCTTTTTGAAATTAAAACACCAATGCCATTGACTCCCCTGGAGCTGCTAGTTTGGCTTTAAGGAAAAACTATTGCTTATGTTTATTTAAAGCTTATGGCTTATATTTATGCTAAATATTAGGTATCAATTAACATTGTGGCAATGAAGGCATTCTAATAATATTACGATTAAAAGATTAAGTTTTATTAATCTTTCTATTTTTCTTTGTCCCATTATGTAAAGGCAAGGTCCAATGCTGAAAATGTAGTTAATGAGCACACCTACATTTGCTTTCTGATAAATCTGCCACTGAGTGAGGCACTGAAGCATCACTACCAATAACTTGCAGCCGTGGAAAGTTTTGACCCTTCCCTCCAGGATATCTACAGACTATTTCAGGCACATTTTGCACAATAACTTTCATTAAAAGCAAATAAAATAATGCTAGATTTTGGAGAGTCACATTGCCTTTGTTTTCAAGATCACCTTTATCTGTTTTTTTTACACAGTCAGAACTATGCCTAACTCTTCATTTTGGAGGGCAGCATTACAGCCTTTCACCAGAGCACCCTCCTCCTTGTCATGAGTGACACATCTGCAGACCTCACAGGCCAATAAATATTGGTTTAGCAGCTCCAACTTCCCAGGTAAGGTGTGTGGAGCACAGACAATGAAGCACAACAAAAGGCTGTCCTGCTCAGTGCAGTAAAGACAGTAAAGATTATCTTTCCTGAGAGGCCCTGAACTGAACTGGAGCTGTCTAGAGGGAGATAATGTCAAAAACATAGATGTTTCCTTCAGGACTTGGATGTAACTGAAAGAAGCCTTTCAAGATCTGAAATTTGGACAGATTATTCATGTGAGTTAGATATTTAACTCCTAATTGTGTACAAATTTTGAGATGGTGCTTTCTATTACATACTAGTAATACTTTTCTTCTCGGATAACAGATTTAAATAGAAAACCTTCCATAGAAAAAACATATTCAAGTCATAGATTGTGAGCTGTCTTCATGTGCCTATGAGACAATTTGACTGTAATTCTTAAATCTCATTGTCTCTATATGAAAAACAATTTATTTGAAAATAAGTTGATTTAAGGGTATCTTTTTTAAGTGACAAATTTATCAAATACACTGCTTTCACATTAAACATGAATTATCTGGAAAGTCTTGATTATTCGTTCAAGTTTCCAGTGTCAAGGAGTGATTTTATTATATTCTTGCTGGGTTGCCTGTGTAGCTTTTTTTCCTTTTCTGTGGTTTATTGTCTATGTTGATGGAAACCCAGAAAACATTCAGTTAACAAGGGAAGTAATTCTTACTTTGAAGATATGACATATTCTGCAATAGTCCCATTTTGATTCACAGATAAAACAGCTCTATTGTAAATTTTCAGTGTGGAGAGGAGGGATTTGAGGAGAATTTAAAATACAGAATATTATTTTGTCTATATCAGCATTTGCTGAATTAAAGTTGCTGCATTTTGGTCTCTATAGGGCCAAGTCGGGAATGGTATATCCTAATGTCCTTATGAAAGTTAAATCTATTTCTTTCCTAGGGCTATCATGTCAAGTCATATTTACAACCATGCACACACAACTTTCTTTAGCATAAATGCTAGTAATTTTTCATAAGCCCTACATGCAGTTACAGGTTAAAATATTGAAATAATGCTCCAAGTGAAGTGATAGGTAGAGCAGTAAGTAAAGAGGATGCAAATGATAATATGTAAATATACACAAGAAAAACAAACCTTTCTGAGGTCACCAAGATTTTTGTCAGGCAAATAGGTTTGAAAAGTAAATTTCAAGGTCATTCATCTGGAAATCAATCATTGTCGTAGTACAGACTACCTAATAAACACTGTTCACTGATGGAGGTTTATCTTTCTGAAGATTTTCCAGCCTCTTTCAAGGTTAAAATGCTCTCTATTATTTATCAAGCACAGAAAGGATAGCCATACGGAGCACAGATATCAAGAAAGGCCTATCAATACTGTTTATTTCCATCTAAGCACAAAGTGTGTTTGGGGTGCACAATTAGATGATCAACCACCAATCCATATATCAGGGGATTTGTCACCTGTTTCTTGCCTTTATTGTTCCCCTACTTCTGTTTCCCTATATTTTTATTATGATCAGGTCACATCTAGGGCCCAATGGGTGATTAGTTTATAAGAATCTCAATGTAATTGGAAGTAAAATGCAGTACACAGTAGGAAAAAGACCAGTAATCAATTTTATTCAGCCTCCACTTTATTCTCCTTCAAATTTCCAGTGAAAGGTGTATCTAAACAACATAGAAAGGTATATTGCCTTTGAAGCAAATTGTAAACTGCTTCCTTCAGTGTTAAAATCTTTCTAGAAAATGTCTTTTTCAGTAGGGATCCACTGAAAGAAACCTATATCTAATGTGATGGTTTTAGGTTATGCAAAGAATGCTGTTGTTGCTTTAAATAGAAAGAGAAGACACTTGTGTTCCATCTTGACAATTCTACAGACAACACATTTTAAGCAATATAGTCCAGCTTTATAGCTAGTCTATAGACTACACAGCTAATTCAGGGAAAAAAAAAAAGTACATTGATTAGCCTAATTTTGAAATTGTTTATACATTTTTGCAATGTGAATCTAAACACTAAGACTGATTCTTTGGTTAATTACATCAATATGTTAGAGGACTTGTAGAAAGAAATAGGCTAGTTCATGTCAGCCACTAAGATGAAACCATTCAACTCCTTGGGAACTTCATATGGTGACTATATAGATGATTTCCAGTTCTCTGCTTCTCTCATGTTTTGGTGTAACTTCTTTCTTTAAAACAAAGATTATCGCAAAGAGCAAGGTGATGCTTTGATTCCACTATGATTAATTCATTTTGCCACTGCTTTCAATATCTTTGAAAGAATGCTTTCTCGGTGATTGCCAGGCTGTGATGTTCTGTCCTGTTCCAATCTAACTTTTGCTACTGGATTTATCTGGTAAAACTTTCACTCCTCTGAAGATATCTGAGATTTGCATCTTATCTCTGTATGGACAGAATTTAGCTAGCCTGATTTCCTTCAAAGCTGGATTTACTGTGTGAGATTTATAAAATCATATCTTTTTTTTTTAAATATTCTTTTTTAAAGTTTAAACAAAAAAACAGATGTGTCTGAAAGCTCTCCTAAAATTGAACTGAGATGACTCAAAAAAAGCCCCAGATGACTTAGGGCAGTCCAACACAGTAATAGGATACAAGATACTTGACCTTGATTTCTCTGCTGACATATTGAATTCATGACCACTCTTCCCTGGAGTTGGAAAAGGAACCTTCCTTCTTCTATGTGTTACAGGCTGATGATATCAACATATGCAGAAGAAGTGCCAAGGCTGCAAGAAATCAAATGGGCTTTAGCATGGTAAGATCCAGCTTTAGAAGGCCATTTAAACAGGGACAAAATCTGGATATATGTTCTGTGTCTACATTTCAAATATTCTTACTTTAAAAAGGATTTTATATATGAAATTACCATGCAGATATTTTTGAATTCCTTGGAAGAAAATATAATATTCACATATAAATAAATTATTAAAGCAGATGTGGTGACTGATTTTAAGAAATATCATGCTTTTGTTTTAATATAATTTTTATATGTTTTAAATTCTTCTGAAACTTGAATTCATTACAGAAGGCTTCATAGATTCCTTAGTGGTTGTACATTTAGATTTAATTAGTAGAAGAAACTTCTTGAATAATATCCAAAAGCTATCTGATATTTTCATACTGTATCTGGAAAAATTGCAGCTGCCTCCATTGTTACTTTTTAAATTACAATTTTTGGCATCTAATGCATTAATTCTGTATCTGCTATCAAAGAGCTATATTTTCTAGAGAGTTAAAACTTGAAAATCAATAAATCTAATTAAGCACTTCAAGTTTCTGGAATTCTCATCAAGGTTACTTTCTGTACAATAAGCAATAAAAAATAAGGAATACCAAGTTGAAATGCAAGACTAGAAAAAAAAATCAGTTGAACTAAGAAGTGCCAGATCCTTCGAGTAAATAGTTATCAAAGAAGCGTGACAAGAGAGTCTTTCTGATTTCGGGCATATTCATACCATGATGGTATTTTGTAGGTTGGTTTAAGTAGGAACTTTTAAACTTTACATACACAATGAACAAGAAAAAGTTTAAACTGAGGGTAGTATGTAATTTAGCTTAACTGCACATTTGTAAAGTCACTGAACCCAGTCCAGATGAAGGATTATAAGGAGAATATTTTCATTCATGTTGTAATAATTTATTCATTTCCCACTATCAAAAGACAGCTCAAATACACCAGTACAGATCCAGGACACAATACTGCAGTGCAAATCCCTATTTAGCATTTACACGTAAACCATTACTAATACATATTTCTCAGCTTCTCGTGGTGATGACATTAAAAAGTCTTGTTATGAAGGTCCAAGTCCCCAAGAACTTAGAAAGTATAGAGACAACAATAGGAATTGGATGCAATTCCAAAATGCTGAAATACTTCTGAGAGGTGGCTGAACATAAGATCAAAAATAGCAGCTGTGATTTCCCAGTTCCTCTTGCTTCCTGTAATTTCTTATGTTAATCAAAAGACAGACTAAGACTTTATAATTAAATCCAAGTGTTCAGAGTTACTGTCATCTTACTAACCTGTGTATGCATGTTCTTATTTTCAGTGAAAATATTTACACCCCTGTCCACCAATCTTCAGTACTTTTAAAGGCAATACAAGCAATGCACATGAGTTTCTGAGGACAATGTGGTTAACCCAGTCCTCATTCACAGCAAATCTTGCAAGGAACTAAAGCTGCCAAGCTTCTATAATTACAGGTCCAAATGTTTGTGCATCTGGGCTCTTGCACATGTGTAGGAGTGCACCAGCTGTTCCCTTCCTCTGCATAATTTTCTCCTTTCTATTTTACCTTGTGAAGTAAGGTTTCTTAAGGCAGCTGATAAAAAATTTGGGATCAGACGGGCATGAACTTTATCACCTAGCTCAGAAGTGAGTCTCTCAAATACATGTAGATATGCCAACCACTGTAAAAAACTAGGATTTTTCCTTTGATCCTTCTGATCATTTAGTGAGGCAGTAAGAGAGCAAGAATAAGGGAAGAATGAGCTGGAAAGCACATTCAATATGGAGTGGGTTAAATTGTTGTTATGGGCCTAGGAGATGACTGAAGTAGAGACAGAAGCATGGTTAAAAGCATCTGACACAGCCAAGTAGGGAGGACCAGAGCTGTGAAGCTGGAGAGGATAATGATAGATACTGGGATAGTGACGAAGTGAAAGAAGAATCCAAAAAACTAAATGGATACACTGTACTTGAAAACAATTTCTTCTAGTGCCTTGCTGTTTGGTAAAGGTTAAGTAATGGTGCAAAACAGTGTTATGAACTTTGCAATATAATCATCTGCTTGATTATGGCCTCAGTTGCTGCAGTGACCCGCCCCTACCTCAATGTTTGGAATACTTACGTATTTAATTCCCTTTCCTCCAAATACTTTCAGTAACTTTGTGGGGTTTTGAGGTTATTTGTTGGTTTTGGGTTTTTTTCTTGGAATTACTAGGAAATTAATTTTCTTTTTCAACAGTAACTGGCTACCAAGGCAGAGCGCATGTAGGACAAACCTTAGTAGTCCCACAAGAGACCACCACGTATTCGTCACAGGCCACAGTGCACCCAGACACTGCACTCTTCTCACTCCTGTGTGTTCATCTGTAGCTGTGTCAGGTGAGTGCTGAGAGGCGCAGCTGAGGGCAGAGCTGTGCACAGAGCCCTGCAGAGATGGGCTATGAGGAGCCTCCTCTGCAGCTCACCCTGGCACCCTCAGGAGTCCATCCCAGCTCAGTGCCTGCTCCAGATGCTCCCCTGAGCCGTCATCCAGGTGTGCCTGTGTCCAGTCCTGGCCCTGACCTGATTGCTCTGCCTTCTCTTCCTGCCTTCTCCTCAGACATAGCTGGTTACAACAAATTCGTCCAGTCTTGACAAAACAAATAGATGTATTTTCATCTTTTTTTCATATAAACATGCATGTATTTGCCCTGTTACCTTCTCATATTTATGCTTCACTCCCAGAATTTTTTATCTATCCATATCAGTAACATTGACATCCTGCTTTAGTCAAGACTGTGCCTGAATTTTCCTATTGTCTATTATTATGCTTGAGCTATCTTGTCAGGTAAAACCTCCATTATGCACATACTTCCACATGCTTCCTACAGTTGGTAGGTATTTTTAAGAGATTAATGTGTAAACATTTTAATTTATTTGTTTGTTTTATTTTCAAAATAAACTATGAAACTCTTCAACACAATCTACTCTGCTGTTAGTTGAGTAACCATTTAATCACACTACGGTGAATGTCCATCCTCCCACAACTTCCAACTTCTTTTATTACTCCTCAACTCAATTTAGTTTGTAAGCAATTCCAAAAAAGAATCACAATTTTCTTTCTCCTGCTCTCAGACACTCACTAGGGATGACTTAAACTTTGAATCAAAATGAAAGAATTAGTAGGCCACAGTAGCACAGCACAACAGGAAATGATAAATAGCATAAGCAGTTGAAATTGTAGACAAAAATGTCAGTAAGCAGAATGCAATTATTTAGGCAAAATGGGAAGTGCCCAGAACACTGAAGCCATTATCCAAACTACTGGAAACCTTACATAAAAGATTAGGAATAGGAGTAATTATACTTATTATTCCTATCATATTTCCATCTTCAAAACACAGAATAATTTTCCACAACTGTTTAACACTATGATTCACCAACCTGATCTATAGTATCTCTTCAAATACCCACTTTTCTCCCTATCACTGTCCTCAAAAATTGGCTAAAGGCTGAAACAAGGCAGGGAAGAATCTTTGTCACAGATCTTAAAAGATTTTACTTTAATCTTCTTGGAAATTAGAGTTCTTCTTTTGCAGTAATCTGAAATTTTGGATGCAAATTATGTGCTTCAGCATGAAAAAAACCTCCAAATCTCAATTCCCAGACAAACTTAACCACTCAAATAAAAAAAATTGTTCTTTCAAATTTATAACATAAAATGTTTCATTTAGACCTGAAATTCCATCTAAGAGGCCATGTTCCAAAGTTCCTGGTTCAGTCCCTTTTCTCTGGGATTTCTGGGATGTAGGGAACAAATTTTGGTTGTCCCTGTCGAGAGCAAAGTCCAGCTGTCAAAAAAACCTCACAGGTGCTTTTAGTAACTGTGCTGAAACTCAGCTCTGTTTCAACTCCTCGCAGCTTCTGTCTCTGACTGTGGGGTAGTGCTAGGGCACAAGGGATGCTTTATCAGTTCTTTTATCTCCAGACTTCCCCATCAGCAGATGTAGCTGGCTTATCCTGGATTCAGAAGCCCAATTCAGTATGCAGGAAATGTGAGCAATCAGGGAGAGTGGCTCACAAGCACACTTGGAAGCTAAAATAAAAGTATAAATGCTCAGACTTCCAGGGAATCAGAAGAATCCAGGTTGATACTGAGAAAGTGGGAAAGGCATCTTTCGAGGTCTAGCACTGAGTGCAGCACTGGTCTCATAATTTATGGGGCTACCCAGAGCTTGATGCTCTTGAGCCCTGTTTCAGGGCTTTCCCTTCACAGATAAACTGAACTATACATTCAAGGACTTCTGAGTGACCATTATTCTCTGATAGTAAATTTGTCTCAGGAAAAATTCTGACCAACTCTAATTGTAGAAATGATGTGCCCCTATTCTAGGGCCCTTCCACAAAGCCACTCATGTCCATAAATTGAAAATCAGAAGACTTTATTTATTAATATATCAAGAATAAAAGAGAGAGTAAATCTTTCTCTCTTCAGCCTTTCAGCTGGAGGTCATTTGTCTGACTGTGTCCGTGTGTCTCCAGCACAGTCAGACCAAGAAAATGAACAACCAAATACAGAACAGTTTTACTGGTCAAGGAAAGCACCTTACCAAAACATCTTTTCATATTTACCTTCTTTGTCAAAGATTTCTCCTGGGAAGCTACAGAACTTCCCTTTAGAAATGTTAACTATTAAAATTCGAGACAAGTTAAAAAAGGAATTGCTTTCTCCAGCTTTTTGCTGTGATCTCTCTATGATCCACCAAGGAGTCAGCATCACATCTAATTTTACCTGAGCTCCTTTAGGTTCTATCAACAACTAATTCACAATATCACAAAGCCAGAATCTTTGTGGGATGCCTCATTTTAAGACCTGTTTTCTATGTTGTGCAGCAGACGCTGTTTAAAGAGGAATTTGTAAAATGTATTATGCATGTACGTATTTTTCTTAGCTGTACAAATTGATCTCTAGAGTTTGCCATAAAATGCTCAAGTGCAAAGAGCTAAAAACATGAGAGTATATGGAGAATTAGTAATATGCTTCATTAATATCGTGAGATAGAGAAGGAATAACATTAGTTTTTATTAGTTGGTTACTATTTGTACAGTTCTTTGAATATATAACATGCTCCATATAAGCATTAAATTATTATTAATATTAGGCTGTCAAATCTCTCTGTGTTGTTCTGCTATCACTTGCTGCCTACTATGAAAATTAATACATGCCTAAGAGGATGAGCACTAGATCAATCACATCAAATCAAATCAAATCAAATCAAGACAACACCTTTAATGAGTGTTGTTGAATCTATTTTGCGGATGGCAGTAATGCTTTTGCACATGCTGCTGTAATATTCACTGGAGCACTTCCTTTTGGCTTCACATACTTCTAAATTTTTGTTAGTATGAATGGACCAACACTGACCCTACTATATTTTTATTTTGATGCTATGCTATTATGCTGGGGGCATTTCTATCTATATGCACCCAATTCTGAATTCTTTACCAACAGCATATTATTCCAAGCATTAGTTTTGTTGGAAGTCATAAGATCTTCATTCTACCAGTGTTTTTGGAATGAATACTTCAATTTTGTGCTGTCCTGATTATATAGACTGTTTGGCCTACTTCATATGAGCATCAGATGAAAATTAGAAGTCTGTCCTTTTAAGGAAGCTCAAAGTTTTTACAGATACTGATCACTGAGTTAAATTTCATATAGTATATAAAATTTTTATGAGTATGCATATTTATATGCATATCAGTACCATGTTGTTAATATAGTATAATTACACTTGCAAGGTGACTTGATTCGAGCTTTGCAGAATCAAGTGAGATTCCTTTCATAAAGTACCTGGCTAATCTAAGTATTAGAAGTGATATCCTTTTAAAGGTAGGGTATTATTTTAGTGCAGATAAATACACAAAATAGAAAATTACAGAGACAAATGACAGGAACAGATAAAGCAGGAAAAAAGACAGAACTCCCCCCCTCCCCAAAAAAACCCCAAACTCTTTTGAAAGATCTGGGAGAGAAATCATGTGAAAGAGTTTTGATGTTAATGCTGATGATTTTATAGTGCTTGATTCCCTTGAATACAGTGTAAAACAGAGTTTCTCATTCCTCATATAAGTATGAATGGGATTGCATCAAAATAACCTGGCTTCATCATTATCTTTTCCTCCTAACCAAAATAACTCACAGGACCACAGATTTTTACTAGCCCTTCAGTTTGAAAGGACTGTATATCCTTGTTTCTTTGAATTGTAATGTCATCCTACAGAGCTCAGAGTGCTGCAGTCATGTCTTTTCTGTTTGGTATCATTGTATATTATCAGAGTGGAAGGTGATATTTAGCTAAATGAACTACTTAGAAAACTTGATTTTGCTGCACTCGCAGTAATGTATCACACGGTAGCTAAGAAAGAAATGGAACATATGGATTACTGTTAAGCAAAACCATTTAGCAGTAATATTTAGGGCTGCAGTGCAACAGGAATGACAAAACAAGTTCTTCTGCTAAGGAAAGAAATACTCCTAAACAAAAACTTATCTCTACTGACTTCCCACCAGTGACAGACAGGATTGACACTTTTGCTCATAATATCTGAATGAAATGTTAGCAGTTCCTCAGCAACTAATGCCATGGAAATGGATTCACATGCCCTGTGGGTGTGAATCTACAACCAAGGATTAATTGGGTTACTTTTACAAAGTGTAGAGTTTTGCAAATAAGCCAAAGTTCTAAATGAATTTGGAATTTCTGATAAGTATCAGAATAATGTATGGGAATATTATTTTTTGACCTCCTGCTAATGCTGCTTTGAGCTTGCTTAGGCAGGAGAAGCTGCCAGGGAGATACACTTGTTCAAGCCCTCGTCTTTAGACTGCCCTTCAGCCTGTCAAGGACTGGCAGAAAGCATTACTCTGGGTAATGTCTGCTGTTATGCACTGGTCTCATTATAGTCGGACTCAGAAGAACTACCCTGTATGTTCATATAAATAAGATTTTTTTGCTGAGCCCAGTGTACTGAGAGAAACATGCACTCTGTGCCCATCACTCATAAACTAATTCGTACGTATCAGGTGTCATAGTAGTATTTTGTACCTATTTATTGAATTGAATCTGTTGCTTTGCTAAGGCTATTTTACATCAGCAAATCCAAATGTTTTGCACTCATTTCTAGGTAGCTTTAACTATACGGCTTTATATGCATATGCTATAGTTGCTGAATTATCAGTGAAACTTAAATATTGAAAAATGAGTTCATTTGCATCTGGACCTACAAATTAGTTTTCCATTCAGCTTTAAAGTAGAGAAGACTTAAAATGAAGTCCATTGTAAAACTTGAGTGAAATTCCCAAACCTCCCTCTCCAATGATTAGAAGAAACCAAGGCAATTGATGTGTTCAGATTTTGCACCACATTTTCAAAGAGCTTAATTCAAGAAAAATTAATCTGTCCCTCAGTCCCTAAGTACCTGGTGTAAAAAACCCAAAACGGCTCTTGGACATGATAAACTTGACCTCAACCTGTTCCTATCTGTCAAATCTAAGAATTGTCCTTGTGCTCAGCATTATCTCCTCTGGCCTCAGAGAGTAAGAGCTGGCCTAAGGTGACCTACTAGCAAAACTTCAGTAATGTTGCATAGGCGTTCTATTTTTTGAAAGGAAAGAACATTAGCAGTTGGTACTAATACTCTATTTAGGAGGACTGCAGTTGAGAGAATGTTGTAATGAGATTGGTGTTTTACACGAGGAATTGGTACTACTTTCCTAAAATGCACCAGTGGTCTCCAAGTTATATTTGTGCTTCAGAGATAAGCCAAATGCCATTATTCTGTCCTGCAGCAGTCTGTATTTTTAGAAAAGATGAAATAACCAACACTTGCATTTTTTACATTTGTGATATGAACCAATAACCCCATGAAATTGGATGAGCACTAACCTTCTGTGAAAAACGATTAGCCCTATGTTCTAAGATAAAAATAATAAAATATGAAAAGTTTTTGAAGGGCAAGAATTACTCCTCCTGAACTGAGAATTAGATTTCTTTGTGGAATTACTGAGAGGTTTTTTTTTTCCAGAAAATTGTGGAGCAGCAAGTAACACTATTTATTAAGATTTAATGAAATGCATGGAAAAGCTTGACTCTAAGATACACTTCTCAAAAACAATAGTGGTAGCTGGGATTTCTGTTCATGCCTTTCATCTTGATCTTCAAAACTGGTGTGAATGTATGCAAGGCAGAATATGGTAGTGCTGTCATCAGGAAGACATTAAGCATAAGGGAACTTATACTGAGCTTGATGCTTTACCAGGCACATGCGTTAGTTCATTTCAAGTTTTGCTTAAGCCCACATAAAAACCTTTCATTTAAAATATTTTCAATTATATTCCAGGAATAATTAATTTTATCTATTTTAACTCAAAGAACAATATTTGCTACAGACTACATTTGAATTTTCTAAGTAGAAGATTGAAACATATCCTTAAAAGATATTTATATTTTTTAATTATCTTTATTTTTTAATGGCATATTTTCCTGGTTTTGTCATGTGTAATTCAAAAAAGCAAAACCTGTAACTTCGATGTCTTGATTCTACTAATTTAATCAGACTTGAATATACCTCCTTAAAAAAAACTAAAGAACATAATTACAGACAAAATTATTAGAAAGAAACAAAGTAGCATTTTCAGAAACAGCTACATGGTTTTGAAGCTGAAATTCCATGTCAGAAATGATTTGCGACCCTGGGGATTTTTCACATTTCATCAAATGTCAGCAGAATTTAAGCAATTAAGTGCTTACATTCCTTTTGATAGTTTTACATATGCTTTAGGAGAAAGAATATTTTACAGGAAAAGGACTACTCACTGATCTATTTTTCATAAAGTATTTGTTAGACTTACTATCTGAAACAGAGGACTGTTGAGTAACTTAGAGGTTATTAATATTTTGGAAGTTATATAAAGAATGAGACATGTAGAAACAGTAGAAAATTTAAATCTTGGAAGTAGAAATGGTGTGCTAAGGGGAATAAGAAGACTGGAAGTCACTCTGAATATCCATAGTGTCCCATATTGGGAAAGCTACTCTGGCAGCCTCTTGGTAGAGTGTTGGACTTTCCAGGACCTCTCCCAGCGACAGACACCTCTGTATCACGTAACAGACCCAAGGCAGATGGGTCTTCCCTGACAGAGTCCCAGAGCTTTTCCCTCTCTCATCTCTGTGAGGGAAGGATGCTTTATATGCCTCTCGTTTTGAGACAAGGTCAAACAACCAGATAGAATTCCAATCATCCACATCTTTATGGATGTGTGTATATTTATCTGTTTCAAATCCAAGACACTTCTGAATCCGGTTATCTCCCTCTTTTCTTCAACTGCACTGAATTCTTATCTCTACCTGAAAGCTGTTCTGAAAAACAAATTTATTTTTCCCATATATCCAATGTTACAGGTACCATGACCCTGATGAGAGTACTTAGAAACACCAATAGTTTTAAATGCTAATTATAGAAGCTGGAAAATAGGAAAAAACAAACCAAGAAACAAAAGGCTGTTATCCATATACAAAACATAAAATTGTCTGAGGATGGTGAATGGGAGTGTTTTGATAACAACCATCCATTAAGAACTTACTGAGATCATTCCAATAGGATTCAGTTTGCCCTTGAGTTTCAATTCTCTTGGGCTAGAAATAGCACAGTACATGAGTTCATATGCTCCAGACTGAAGGAGATGACATGTTTTCATACCAAACATACAGATACAGGGAATGGGGTAAAGTTCTTACACAACTACACTGGTTTCAACCTAATATTGAGTCCAATAATTTTGTTTAATGCATGGCATCCTTTTACTCTCACACTGTCAAGTATTTAACCCTGAAGACTTCTGGATAGAGAATCTCTAAATAACCTTAAGTCAACAAAGTAGAACTATTTACACATCTTATAATGCTACTAGTAAAGACATAATTTCTTATGTTATACTTCACAGCGTGCTTTGATTTGCTGTTTGGCCCTTCTGACTGTATAGCCTATACAATTTATTCATTTATTAAGCCCATTATTGTACATAGGAGTGAAAAACGACAGAGACATCCAAGCCAACCACATCAGAGTTAGCGTGTACTCCAAAGGAAAACAGTCTTGGGTTTGCTAAAGTCTCTTTATGACAGTATAAACTGTTCCTCTCACTAACTTCAGTGGTGTACCAAAGATACTGATATGTGTATATATATATATATATACACACATATATACACATATTATGTATATACATATATATATGTTCATACATAATATGTATGAACAGTCAAAGCTATTTGAATGTGATGGAACATTGACTTGGACAAAACTTTGAACTGGATATGCCTAGAACTTGTCCTTTTGATCTCCTCTAGACAAGCTCTAATATGGGCTATTAAAAGGGAAAAGGTGGGTTTCATTGGAGTACAAACTTTAAAGGAGACAAAATTTAGAATGACTGTCTGCCAGCAATAAAAATTTATTGAGTTCTTCCTTGAAAGAATGTCCTTGGCTTATAATCTTGGTCTGAACTAGTTCAGAGATATTTTGGGCTGTTGTAAACTTAGCTTATTTCTCTGTTGTCTTCTGCTGCCTCCATGGTTTGGATACCTCATTCTTGTTCCTTTCTACCTTTTTGCTTCCTCTCTCCATTTGAGATGAAGCTTCTCAGGCTCTCCCTGTGATCAGCTTGTTTTCTTTTCTCCCTCTGTATCCTGCAGACTGGAAACCTCTCCCTCAGACATGCTCGTGATCCATCTCACCTTCTCCTTTGCCTTTACAGAGAGACTGACATCAGAAGAGACAAAACCTGAACATTCATTGCTTGGACTTACCCAAATAGTGTGGACACACTGTCCGAGCACAGCCTGGACCCTATGAACTTGCCACTGACTTAATGAATCGGCCAGGACCTCTGTGCCAAGATCATGTCCTCATTGTGAAGAGGGAGAATAGCACTAATATTAGAGGGGAAACTGTGGAAGTCACTGTATCACATCTGCCTTACAAGTTTACATATGTATTTTTTTTCTTTGGGGCAGGATTATTGAAAAGATCACCCTCTGTATATCATGAAGACGGAAGGGATACTAGAAAAACATACATTAAAAAAACCATACATTAAAACATACATTTCTGCTTATCCCAGAAAAGAGATAGACTTTCCTGAACTACTCTATCTCATTCACTAGATGATAAAGTATATAAACACATTTTGGATATTAAGCTAAATATTATTTTTTTAAATTAATAGTCTGAAAGCACCTGTTAACCAACAATGCTTATGATTTTGCCGTTCTATTTGACATAATGGTTAGGAAAATAAAACATATTTCATTTTATGTGGATCATCTTCTATGACTCAGAAGAGAACAGTAAAATATATTTATATGATTTGATTAGCAGCAAAAGCAAAATGAAACAAATAATATTGCAGTCATTAATCAGAATGAAGTCCTTGCTGTGCTAGGCACATATCAAGCTGACATGGGAGACATTATTTATTTACCACAGAGGGAAATTCACCGCTGTGTAGAAACTTACATGTCTATATATAATCTAAAGCCCACATAAATCTGCCAGTTTTATGTTGATTTTCCAAATACGGTAACATCTTTTTCATAAAGAAAACAGGATTACACAGGAGAAAAATTACTTCTGGTTTTCTTTTTTTCAAGTTGAATTTCCCTTTTATTGCATACAAGATTTAGAGCAAGTTTATGTACCTAAGTGCCATTTATGAAGTTCAATGTGGCAATACTAACTGAAATTTTATACTCTTATCTGTACTAAGGTTCTCAAGATGAACACAAGTCATTTTTCTGAAAACTTGATAGCTTGCTGTGAAATAAATGTGAGGAACCATTTATGAGCTGGGATATATCTAAATTCTCATGTTTCAATGATTACACTGTGCTAGTTAAAAGGCAAAACAGTTTGAACAAACAACAAATAGCTCAGTTTCCAACACAAACAAGAGGTCTGTAAAACATCTTATTTTAGATGTTTTCCTGCCATAAAAAGAATCTGATCTCTACCTTTAGGTTGTAAAATCAGTCATTCTGGATCCTACATCTTCATAAAATTCATGACTTGAAAAATGGAGGACTGAATAAGTCACTGGAGGGTTTCCTGCAATGCAACATCAAAATATAACTCTTTCACACCAAGTCTAACAGCTGTGCCACAAAGCTAAGTATGATGCATAGAAATGACTTTAGTGCCAATATTAAATTAATATTTCTACCTCCATGCATATGTAATTTGCATTTGCATAGATACTAACATGGGAAAAAACAGGTAACTTTCAAATATTTTCTGAGGAGTATCCTCAGTTCAACTGGTTTTACATTAGCGGTAAAAAGAAAGTGTTCCTGGAACAAGGTCTCTCTACCCAAGATTTTGGGAAACTCAAGTTTGGAACTAAGCGATAAGTAATTCTGCTTAAATTTTTCTGTAAAAAAATTTCACATTTGTTCAAGAGGAATGTTGGATTTTTACAACGTCCTGCTCTGAGAGTCAAAAGTGGGAGCTGTTTAAAGCTTTTGAGAGCTGTGAAATGTTCAGAGTTTAACCTGAGATCAATATACTAGCAGAGTGAAAATGAGGTGAGCAAGAGAAATGAGGACTATGGTTTCCATGTGACTTAGAAATTTGTCACTTCTATCTCAATGCCTTTTATGATTCATGACTACAAAATACAAGATAGCACTGCATATAGTAAAAGATTAGGAACAGAAGTTTTGAGGTAGATAAGCTACAAGCTATGCAAATCTTCCCAAAAAAACCGTCAATAAAATTTTTATAACTTTGCACTTGTTTTCTATGCATGCAGAACACATACCTTTCAAATGTTTTATACATAGGCATTTTTTGGTTTTTGCATTGAAAAATAATAACTCATGACTTTAGCATTTTGAAATCTTGGTCTCTTCAGGAAGCAGTGTTCTGATTCACTCTAAGAAGATGAGAATTCAGATTCTAATGATATAAAATATCCTGACTTTTTCCCTGCAGCTCTGGAAGAGATAAGCTTTTAAAGCCAGCACATACCCATTTTAACAGAAATATTATTTGGAAGGAAATTTCTACAATTTCTATCCCTTTTAAAAGATACTACACTGTTCATCACATGGCCAGAAGTATTAGATTAAGGAAAATAAACACTGCAATTTAAAATCAAAATGTCAGTGTATGTTTTTTTATTAAAAACACGAGTGCTACCTTTATTGCTATTCCATGTTCTTAAATATTATTTTACCAAGGTTTTCTCTGAAACTGTGATGACTGGCCCATTTTTAGCATTTCACTGTTTGGTAAGACTTGCATCCAGGAATGAAAGTTGTGAGGACAGTTGAGTTTCACTTGCAGAATACTGATTTGTGTAGGTGAGATTTTAGAAAAGTAGGAAATATGATAAAGTAAAATAATGAATTCTTAAAGCTGCAATGTTCCTCATTTTCCAGATGCAGCATTCAATTCTTTACAAAGCACTAAATAAACTAGTATTTTTTTTTAGCCAGAACCTCACAAATATAAGCAACAACACTTAAATTACTTTTTGACAGATAGAGATGATTCCAAAACTCACAAGAAACTAAACCATAAAAAATATTACTATTTTCCACTACCACACCAGAGATACTGCTAGCAGCACATCATAATTAAATGTTGGCCTTTGGCATTAATTTTTCATGTTATAACCAGATTTTGTAAAATGAAAAATAGCGTTCTATTAAAAATTTAGGTATTCTTTAAAAGAAGGAAAACAGTGATCAATCACCACCAAGCTGATGTGGTTCCTGGAAGAAAAATGCATAGCTGTAAAAAATCACCCACTGAAAGCGATACTGGATCAGACAACAACTGGTGTTCAAAGTCCTGCCTATTCGGTAAGTATCAGAAAAAAAAAGTCCTATTCATCAGTTTCAAATTTCTTCCTTACTGCTTTACCATACATACATCTAAGAAACAGAACAGTAAATTTAGCAACCTTTTCTCATTACTGTAACATTTTATATAATTAATGTTGAGGCAATCCATCTAAGTACTGTAAATGGCATGTGTGTTACAGGTACATTAACAAAAATGTTTTTGTAAAGTTTTCTATTATTATTATTGTTGTATTCCAAATACATGACCTCCAAACTTGCAGAAGTACTGCAGTATTACTTTATTAATGCAGTTTAAAGAAGGAAATATTTGGAGAAAATAAATTAGGTCGTGGAGTCTCCTTCACCGGCAATATCCGTATGTGTCTGGATACAATCCAATGCCATGTGCTCATGGATGGCTGTGGCCCCTTCCAGCCTGGCCCATTCTGTGATTCTGTGATTTAGTGACAAACCATGGGTCAAGATGCAAACATGTGAATATTATTCAAATAAGTAGTCCTTTCTCTTCTCCTTTGCCCTCATGCAGTTTCTTAAGATAAAGAAATTATCAGGATATGCTCGGTATCCACTTTTCCTATCTCTTGTTAATTGTGTGTGACAGTGTAATGAAGTTCCTGCCACAGAAGGCAGTGTGAGAATGCACTTCTGACATGCAAGAAGGGCACAGCTATAAGAGTCATGGGCAGACAGCCCTGGAGATCAGCTGCCCTCACAATCCCCAGCAAGGCACCAAACAGCTCTGGCTCCCACACTGTGCAGCCACAGCAGTGTGGGGCTCTGCTCTGACTGTGGCCCTGGGAGTCTGGACTTATTCTTGTGCTAATTTGGCTCCTCAGCTTCAGCACAGGTTGGTATCCCCTGCTCCAGTAGGTCTTCCCTGCTGAAGATGCACACAGATGGATCTATAAGATTGTTCATAAAACAGTATTTGGCTGTTCCAGTTCAGTCTCTTTAAGACTTTATAGTTAGTAGAGACCGATAACCTTTTCAGGGGAATCATACAAAGCAGGAACGTAATTTAGATTTCCCAAATTACATCCCACACACTCCACCCTGCTGCAGAGGAATGTGCTTTCTGTGCAGTAATTTTTCATGTAAGTAAGCCACAGTCAGAGCCAGAGTCAGTTCAAGACATGCTTTCAGTTCTGGGTTAACAATATAGTCTTGTTTTTGACATGCCTAAAGATACTGTGAAAGCCCAATTAAACACAGCACTGGTCAGCCTTTAAATGTCTACAAAATGAACTTTGCATCAGGTACTAGTACCCACAGAGAGAACCAGAAGTGTGCCTTCCACAGGAAGGGTCAGAAGCACTCCCTCTCCTACAGCAAACTTCGAGTCCCAGTGCTTCCATTGTCCAGCTATGTGTTGAGTAAAAAAAAAAAACAGTGTTTTTGTGGCTGAAATGGCTGATTGCCAATGAACTTTTCACCCCACAGGTAATATTATGCTGGTGCAACACAGTAAATAACAGTCAATGGGCATGCCCAATCTTGCTCTGAGCCGATTGGAAATCCTGAGACCAACATTAGCACAAATGTCAATTTGACTTAGTAAAACTGAACTCTACTTGTTTAATTCTGGACCCATGGCAGAAGGAGATGACCAAGTTCAAGGGCATCAAAGGAACCTGACAGTGCACAGGTCCATGGGACCTAATGGGATTCACCCACAGGTCCAGAGGGAACTGGCAGAGGAAGTGTCTGAGCCATTATCCATCATATCAGTCTCATCTTGGTGCCTAACAACATCATGAATCAGATCTTCCTGGAAGCTATGCTAAGGCACATGGAGAATAAGGAGGTGACTGATGACAGCCAACATGGTTGCACGAAGGGTGAATTATGCCCCTCAAATTCGATGGCCCTTTCTGATGTGATTGCAGAAGAGATGGATCAGGGCAGAGTGACTAACATTATCTGCCTGGGGTTGTGTAAGGCACTTGAGTGTGTCCCACATGATATTCTTGCTTTTAAACTGGAGAGATACAGATTCCACAAGGAAGTGGCTGGATGTTCACACTCAAAGAGTTGCAGCTGACAGCCTGATATCCAAGTGGAGCTCAGTGACAAGTGGCATTCCTCAGGGACCAGTATTGGGAAAGATGTATTTGTTGTTGACATGGGCAGTGGGACTGAGAAGTTTGTATACAACACGAAGCTCTGTGGTGTCATTTACAACACAGGGAAGGGATAGACAGAGGCACCTTGACAGGCCTAAGAGGGGACTGTGTGAACCTCATGAAGTTCATCAAGGCCAAGTGCCTAGATTCTGTGATTAATCCACGACTCAGATCACCTTCCCAGAGAAAAACGAGAGTTGTTAGTACTATCCCTATCTTCCGTGTGGGAATGATTTAGAATTACTGAAGATAAAAACAATGTCCTGAATTGCACAGAGCAACCTGCTGATTGTCTGTGCAAATTAGAGAGCACCTATGCATATGAGGGCAGTGTGCCACATTTGTTATTAAGAAAAAAACACACATTCTCCATTAGCTCCATGATTGATTGGACTAAACCTCCAGAAATGTTTCCGACATGCATCATCTACCATGTAGTAAGGTTTAATTCAAAGAGATATCTTGAAGGTAGGTTGTAAATGTGATTATTTATTGAAATGATGCTGAAAGCAAAAAAATACAGGTAAAATATGGTAACAGCATTATGACCTTGTAATTTATTGACTGACAAATTTTAACTACTAGATTTAAAACCTTTTACATTGGAAATTCTTTAGTAAGCTATGACTTGATGTGCTACACAAAGTTACTATATGCTTTAGTAATAATCTGCATTGAAATATCTTACAGGCAAACAAAGGTTAAACGAATTCTCCTTGCTACATCTTAGGGAATTTTGTGATACGTATTTGCCTTTTACACTGACACTGAAATAGATGTAGTTGTAATTATTTGCATCTGAATATATATATGCTGAGGGTAAAGTAAAAACATAATTTGTAGAACTTTCCATCAATAAAAAAGAGATTTATGCTAAAGAAATCAGCTGTGTAAGTGCTTACCTATCCCATCAGCTGCTTTGTGAGGGCTTCGGAGACTTTTATGTTCCTCATGTATTGTTCTGGAGTTGCTCTTCCCCTGGACATGAATTTCATTCACAGAAAGTCAGAATCCAATTTAGTGTTTGTTACACTGTAACACTAATGGCTGGCTCCCCAAATCCCCACATAGCACCGAGCATCAGGTATGCAAAGTACCCTTCAAAAAAGAAAGATGCAATAAAATTTCAACACTGGAGATGTTGCAGTCTAATTTGGAGTGTTAGAGAACCTTGGTAATAAAAAAAAAAACAAAACACCAAAAAAATGGTATGGAGGTAGGTAGGAGACTTGGAATTGGGAGCCAAATAAAATGAACAGATTAAGAAAATTGGACTAGAAGTTAAACAATATGTATGGTGCAGTCCAAGGCTGCTTTTTAACATGAATGAATCTTTGAATTCAAGAAGTGAAAGAAAAATTAAAAGAAGGATAAAAAAATAGAAAGAGTAAATGTTGAAAAGTGAAATACTCCTGCTAAATAGTCTGCATGGACTGACACTTCAAAAGATGAAAGAGAAAGAAAAAGATTATATCAATTGATAAGGCTATGAACAATCTTCCTCCCAACAATGGGAGTTTTTCTGTTCCTTTCAATGCACTGAACTTAAAAAAAAATGAATTGAAAGAAGTAGAGAAATCTCTGTAATGGAAAATTGCTACTTTAATTAGCTATAAGCACTTCTGGTACAGTTTGATCTTAACATATCAAATAGATATGCCATTTCAGACTCTTTACCCAATAAGCAATATCCTCTTACACAATGTCAATTAACAATTCACTTCTGAAAATCTGTTCATCTGTTTAGGAGTATTTTGCCAAAAGCACACATGGACAAATTGGCCTCTTAGAGATAGGTGAATGGATGTTACTGTCTGGAGTCAGAGGACTAGAATAATAAAGAATAATGAACCAAAGATGCCAAGTCATATATTTCAGGTAAGAAGCATCACAGAAATGAATAAGGAACAATGATTTAGTCTAGGCTGAGACCATCAGACACGTACTGTAATTTCCATGATTGCATTTTATTCTTCCAGTGAAGTTCAGGGACAATTGAGTAAGTGCATTGATTGATTGATTGAAGGAGTTGTTTTTCTCGGAACACTTTTAGAGACAAAATAAAGTATGCCTGAAAATCTAACAAATGTCATGTACACTGATAATTGCTGCCTTTAATTCATCAGCATTTGTTTATTTTTTTGAAAATACTTGGATAATTGCAGTACAAAGTAGTACATTGAACATTAACAAAATATTTTTAATTCTTGTTAAGCAAAACAAAAATTACTTAATCTCTAGAGACAAAATAATTAATGTATTCGGTGTTTATTCTGAGAAACTTGAAAGGGAATACAGGCAACTACTATTATTCCAGTAATAATTTTGTATCAATGTCTCTGTAAATGACTTAAAACTCTTGTAATTACCTCTCCAGTGTTCGTACTTTTCATATACATTTTCAACATTTAGGATATAAGTGAAAAACTTTAACAATAACATTA
The DNA here is from genome assembly GCA_013396875.1 of Vireo altiloquus. Taxonomy (NCBI): domain Eukaryota; kingdom Metazoa; phylum Chordata; class Aves; order Passeriformes; family Vireonidae; genus Vireo; species Vireo altiloquus. Next base: position 132,498 of record VZRF01009883.1, read on the forward strand.
TGTGCAGAAAGAAGGATGGGAGATAGTGAAATTATATGAGATGGACAATTTCAATGAACAAGGCTACAGCCTGATATTACTGGCTTTTTGTGATCATTCTACGAATTTAATGTTTTCCGTTTTAGATGGTATCATCCATGTACAAAATAATCTTATATAAAATAAGATGGTGTAATAAGCTTACATTTATTTAAATTGCTATTTGGTTCTTATCATAGTACAGGACAAATAATGTTTCAGAATGGAAAATTATCAGTTTTCAGAAAATCTCTTTTAATCTTATTGGCAATATCTACTCTAATTCTAATTCTCTAAATTCTAATATGAAAATGTTTTTAAAAATATACATCTCAAAATCTGAAAGTAGAGCTAAAGAAAGTAATATGGGTTCTGAAGAGTCATAAAAGCTCAGGTTTGTGCTTCCTTACATCTCAAGGAATTTTTATAGCTGTGTTTTTTCTGACAGATGTTGGTTTTGTCCCTCTTCTTAAAGATATACCAGTAAAGGAGATTCTGCAAAACTCTAGGTTAATTTCTCCCAGTATTCAACTACTTTTATCGTTATAAATTACATTTTAAACTTCAGTAAGAAATACTTAAAATGATATTGTCTTACGCTATCCAGCATGACAAATGGAGAACAGATATTTCCCCTCTTCTCTCTGTATCTCAAGAAAACTTTCTAGATCTTTGCCAGTATTCTGTTTTCTGGAACAACTAAATTAAATTATTCAGTTTGGTTACATTTTCTGCACCTCAGAAAATGTCATTGATCTCTTGTGATCTTTCTCTTTATTGAAAAGAAGGGACTTGATCTACTAAAAAAATATCCCTGCCAATGGCAAAGGGGTTGAAGTAGATGATCTTTTAGAGTCCCTTACAATCCAAATGTTTCTGTGTTTTTATGACTCTATGATACCATGCTCTCAGAAACTTAAGACACCCCTGCATGGGGAACTAGAGTAAGTAATCAAGACCTATTAATTTTAAACTCGAACGTTCTTAAAAGTGTTAAGGGCCATTCCTTGAATATGATTTTACAAATGGTCTGTCTGTGCAGGATGTCAGCAACTCCATTTTCTTTCTAAGTCAGTTTCACCTTAGTAAGATGATTTCCCAAGCTTTCCTTAATATGCAACCAACACAAAACCAAAGTACTGCTCACTGCATCCAGTCCCCTGCTTTTATAAGTATCTCTATGATATGAAGTATCTCTATGATATGAAGTCTTTTCGACCACTTATGCGTTTTCTGAATTTTTAAGCTAGTAAACTTTATTATATTTGTAAGAACATTTTAGAAAGTCGTTCCTTTGATGGCTCTAATTTTAGGCTTCCATCTTCCAAGTATTAACTATCTTATACACATGTAATGCTTTTTCTGTTCCTGGACATGAGTCTCATTCCTTTTTACCTTTCACTTACAGAAGTGAACTTAAATTCCTTCGGTCATATAAGATAGTTTTACTATCTACCTATAGATCTCCCCTTTTTTAAAATAGTTGAAATTGTGCTTTCTTGAACATGAGCGGCTTATTTACGCATGATAATCTAGGTAGAATTTTCCTTATCTCTCTCAGAAATGCCTCAAACTCTATTTCCTAAGATTAGGATATTCATTTCTTCTGCAGATACATTGTATAATGGCCTATATTCTCTCTGCTCTGTATTAACTCAGTTATGTTTTTTATTCCTTTGTTACTTTCAATGAATTGGATAATCCTCCAGTTCATAGAGGAATCTTTTTTCATTAGTCTGCAAGTGCATGACTTTACACTACTGTACTTTATCCCATCACCACTGCTCAAGCTTTCAAGGTCATCCAACTCCTTTGTGTCTCCTCCAACTCACCTTTACCTTGAAAAAGTCTAATAACTTTGTGTCATAAGAAAATGGTGTTAAAATGTTTTTATATGTGCCAAGAAAATAAATGAAAATATTAGATCAGTCTAATATCAAGGCCAATCTTTGAGAAACTCCCTCTAATAGTCTTTCTCCAGCCTGGTAATTCCTCCTTCAATGTAAGCAAGGATCTTTTCTCCACAATTTTTGCCCACCTTATCTGTCTGCTTTAGAATAAGTAAGTTCTGATGCAGTATCATATCAAAAACTTCCCTGAAGTAGATTAGTTCTGCTGCATCATTATTCTCTAAAACCAAGAAAACCCAGTATTTCAAAAGGGCAGAAATCTAGCAAAGATCATACACAATTTTCAGAAAATGTGTGGTTCCTCATATCCCTTTATTCTTTTAAATCTATAGCTTTATTATAATTTCTAAAACGTATTTAAAAGATTTTTTTTTATTGCTGTAATCAGAGATATGAGCCTGCAGTTTATTTGGGACACATCTTCCTGTTTCTTTAACGTAAGTACCACATTCCTGTTCATCTGGTAATATGGTGTTGATGCTGATTCGGCAAGTTAAAGTTTTGTGTGATGTGGCAATTTCTTCACTAATCCAGGAAAGCAGCTACCTGCCTCAGAGCCAAGTCTGCTCTGATGACATCTGTTTAGCATGCACTAAGTTTCTCACAGAGAACTACAGGAAAGAATCAATTCTGTTTCAGTCTTAGATTTAGATAATACTTAACTGTCTTTATTTCCTATTCCATCAACAGTGTATAAATTCTTCATAGCACCTTTCTTTGTTCTGCTTTACAGGTTTTCATTTCCCTTTCAAGGTCACATTCGCTTAATTTTCCACCATTCCACATCAGCCCTGTATTTTTTAACTTCAAAACATTACTTACTGATAAGTGTCAAGCTCCTTCCAAGCTGTCTATTTAGTTTTTTATGAAAACCATTCCTAGAAGGCTAGGATGAAAATTATGTATTTTGAACCTTGTATTTGAATAACTGCTGACTCTTGTACATGTTTTTGACCTGTAATCCTTCCAACTTCATAGAACACCTTTTTTAATTTAGCAGGTTAAGAACTGGACTTTAGTCTCCAAAATTCTAGTCCCACGATCCACTGTAACACTTTGTCAGTCAAGTCCTCCTGGTTTAGTAACCAATGTGCGCATATGTTTCCCATGATTTAGCAAGTTTGTTGTGACAAAATCAGGGCACCGTTTAGTCTCAGGATTAGAGTTCAAGTGGTATAGATCTTGGGTAAAGACCCCAAGATCTTTCTTATAAGGAAGTGATACATATATTGCACCATTTGAATACACATTTCCATGATAGTTTTGCATTCTTTAAAATAACCTATCTGCATGTCTCTTTTTTTCCCACCCCAAAATACCCTTTGGTTTCCCATCTGAAGCTATTTTAGATTTACAGGTTGCACACTGGACATTTCATTCTATACTGTTGGATACTTATCTAAGGCAGGACAACTTGACAGACATAACTTTTCAGGTTTTTTACACTATATATGTGAGATGCTCATACTGTTCTCTGCTCCTTTTCTTTGTCTTTAAGTGGGAGGGGTTTTATCCTTCCTCCAATTTAGGGCAGACTGGCTCAAGACACCTGCTGTCAGAATAAGTTACAAACACTGTGCTTTGCCTTTAATTATTTGTCCCTTACTTCTTCATTTTCCTTAATCCAAATGGAAGGTCAGTTGTCCTGATAAAACCTAATATGCTGTGTTTATGGAAAGAGCAGCAGTCACACACAGAACCTCTAAAAATAATTTAGGCAAAGAAGTAGCTACAAAGGGTAGGAAACAAAATAGGACCTCATACCGACCAAGATGGGGAAGAGGGAGGTTGTATAGAAGTAAAGGACAATTTAGGAGACCTATGCTGACATTTCTTTAAAACTATTTGCAATGGGGTTTGTAGTATATTCGTACAATTATGAATATTGCTGTTAATTAGTATTATTGCTGTTTCCATCTTCCATAACTAAGGCAATTCAGAGCCAGCTCCTGTATGTTCTCATCTAGGTCCTGCAGAGACTTGTGTTAGATCTCAGTTAAACATGCATACACAGTAGGTGTGCATTAACATCATGTTAGATCCCAAATCCTAAAAATTCATTTGTTTGTTACTCGTTGGTGGGTCCTCTGAAGGCAAAAGAGTATCTGTTTCCATTACTTATAGAACTCAGCCCTAGTCAATTTATTTTCAGAGCACTGGTAGCATCATTAATTGCTGCTCCTTTCACTGTCCAGGACGATGCATATCCGGAGGTATCTTGTAGCAGCTGAAGTAATTCTAGGTCTTGAAAGTGGCACAAGGATTGGTTTAGAGAGGCCAAGCTGCACGAGAATCCAAAGCGCATTGTGGTGTAAATATCTTCCAGATATTTAGCTGGCTACTTCTGAATAAAAGTAATCATCAATTTTGAAAACAGATGGAGTTCACCTTAAGTGCTATGTTGACACCAGATTAGCCATGGAGGAGTGGAGAGCTGTCTCATATGATGAAGCTGCACATCAAGTCATCATGTGCCACTGCTTCCACAGCAGCATCTGTGTGAACTTCGGCCTCTGAAAATCCTCTTAATGCATTTTAGGGAAATTTGCTCCTGTCTTTAGAAAATTTATTGATAAAACATCCATTTTATGGAATGTGTTAAGTGGTACCTGAAGACAGGGCTTTATTTTAGATGATATCGTTAATGTGATAGTTGAAAAAAGAAAAATTTTTAAAGGACAAAATTTAAATGTTAAGTAGGTCCTTTTATGACATAAAAATTTGCATACTTGACCTTCCACATGCTTTTAGACTGCTGACTGAATGCTAAAAATATCTGAAAACCTTCTCAAGACAACTATTTTATGTTTATTTACATTTTCAACTTCATGTTCTGAAAGAAACTTAAATAATCAAGGGGATTAAAGTTAAAAATATGAACACACATGCCATTAGTATTCTTGACATCTATATTTTCTAAATATTCTGAGCACTTACAAATAAAAATAATTTAATTGACTTTGGATGCATTTTTAATAAAAACTGAAAAGGTATTTCATCCCCTTGCAAACTATATTTCCGCTGTGCCACTTATTTTGATAACACATAATTGAAATAAAATATAGCAATATTCTGGCCAGAATGTGTCACACACCACAAAAAGCAGATGTTTTAAAGGAAAAATCAGAAAGGAGGAAGGAACTAGGTATTTTAGAGGAAGAGAGAGAAATTCAGTTTCCTGGCTGAAGTACAGGGATGAGATGTAGAGAGTTGGAGACAGAAGTAGAAGTGGTTTTGATTTAGACAACAAGGTATTATAACCAGGGATAAGAAAACAGAAAATGTGCTGAAAAGAATATATGAATAGGAGAATATTCATACACTCAACATGGCAAGAAGAGGTCATCAAGATATGGAATAGGGCAGCCTACATAAAACAGAACCTCATCAGAGCCTCTTGAGGACAGGCAAGCTGAAATGTCCAAGCAGTTGTCCTCTGTAGGTTTCATGTTTGCCTTGAAGGGGTCCATGTGAGATAGATGTGAGAATTGTTTTCAGTCAATTTATTGTAAAAATAAGAAGGACTTTAGTGAATGCATTTTCATGCTAAACAGATCTACTGGGCCAGCAAAACCAGCCTCTGTGTGTCGAATATCTTGTTGAATGTACATTTCATGAGAGAGGAATCCAGGGACTGCTGCTGAAGAATCTATTGTAAATAAACATTGAGTTAGCAAAAATCCCTCGGTAACTTGGCTCCAAAATTGGAATTCTTCACCAACTTTTGAAGAGCTGTATCTAGCAGTATCTATTAGTGTGTGGTTAATTAATGCTCTGAGTGAGTAAATAAAGGCTTTTGTAGCTGTATGGGCATTGAATATTGCTAGGTGGAACTTTTTTATCTAGCAGGAAATCAGTGCCCTGAAAAACAAAAAGAGGGAGGAAGAATGGATTTCAAACAAATCACAGGTCTGTGTTTCATATGGAAAACAGTTTTGGTCAGGAAAAACATCTTTTTAATTTTTTTTTCACTATTTCGCTTCAGTGTTTTTCAAACAAATGGTTTTGGTTGGCCTCAGAACCAAAAAAATATCATTATTCATGCAACTCTCTGTGCAGCTGTCATCAAATATCCTTTATTTGACAGCGTATATTCCCCATTAGTCAGTCAGCCTATGAATGCCTCAGCTTTATTCACGCAGCAATAACTCCAAGCACCAATCAACAGTTCCTGGCAAAGCCAATCTCCGTTTGGCAAATGATGACCTGAAGTCAGCATGATTCATACTTTTGTGCCCACATAGTTCTACAAAAGTAACTCACAACACCCAGAGAAAAACTTGGATATCATGAGATCCTCAGCAATGTATCAGCAACAGTGGCAGCAACAAACAAAAAAAGGAACTTTTTCTCTGATTCCTAAGAGTTTAACAATGACCTATGACTGGGTGCAGATGGAAAATTCCAGTCTTAGTTTTGTAAGACTAAGTTTTCTTAAAACTGCTCTCATTTCATCTTAGAAAAATGACCTTTTTACCAGAACTAAAGCAGTGATTTAGAGCTGCAGGAGTGATCACACAAATGTTCCATGTTTTAAATGTTTAACAGTCACAAAAGAACAATATCAAGAAAATACTACACTAGTCATTTTGAAAATGCAATATCTATTTTTTCTTTGCAATTAAACCACAAAAAGAAATTCCTGAAATTTGTTTTAAAATAGTGTCTACATTCAATTCTATTAACTTCTTTATTTTTGGCTCATCACTGTACTCCAAAATTTCAACACTCTGATGACTCATTCATATTTGATACAGATCGATTTTACGTTACTGTGGTACCAGTTCGGAGGACATGAGAAAGGTGGTGGAATTTGTCCACAAACAGGCAGCTTTGTTAATAATATCAAGAAAAATGAAAATATGAACAGCCTGTAGATTTACTTATGCTTTTTTTATGGGTAAATCAAGATATGCAGAAGGGCATTACCAAATAAATTTGCAATACCAATATTGTAAGAAACATAATTTCTTCATAAACACAGAACCTTTCTTTTACTCTGAGAAGATCCAAATGGGAGAGAGCAATTGAGATAATACACTTGATTCATATCAGTGGGATGAGGTGAATCCATAAATACGGGTTCTATAATAAATAATTGCTTACATACAGTTAGCAAATTAGCGTCCATGATTTCAATATAATCTTCAATTTTAATATTTTTATATAGAGGGTTCTGTACTGAATCACATGACTCACTCATTAGCAGCAGTGACTGCTGCACACAGAAGTTGAAAACTGCCTTTGACTGCAAACACCGCTAAATTATAATTGTATATTTATTGTGGCCATTCTCTTTTTGACACTTTCATATATAGCGAAAAATGGAAAAAAAACACTTAAACAACTGAGACCCTATTCCCACTGCTTTTGCTTTTAAAGGCAGAAGCAATTTCTGAAATAGATACAAAGCATGTGCAATTGATCAGAGGCTCAAATAAGGGTTCAACACCCAGATGTTTAAGGCAGCAGACAGGGTTACAGTCTGTTCCAAAAGTCTAGCCATTTGAAACCATTTCTCATAATCCTTTGTCAAAAACTTACTGTGTCATCCTTTCTTCTGCAGCTACCCTTTAAAGAAGTTCAAACTAACATATTTCATGTGTGAGAATACTTGACTGTCTCCTGATATTTTAGCACTTGGAGATGCTGCTTATGGTGACAAATACCTCTTTAAATCCTTTAACACTGTCCTACCAAACTTCAGAATAAAAGTGTAGCAACTGATCAGGAAACAACTCCCATCAGATTCCCAAAGCTTTCCATACCCACGGCAGTATTACAATTACATGGTAGGATAGTTCACTGCATCCACAGCTCCAGCTTTATTTTCGTAGATATATGAGATTCATGTAGCTGAAAAAGAAACATGTCGATAGTAAACTGGTGAAGTTCAGCTGCATCTCATCATATATTTTAGGTTTTAATTATTACCACATCACCTTTGATAGGTGTTTATTTTATATAAAACAAAAAAGAAGTTATTTTTGATTTCATATTTTATTAATGTTTTATCAGATCTGTCCTTTGACAGCACTCTATCTCCCCATAAAATCCTGAAGAAATTAAAAGTCTACTGATGATAAATAAATGAAAACACTTAAAAGACAGCTAATACTTAGAGGCAATGCAGATTTATTCAATATTTCTAAATTTAGGACTATAGGAATTTAAATAGATTTTTCACTTTTACTAAACTACAATTTATGGTCTTTAATTAACAATTTTCCTACCATGACTTTATTATAAAGGAAAGTGCAAAGGAACATCAGATGTACTCTCACTTAGAAAAATTATGCCAACTGTCAATTACTGCTTTAGAGTGAAATATTGCTATTTATTCCTGGAATTCATTAATTGCTTTTTGCACAGATACTTTGTACTTGGACTACCTTCACAAAGATGGCTGTCATTATTCCGTTAAACAAACACCTTATACAACAGCAAAAGTCTAATTCTTAACCATTGGTCCTTGAGATATTTGCTGAAGCAGATGTCTGACAGTGACTATAACTGTGGTGCACAGACAGGGATAGTGCTAGACTTGAAAATACCACACCCACAATTCCTCATTATACTTTCAGCAAGAGGAAACTTCAGGACAAAATATTGAAATAAAAAAGTATGAGGAAAAGATCAGATTCAGTGGTATGAGGAAAAGATCAGATAGCTTTGAATTAATTTGTGTTATGGTTTTGTTTCACAAACACCCAAGTTCACCTGCAGAAGGACTCTACTTTCCAGGCTACCCTGGGGAATTCAGGCAGCTGTCCCCTGAAGTTCTAACACAAGGCTATTTGCTCAGTCTAGCTTTGCTGTCACCACTGTCCACTGACAAGACAAGCTCTGTAATAGCCCATCACACCTCAACTTAGTGCTAGATCAAATATCCAAACTAAACCACTGAGACTCATCAGGCACAGGCGACAGCTGCTGACTTGGTACAAAGTAGCTCAACTCTATTAAAAGTGAGGGAGCCACACTGTTTTATTCTATCTCAAGAATTTGCTAGAATGTATTATATACTTCAGTTCCTCATAAAGAGCTAGCTGTCATAGCAGAAGTCTTTGCTTATATAAAAAAAATAATAAAGTGATTTTATTATCTCAGTTCCAGACAACATTAACTGTATCTCTTGACCATTCCAAAGCCCACATAAGTATCTAGTAAAATAGTCCTTAAATGTATCTCATTCTCAATTTAAATACAAAAAATAAAGACGAATGCTTGCTGTCTCTTTTCCCTGAAGTATTGTATATGGTTGGATGGAAAACAAGGTTTCCATCTTATGATAAATGTCAGAGTTTTGGCATTTGTTTTCAGTTCCTGATGTGAACAAAACAGGCTTTCAAGAGTTTTGGAAGTGATGGCCAATTTCAGAGGAGCTGATACTCATAGCATGCATGAAATTTTAGTTTTTATTTTGTGCCTGGGGCCAAGGGGCTTAATGCTTTATTTTCTGTCCTAAGTGAAAGCACTTAGCAACAACTTTCTCCAAGGCAATTAGTCCATATACTTTTGCTCACAAAATCTATACAGGGTCCAAGAAATCTTTTCAGACTTTGGTTGACATAAGGATAATTTTGTGAAATGTGCTATTGTGAAGGCATCTGGTTTTTTACAAGGCATGTTTTTTAAAAAAGGGTATTTCATCTCAAGGACCAATTCTGAGCCCTAACAGTGGTAGAGTCCCAGGTCCCACCCAGGTGCAGCCTGTTACGGGTGGCTTCAGGGATGGGTGATGGTGCCAGGGACCTGAGGCTGTATTCCTCACAGAACAGGGAGCATTATCATTTCTCAGCTACCACTGGAATAGCACCTATGCCCACTGTCAGACTATCATCAGGCTCAGAAGCTAAAATTATTGATGGCTAAAAGAAAGGGGATAGGCTAGATGCCTAGATTCCATTAGGAATTCAGGTACTGATAAAGTAAGACCCCTTGTATGCATAACATTGTCTTGAACAATGTAGTAACAACAAAATAAAGTTGGTAAGTAACTTTGTATCACTGATTCAGCATTGTCTACGTGACAAAAAATTCAGGCAAAAAATATTTGAGAAACCTGGCAACAAGCTCACTGTAGCTAATAATACTAATGGGGAACTCTCAGTTCAACTTGTGATGTCCCAAGGGAGGATTTGAGAATCAAACTTACCCTGAGTTCCTCCAGAAATTTAAAGAGCTTTACAATTTTAAAGTGATTAAAATATTTTTGGCAGGAATACCCAGTTGTCAACAGGTAATGTACATTTTCCCCAGAAACCATAATACATTTAAAACTTTTAAAAGAAATTATCAGTCTGACTATATACATCACTTCAAAAAAGAATATTCCATGGATATTTAAACTTAAGTTATTTACATTAAAAACCCAACAAACAAACCCAAACCAAAAAACTCCAAACGTATAAAGAATGATTATGGAAAAGTCAAGACCCAGATTACTGGTGGTATTTTAGTCTTTGGCTAAGAATTTGCAGGAGGCTTTAAATTGATATTTATTTACCCTACGGATTTTAGTGAGAGGGCAACAAAAGGACTTTAAGGACAAAATTTAGGTGACACTAACTATCTTGCAGATTTACTCCTAAGAGTCTTCTACCAGGACAGAGTAGCATTTTGATCAGCCAGTAGTGACATAAGCTCTATGGAAAATATTTTAACATTGTACATATATTGGTTGATATACTGATATTGTTGATATAAAGTTGATCCTTTTTATCCATAATGTGACAGTATGATTCTAACTCCAGTATATGAACGTATCTTGGGAAACTGACAGGCACCAGATACATCTTTTCTGGATCTTTGTTTTTGCTTAAATCTCGAAAAAAAAATTGCTGTGCAACCTGACTCTTCTGAATTTCCCAAAAGGATGAGTAACATCCATTTATCATCCCTCAGTCACAGGTTTCCAGGCTCCTGGAGTCGTTGGGAATAAAAGGCTTCTTTTTGCACCTCCTGTGGACAGGTCAGAGTGCAAAGGAAGGAAACAACATTCATCCCCAATTTAGTCCTGGAGAGGGGATTAACTGCATTAGAGAAAAAGAATTGACAACTAACTCACCAAAGAGTAGAGCACATGTCTGCTTCTACTTCTGCTACTTTACAAGTTGACCTTCACCCCAGCTCTTTTTGCAGCAGCAGGTTTGACAGATGAGCGATAATGAGAGTCCAGATAGTGCACAGAACCGACTGCTGCTTGAGCTGCACAAAAGCCAGTCATCACGTAGCACTTGCCTGGCAACTCTCAAAGGATGTTGCACTTTCAGTCCTTTGATCATCTTTTTTTAAACAGAGCAAGCAGAGTAAGGCTGGGACAATTTTAAAAGCATAAGCTGTGGTCTGCTTCACTCTTCCCTTTTTCCTCGCCCTCCTTTCCTCACTACTGCTCTTTGTGAGGCAGACTGCATATATTAAACTTTGATAAATGACAAATAAATCCTGCTGTTCAAAGAGTGACTGTGGAGTTAAGTTCACTTCCATAGCCATATCAAACTGTCTGTCAGATAATTTTTCAACAAAAAATTCATAAGAAATTTTATACAACTGCATACGTATGCACCCACCAGCACATTAAAGGTGCACACACCAGCCCATTAAAGACATACACACCTAATTAGACAAAAGACATTACTGTAATGTGCCTTGAATTTATTTTCTCATTCTGTAGAGATTTGACCCTTCTGTCAACTTTCTAGTATTTAGATATCCACACCACACTTTCACATCAGAGAGAAAATATTCATGTTGCACATGACTGCTTTGCTTTCTTTGGCAGACTGAACATGTTCACTTATCTTTTTCCAAAGGGTGGCATCATTTTAGTACTGGATTCATTCTATGTAGTAGTTTACATTTTGAAGCAGCGTGCAAACTTTAATCTTCATAGTGTCCTCATGAGAACTGAGAGGGAACGTTATCTCTGGTTTCCAGACAGGGAAGGAGAGCTTTCATACCCACTCCAATGATGCTGTAGTGGCTCAGTAAATTATTGCCCATTGGTTGATCCATGGTAATAATGTGAGCCCCCTTGAGCCCCTCTTATAATTACTTAAATCTCAGTAAAAGAGATCTAAATCAATGTACTGTTACTTTGGATATGGCAGAAGCCATTCAGTACAGTACCTGCATGCAGTTGCAGACATCCAGCTGTCACTGTGTGATCCCATGCACGCATATTTGAGGAATGAAGTATGCAAACAGTTTTCAACAGCAGTATCCAGCTGTCTAGCTCAACTCACTGCTGGGAAAAGTCTATCCTAAACTGCTGGACTTTGCACTGGAAATGCTGAACATCTGCATCCTTCGTGTCTATTTTGTTGCAAGTAAGCTCTTGAAGAGACATGGCAACAACATTTAGTTGGTTTCAAGTGTCTTAAGCCACTGCAGCAATTTGAACCTTTAATAGATATCAAGTGATCCAGCTTCTTTTTTTGTTTAATAAAATTAATAATTAATAAAGAGACAATCAGAGCTAACCTCTTGATTTAGTATTTCATTGCAAAATATCTAGAGGTGTCCTATATGATTCAAGACTTGACAAAGAGACAAAGGGCATGATTTCTACTTGTCTGCAAGTAAATGAGTCAAAATTTCAAAAGTATAACTGAGAATTCTTCTCTACCACTTTTTTTCTGTGAAGAGGGAAAGAAATCCTCCTCATGAAATTGTTTTCGAAATTATACAGTTACTTTAAAGTAGCTGGTGAAAGGCTGGACAGTTTTATTTCTGGAAATGACAACAAAGGTACAAATTTGACCTTCTAGTGATTTGTTACAAAAAGAAAAGGAAGTGACATTCTAGTTTACAGAATTTAGTGTATAAAAATGTATTTTTATATTATAGCCTCTCCAGCCCATAGGCCTATCCATACATAATTTTCACAGTAAGGCATTGCCATCAGAGCTCATATGTGATATATAAAAACAATAGAGAGTGATTAAATGAGGTAGGGTAGTATAATGATTATATCTTACAAATATATGCTAAACCAAGAGAGCAAGTACTGTGAGTTGTTGGAACAAGTGAAAAGAGGGTGAGGAAATGTGCCATGAGTGCATCTGCAATAATGTTTATCAGAGTATGAAGGACAGAATGAGATTTAAATTCTGATTTGCAGAGAAATATGAAACAAACTGATCTGTATTTCTAAACATGCAAAACACACATAGAGGATAGAATGCAATGCATATATTTTACAGTCTAATAAATAAAGACATAGGGGAGCCAGGCATTGCTTTCCCATAAAAGACGTTGAGGATGGATGTCATAAGGCATTTGTAGAACACCGTGTAAGAGGCAGAACATTTTTATACAACTGAAAATTAAATGCCGTCTAAAAGGACAGGACAGCCCTACAGCAAATTGACCCTTAGACAACTGCTACCAAAACATTCCAGTTGATGAAATCAAGCCAACATTAGAGTCAGCAAAGCAGCCAGACATAGAACTCACCAGAACTATGCCTTTTTTTCAGTTGTTTTCTTTTTGTCAAGGTTACTTTCAAGGAAATATATGCAATATAAATAGGCAAAGGACATATTATAATTTTATGAAAGAGAATCAGATGTAAACAAAAGGGACTGTCATGGAACATACCAGCACATTAAAGACACATATGCATGCATTAAAGTGGAATGGAAAAGTGCCAAATAAACAGTATAAGGATTAAAGTAAGATTCTTAGTATAGTTTAAAATAGTGAGAATGCTATTTTTATGGGGTTTGTGCTGTTGCATTGTGATTTGCTTGGGTTTTTTTCAGCATTAGAGAGCTAAAGGATATGATAAAATATAAATTTACAGAAAATAGATTGTGCAAGATATCCAATAATTTTCTGGGGTTTTTAAGAAAGTATTGGGTTTTTTTTTAAATCTAGATCAGGAATTGGGATAAATATTATATATTTGGATTTTATTAAGATACTTTGAATGGGTCCGTATTAGAAATTATTTGTTCGTGTAAACCAAACGAGGTTTTTCTTTAAAACTGCTTGGTATGAAATAACCTTCTTATTGGTCTTTCAGGAGTGGCCTCTACACAAAGGAGTAGGAAGTACTACAGAAATAACACAATATGAAAGGGAATAAGGACGTCATAGAAGGCAGAAAGAAAATTCTTCAAGAAAAGTAATAGAGAAAGAAAGAATACAGACAACTGTGGAGACGCCTTTGGGCCCCACAGAGCTGGTTCGTGCCTGGGATGCTTTTTCTTCTCAATCTCTCATGTCGAGGAAAAATAACAAAAGACTTCGTTGCTGCTTCAGGTTGTTTATTCTAGGTTATCAAGGATTCAGGAGCACAGTGTCTCCACTGGATCCAGGAACCAAATGGCCAACGACACCCCGTGCATGGAGATTATATAGTTTTATCATCAAATAGGAAGATTCTACTTACATTATTTTGTTTCTAAATCAAATAACTATCAATATTGTTAACATGTCTCTTCTAAACTAAATTCTTTCTACCAATTACTACCTGATAGGAACTGAGGTCACAGAAAAGGGAAGAAGAAGGAGAAGAGGGAAGAAGGAGAAGGACAAGGGACCGACACCCAAAAACCTCCATCTTGGTCCCATAGTAACATATGAGGCAATTCCTAAAACTACAAACCTATCCTTCTATAGCATATCAAACATTCAGCTTTTCATTTCTTTGGTGTTTGCTGTTCACCCAGAAGTGAGGGCAGTTTCTCCCAAGGGCTCATTTCGATGGCAAAGCCTTCTTGTGGAGCTTTGGGGGTAAATTTGGTCCCCAGGAGAACAGGCAAAGCTATTTGACTTTGCTGGTCTCCAACAAACAACAAATTAGCAAATACATGCATTTAGTGATTAAGAATTTCAGTTAAAAGCAGAATCCACCTGTTGGAAGGGGCACAAGAGGAAATCCTGTCATACTTGTCGATATCGAATGTCTGCAAAAAAACCAAAACCAAGTGGGATTCTGAAATGAATCAAACTCATGTGTAAGGTGACTCTGTGGTAGACAGATGGAAAATTTAGTACCATTTGAGACGGCAGTGAGATAATTCAGAATTCTGAATATAAACTTTGGTCATCCATGAAGAGAACCTTGTTGCTTCATTCATTAAATAGGCTAAAGAGGTAAGGAATTTTAATACCCTCACTGGCAGATTCTGGGATCAATTATATAAGAGAACACTAAAGATATTTATATATTCATGAGTTCAAAGAAGCATATGTTTGCTTTCCCTGTAAAGCATGGTGGGTGGATGTGAGTCAACTTCAGTCAGATGATCTGGTCAACTTTAATTCCCTCTGTGTTTACTAACACAGATTTCAAGTTTCTGACTGCATATTGCTCTTTCCACAGAACTCTTGCTTCATTCAGGGCACACAGTAAATAGTGGCACTGAATGAGCAATTACAGCATTAAAAATGGTTTGTATCCTCAGTGAAGATGCATAACCATGTATTATTTACAGCTCATCCTTTGAGCTTCTGCACTAAATACAAAATTGTTCACTTACACCTAGAGTTCTCCATTGTGTATTAAGTCAAAGGAATATTTCACAAAGAACACTCAATTATTTCTTTGTAAGACCCTATAAATGAATTTTATGTATTTCAGAGGCTAAGTTGCAAGAAAATAAGAAACTCCTATGAAGTATTTGAGAAAATGCTGGAGTTTGCATCTACATCCCAAAATACTACTTTCACCACAAAACTTCCTGCTTTGCGGATTACACATTCCAGATTTCTAAAAAAGAAAGCAATAGTCCTCTGTCTAATGACCTTAGTTATTAAGAGTCTATGATTCCTTCCATACAACAGTCTCCATTCTTCTTGAATGAGCCACAGCTCCTATGAAAAAATTACCAAGTGATTACATGATAAAGAACTACAATAGATACATAGAAGATGGTTGTACAAAAAAAAAAATTGAACCAACAATTTTTTCCACTATTTCCTAACTTGATTGCTTCCTATAGGAATTCAATAATCAAAAAATATATGCATAATTTTTCTGAATATTTCTGGAGTTCGGGTAAGCACTTTTTGCTTTCCCTGGAAGGAAATTTCTGGCTTTTCTTGAAAAGAAAATTTCCTTCCAGAATGGTTTTATATTAGCACTGTATTTCGAATGATTTTGTTACTGATGGCTACTATCAAGTGTGAGCAAATATTTGCATTCAAAGAAATGACTGAGCAACACTAGAATAGAGCAACAATAGAATATGCATAAAAAATACATTGTCATTTGCTAACACTCAAAGTCTTTACTGATCCTTGGTGACCAAACCTCATTTCCATGGGAAAACTAGCAGAAGCCTGATTAAGGATCGCTAAGATTTACACCTACATAATCTTATTTGTAATGGCACCAAAATCAGATACAGTATTTTTTCCAGATATATCCAATTAACATTCAGCATGAATGATGGATGAATTGGACGGTTTTATATTTTACATCAAAACTATTTCTCTGTGTATAATTGGTTGTACTATTCAGTTTTTTTTCCCCAAAACCTGTGTGTGGTTTTCAGGGAAAATGTAAGGATTTTTTTCTATAGAAAAATTAATATAGGAGATCTTCATATTTGGATGCTACGATACAATGCATCAGTTAGGTATGTTTTAGATTTAGTTTTCAATTGGTGTTCATTCCAAAAATAGTGATATTTTATGTTGATAAATAGAGAAAAATATAATAGTGCCTTTATAGAGGAATTGAGAGACAAAATTTTATGAAATATAAGCCACTGATAGGCATTAGTGCTTTATTGTGAAATTTTCAAAACCCAGTAAGAGTTTGCATCATATGAATAATTTATAGAAATGTTGTCCACTGAGAAATGTCATACTTTGCGTGTTTTGGCACAGCTAGGAAAAGGCATCCATACACATGATCATTACCTTCACTGAAATTGTCTGTGAGTGATTCTCCAGCTGCCTAGATTTGTCTCATCACTAAACAGTTCAAATGCCCTAAGGATGTCTGGAAGCAGCAGGATAGATGTGTAACAGAGTTTATCGTGTAGAAAAAGGAGCTATTTTGACATCTCTCAGTTCAAAGAGGGCATCCCTTCTACTGAGAAAAAGCTCTTGTTCAGGTAGAACGAATTAGCTGCTATTGCAAGCACAGTAGCCCTAGGAATTTGTCTGGGGACAATCACATCAATAAATGCAGATTTAACTGATGTTGTGGTTTTTGGACTGGGTTGAACTCCTCATACAGAACAACAGAGAAGAAGAGACTTGTCCACTCCCACCAACTCTGTCTCTCCTTTCCTTACTAGTTTACGCATCACTGGTGATTTCCAGATTTCAGTTAAGGTCTAGCTAAAACTAGGAAGGGAAAAAGAGTTGCCTTACATTCTCTGGCTGCTACCTAGCTCTTAAACTCACTCTTATTTTCCTCCTCTTAACTTCTGCTCATCCCTAGTGTAATCCCATTATATCTTTTCTTACCACTTCTCTCAACACTCGAGTTACAGTACACTTTTTTAAAAGTAAGATCCTTTCTTTGAACTAACTTTAAGAAATCGACCTAATACTAAGTCTACAGAGAATTCAAGAAGAAAAAATAACAATCTCAAGCTATTGAACAATGTGTCTTTCTAACCACAAAGCCTGTTGTTCATTACTAAAACTCAAGTTGTTGGATTTTTCAGGGAAAGGTATTGTTGGTCTCGTAGTCATTTCCATTTTAAAGAGAATAAAAAAGGATCCCTTGTGAATAAATACTATGCAGCAGTGGAAAATGGAAGTGAAAAATACATTAAATCATTTTAATAAACTAATAGAAATAAAAGGAATAATAGGTACCAGTAAAGTCAAAGACAAAATTTAAGGGATGGTAAATGCAGTTGTTGTCTCTTCATTCTGAAGAGAGGAGACCTGCAAAGCAGAGAGGAGTAAAATTACTGGAATGTAATTAAAAATTCAGTGACTCAGTCTGCAATGTCTGATTGAAGATGAGAAATTACTAAGCAAAAAGTTTAAAAGTTTAAAAGCAGTTCACTTTGAAATTGCCCAAACTTGTTACATTCTAAGAGGATAAAATAGAAAATTGATGATTCTTCCACTGAAGTCATGCAGCTTTAGTATGAAAATCAAATCCTAAATTACATTAGAGAAGAGCAAAGACATTTGAGAAAAAGATGATTTTCATAGAAAACTTTGACAAAGGTGAGAGTGTTATAGATTCAAAGAAAGAAGCATTCCACTGTGGTTAAACTGGTTTTATAGTCAATGGAAGACTATTTTCTATGGGAATTTCAAGATTTACCCAGGTCAGTACAATTTTGCAATTAGACTATCTCCTGTCATTAAGTAAGCAAATACCTTTGTTGTTTGTAATGACAACCCCTGAAATCACAGACCTAATTTTCTGTATTAGGGTTTTTTTCCTTTTAGATCCCTGTAGTAATAAGTACATCCCTAAATACTCTTGAAACTGCAGTATTAGTATCTTCCTGCAAGTGCTTGCAAAGACTGGGATTGATTTAACATAGAAAAGTATACATTCCTTAATTTATCTGAAGTACAAAGGAGCTGACTTCGTCCTGCACAGTAAAGGCACCTTGCTGTAAAAGTCTTGGAAGTATTTTTGGCCACACGCATTACATTGCAACACTGCATTACAATCTTCTTTTAGGAACTGAAGAGGAAGAAATTGCTTGGTTTTGCTTAGCACATTGTTTTCATGCTTAGGCAGTTTGATATATATATTAAATTGTGTTTCATGAGAGGTAGTTATTTAAAAGCTCATTAGAAATACTTCGATATTTCAGCAACAACTTTAGAAATATAGGGTTGTATCAATAAATATTCATTTCAATGGAGAAAAATAGACATGAGATTCTAAGTGGCCCTTGCAAGTAGAAATATAGGCTGAACAGCTTATAGAAAATCAGTGCTGTGTTTGCAAAAGTGATCTTTGAAGTCACAGGACTATTTCTAGACATCATGGTCTATTTTGTTGACAAAACCTGACTAGGTTTCAAACTTGAGCCTTCAGAGAAAAAAAATATTTCATGAAGTTGTGTTCCTCAAACAGTTTTGGCTTAGAAAATGTCCAGATTCAGCTGCCAGGTTGTGACCTATCATTTCCTTTAACCAGGCTTCTTTTCCTGGTTTCTGTCTCTGAAACAGATTGATATTTGCTCTACACTCTTGTTTACCTGATCTCCTGTGTTTATAGGACTTCAGTATCCTCTGACATATCTCAGGCTACATTTGGCTAGACAGATCTCCCAACAAACAGCAAAAGGGACGTGAGACACTTCTCATACCGTGGACCCTCAGAAGTGGTCTACGATGCATCTTTGCTCAGGCAGCTTCAGTCTATGGAGAGGGGAGAAGGGTGAGGGAAGTGATTTAGTTTTATTTGCATTGAAGTAGGTGTGAAGCAGTGTTCGAAAGCCAGCTATGGTGTAAGTATTTAAATCCCAAGGGGTTTGTGGAATCACGCTTTCTTTTCCCCCATACTAGAGGCTGCATGCTAACCTAGACCAGGGGATTTGGCAGAGAGGTGCATGTTGCTGGCATCATATCTCAGCTGGTATTTCTGAGCATTCTTTGCAGTCCATCGCCTAGACTAGAAGATGTTGCATCTCAGCCTGAGGGGACACCAAAATAAGCACAGGAAGGTCTGATCATCTGAATTGCATGAAAATGATGGAATTAAAGTCAGAATTCAGAGTACATCTTATCAACAGGAATCTGGATGAGTTCATTGCCTTGGGGAGACTGTCACCCTTTGCTGCTGAAGCTTGACATGTTTCTGCTCACAGTCTTATAACTTTATTTATTAAATCCTTTGCTGCTTATCCCTGTCCAAAATATGTATGTGGTGTTAGCAGAGAAATTATTGGCATGCAAAATCCCAAAGAGGTCTTTGTTCCTGAATTAACCATGAAGAGACCTTTTTTGGGGTACTGTGCCTTTCCCTCTGCTTGTCCATTCATCCTGACTCAGCTGTCCAAGAGAATTCACAAATTAGATACTGTAGTGTTTACACCTCCAACTTGGACTTAATTTTAACAAAATGTCCACATTAACCAAAGTGCACACAAAGACTGCCAAGTCCACTGATTTGCCTTCAGTAGACAGGAAGTATTGTCAGATACTCCTGCCCCTTAGGGTTGTTTCCACCTGGATCTCCAGCAAGGCTCTTCTCTTTTTTAGCCAAAAGGTGTCAAAAGCATGTTCCTTACATTTTCAAGACTTCAGTCCATGTGTTTGAAACATAGAGATTTTATTAAGTGATTAAAACAGCTTTAATATCTGTCTTCTGAAAATTCAGTGAAGCCCAGATATGCAAACCCAATAGAATCTCATCAAAAGACAGGCAGAGGGAAATAATTTTCATCATATGGTTACAAAGAGGCATTTTTAATTTCCATGGGCTATTAAAGTTAGGATTCATGTCTGCATAACAAGGAAGGGATACAGCATCAAACAGAAAACCTTGCGAAAATGCAGTCTGACTTGAGCCTGCACAGAATTTGCATTCTATAAATTATTTTCTAAATCCTGAAATTGTAAAACAATGCAACTTTCCCTCTTCTCACATATAACTCATCTCATTTGGATGAGAAGCAATAATTTCTGTGGGAAAGGAGTTAACAAAAGCCAGGAAATTCTGGAACCAAAATGAGATTATGGATCTTCAGGGTGACCTTGGTTTATCAGTAAATTCTTGAGCCATCAATAAAGAGGATTGATCATCAGGTTCTCTAATTAACAAGGGAAGCTTCCAGGCAGGCAACTGATAAAATTAGTCAGGTGGTAAATCTGATGCTCAGAAGCTTTGAGATCTCTAGTTCCCTATTGGGATCTAAAAAGAAGGAAAATTGGTGTCACTGTAACTTGGAAATGACTATCAAACCTGCACCTGGTGGTCAGGTTATGAGGAATTAGGAGTTCAGAGAGGTAAGTTGTCACCTAAGGAAGCAGATTTTCCTTCAGTTAATATTATTAATTTAAATAGTGTTAAATCAACATTTTCCCCACAGCAACATATTCTGTCAGATTACTTGGAAATAACAGCAAGAACAACAGAGACTCTGTAGTTTCATCTTCAAATATTTTTCCTGAAGGTCTTGTTAGGGCATCAGAGAAACAAATATTAAACAGGTAAAAAAATGGGTTACTTGGAAACTAATGACTGAGAGTAGAAATTAAACTAAAACCCAAAATCTGTGGTTCTCAGATATTTTTTTAGCCTGAAGTCTTATTGATTGACATTGTTGGGAGATGGAGCTGTTGGCAGCACACTGCTTTCCTTTACAGCACAGGAATTCACAGACTTTGTAGGTAGAAAGCAGATAAGACACATGAAGAAAAAAGCAATGTTTTCTGATGGATGTTTTTCCACACCCCAGTTTTCACTTGCTACAATACAAGAAACAGGGTGCACAAGGTTATATGGAAATAAATGTCAGTTTAATTCATATCAAATGAGAATAGGAAGGAAAATGCCCTGCAAGTGAAAAAATTTGCATTCACATTTATAGCAAAATATTTAAGAGCACAAAACAAGGAGAGCTTTTGATCTGCAAATGCTGTACTTACAGCTGCTTTATCATGAAGATTATTTTGCACCCAATTTCTCGTGTGTCAGGACGTTTATGTCCTTGACATGATTTCTTGCAATAATTAAGTATATTTAGTCAAACAGAAAGGTGAAAGTTAAGCTACCTCTTCTGAATCTCTAGTTTTTACACAGTGAAAAACTTATTTAAGGAATTTAAGAGTAGAAGACTCAAAGAATTGTTACTAGGTTGAAGTAAATGTTGAATGCTGTTTTTTTCTGAGCTGCAAAATCTTATGTAGCTGCTGTTATGAGCTGATAGTGTATTTTTGCACATCCTAAGTACATAACAGTGGCGTGGAAAGCTATCTTTCTGTTTAAATGCTTTTAAACAAACCCCAAAACATATTTGAAACAAACATAAAAAAACCCCTTAGACAATCCTCAGTTGTGTGCTGCAGAATTACAGCTCCACTTCAGCACAGCAGTCCAGTTATTTTGATACATTTTCCACTTTCTGGACTTAAGCTGGATATGGGGAAAGTTTTATAGGAAGCAAAGGAGAAATAAAGCAGGAAGAAAGAGAGATGTGATATGTTAGAATATTTCTAAGCCACGGTTCTCTTTTCTTGTTGTATCAAGGGTCTCCATGTTAAATGCAGGATCAAAGGGTCTCTCTCAAATGCATGTAAATGCTATCACATGGACAAATGCTATAAACTGAGTTCTATCAGTCAATTAAAATTTTCTCTCTAAGTTCAGATTCCCACATGTAGGGCTATATATGCATCCCTGGACAGGTTTCTGTGTAGGCGAATTTCCTCAGGTTTCCTTAGGAATGTTCACTCTGGAAATTCTGAAGAATTAAAAGGAGCCATAAATTCATTCGAATTTGCAAACATAAAGCATCCTGGGCTACGTTCTATGAAGATCTCTTGATTTCTGTACTTCCCCAATAAATGAACACAGCTAGTTGACAGATTACTCCTAAAGCATGCATACTGTGTGTTCAGCACCTTGGGCATGTGCATCCAGAGCACTTGCAGGCTACCTATTCAAGGAACATCTATTCTACTCCTTTGGGTATATCAGATTCCTTGCTTGCATCCAAATACCTGTATGTTTCTGTTAGAGCAATCCTTGCTGATACTGCATCTTATGGGACTCCATAGTCCTCAACTACCTTCTAACTGGCTGAGTAAAGACAGAAATGTTTTGATCAGAAAAGGGTTCTAGTTGAAACTCATCGATATTTTGAGACTCAAGCAATTACTAATATATCACTGTGCACTTTAAAACAAACGAAGTACACTGAAATCCCTAAATATGTACCTCCAACATTAATAGATATTCTTATGAAGTTTGCAATGTAGGTATTTGATTTAAAATAGCAATGGCAACTGAAAGCCTATCCAGACCAGGGATATTATTTTTGTTGCCTTTAGAAAGAAATATATGGCAAAAATATCCAACAGAAAAAATATTATTCTTTTTTTATAAAGTAAGGGGAAAAATTGCTGAGAGGTACCTTTCTTTATTTTTACTCTTTAATTCAGCTTATTTTCTTTAAAAATTTTGTCCTTCATTTAAATTTCCTTCAGGTCGAGCCATCTTAATGTCCTTTACTACTTTTTTTCTCCCTTTGTCTTCTCTCCGATGAATTTGTTTTTTCTTCCAGCTTCTTTTTCTCATTCTGTTTTGTTCCTTGAAGAGCTCCCCTCCTGTTTAAACCCTTATCCTTCCTCTTCTCATTTCTCTCCCTCTCTGTGAGAAAACTCTATCTATACTACTCATACCATTGTAGACTGAGAAATTGTTGGATCAAGCAACTGCCTTTACCATTTCTTGTTCTTGTCTTAACTTTTCTTATCTGTCCCTAGCTGTGATGGAAGAAGAGAATACAAACCAGATCTGAGAAGGGGTAATGAGAAGAAGATGAATCCTGTTCAGCACAGCAGTCACGAAACACTATCGCAGATGAGTGAAGAAATTGCAGAAAAACCCATTGCTACAGTCTTATTTCCACACAAGGCTTCAAGCACGTCTCTAAGATGGCCTAATGACAGAAACAAAGGATAAAGTTTAATTTAGAATATAAAATCTGTGCTACACCCACTGACAAAGCCAAAGTACTTTGGAACTTGTCCTTTCATTACTGGCTTGCAATTTGCTACTTCTCCCTCAGATGATGCTTGAAAGCTTGTTTATATTCCCAGCTACAGCCACAGTAAAAGTTATTTTGTTTCTCTCTACAAACCTTGCCTCTGCCATTATCTCACTCCAGTTTTGTTTTGCTATTTCAGACTGACAGTGCAGTTAAAGTTCTAAAATCCCTGTAACCTCTTGGACCTTGAAAGAACAACAGATTTTGAAAATACTAACTATGTGTTAGTGTACTGGAGGATCACTGAGGCAATCTGGAGTTAGGTGCAGTTCATGCAGTCTCACTTCCTGAGAGTGCAACTAAAACCCATCTCTGGGTAAAACACACTTTTGGTAATATCACAGGAGTAAGGGAGACCCCATGAGGGTCTCTCTCAGATATGCAGAATGAGGAGGAAACGATCACATGTTAAGGTACAGATTAAAACATGACTAATGAAAAGGAAGAATTATAATTTCAGAAGTGTTAAGGTTTCTGCGAAAGAACTGGGAAGGAAAGCCAGGGTTCAGGTACCAGACTTTAATTTTTTGTAGCATATGCTACGACTGTTCCTGCAATAGGCATGACCTCGCAACATTAAAAGACCCTTCTAATAAACAAAAAACCAAGTAGATAAATAAGGAAAAAATCCAGTGATGAAAGAAAAACTTTAGTTTTTTTACTCATTAGTGTAGTTTAAAAGGAAAATTGTATAATTTTTAGACTGATTTGCATAAAATACAAAAATTACATTAAGATAATAGTACTTTATAGTTTGAGACTTTGTAATTTGTCACTTCTAACCATTCGCTTTTATAGTTGCAGGAATGCATGTGTTGGCCCTGAACGTTTAGAAGAATAAACGGACAAACTGTTACAGGAATTAGTGGGGTTCCTTTTTATAACAAATTAGTTTGTGAAACGTAAATTTGACAAATAGACCATTGTAAGGGTCTTACAATGAACAGGAAAAATCGGGCATATAAAAGACACTTTTTAATTGTAGCTCAAACCCCAGATTCTACCCAATTATCTCTAGGAGCAAATTTGAAAAGAATAAAGCATCTCAGAATGCACAAGCAAACTCAGTTGCTGTGTGATTCATAGTGCATCTCAGCAAACTGTTGTTTGCTACACATATGTCAGGAGTTAATTTTCCTGTCGCTCTCAAGAAACTATTTCTGTATCATTTATTTTTTTGCTATCACAGATCCCAAGCATTTCAGTTAAAGATTAAGAATCTCTGCTGGGTGCTGCACACAAAACAAAAGGACAGTGTCGCCTTCTGGTTTATGAGAAGAAAGTCAAGGGTGCTGTCACGGGAAGACAAAGATACTTTAAACAATAGCTTTTAACATGGTAAGCGGTAGGGCAGAGAGCTCTGAAGCACCTTTGTTGTCAACAGTTTCTGCAATCCTCTCAGCCACGGTAAATTCAATTCAGGGATGAGAGGAAGGTTACATGGTACCAGTGTGAGCTCTTTTAAAGCACGAAGGGCACTGTGGGAGAAAGCAGAAAGACTTGGTTTGAAAATCAGAGAGTGACAGAAGATGTTACTGTGGGTAGCACAGACACAGGAGTCAGCTTCTCAGGATCCCAAGCTGGAAGAAGTATTAATGCTCAAGGTGAAGAAAGATTGTATATATCTTGGAAACAAAGACCAGTAATTTCTGATGGGAACTTTAGGAGGCTGAGAAGAGGAGTCATGTGCTTAGAGTAACAGACCAGCAAAAATCTCTACACAACCGTATTCTGGGAAAGTCAGTAAAAAATATGTTGTAAGGGTCTTGCTAAATAACAAAAGTAAAAAACCTTGCAACAGAGGTAAAATGGTCCGATTTAAAAGCAATTCTTTCATGAAAGGTTTCAGTGGCACAAAATTTGGCATTGCACATGCGTGATACAGGATTTCTATGATTTTTATAAGGTTAATTAATCAGCATATCTAGCCAGTACATCCAATAGGAAATAAATTATCCCAGTAACCCACCTTTGGGTCAGCCTTTGGAGCTGGTCCTGGGGCTTTTTGCCCTGTTTTCTTGTTATGTCTCTTAAGTTCTCATAGAAAATAAGATATCCTTGTCAGGAATTCTCTTCTTAAGAATAAGACTAAATAGAATTTCAAGAATGTGTTAGTTAGGGTTTGCTAAACTGTGAGAGAGAACAGGTAAAATACTAGAAGCTAAACAAATATATATTAAAAATCTACAAGGCTACAAATATATGGAAAATATATAAAAAGCTAAAAAATATGTAGGTATCAAGGGGAATGAATGGAAAAGATCTTTCAGTCATTTAAATGCAAGGTAAATAGAGTTTTTTGGGGAAAATTTTCCATGAAGAAATCGATGGTATCCCCTGTTAGATGAATTATGCAGTAAACATCTGCCAAACTTGAACAGAACCTGGACACAAGAAACTAGGCATGGTGTCTAGATGGCAGGGTTACAGAAAATCAGGATGATGAAGTTTTCACAGGGATGGAGAAAAAATTCTGTGAAAAGTCTGGACTGCAGAGGAAGATTATGAAGATAAAGGGACATGTCATCATCAATCATTGTTCTACAAGTCACATAACAAAAAACAAGTGCCAATAAAATACTGTCCAACTTTGTGAATATCTAGCTTAGGTCACCTGAGTCACTTGTAAAAGTTTATTTGGCCTGAAACAAACAAATATGTCTTGTAACAAGACAGTACTTTGAACATAAATATTTATTTGTAAATAAAATACAATTTCATTTATACCATTCAAGCACAAAATGCCATTTAAAGCAAATTCAATCCATGTTAAATTTCAAGTTATTTTTGCTCCCCAGCAACAGAACCTAAACAGCATTGTTAAGTAAAATCTTACATTCAAGGCTAAAACACTGCAGTCATAATTGTTGTATGACCTGAGGTCACATAATACAGTCCTTTCAAGTACTTCATGGATGGAATGATCTTAGAGAGCAAAGTTCAATTTTATGCTTACCAGATGTTTTGACAGATTCTCACTGCTTAACACCAAATTATAAACTCACCATTTTAATTATCAAGGCTGAAAAATATTATAATTTAAAATCTAACTAATCTTAATTCTACTGATGAATATTTGGTTGGAATTCCAGTCCATAAAAGTATTTGAGTCTTAAGGTCACCTTTTCAAAATGGGAAAAAATAACCATTATATCTATATCTATATATATAAATATATATGAAAATTTATATAGTTGTACATGTGCACACATACATGCATCTATAAGTGACACATAAATAAACATATATATGACATGCTTATACAGCCCAGATAGAGATACAAAAAATATCCTATAAATTATGTAGAAATTAATATATATATAGTTTTGTGATCATAGTAATGAAGCATTCTAAAATCACACTTCTTTACTAAACAGTTTAAATATGAGGTTTACATCTATATCTACTAAATAAATTAAAATGCCAGTTATTTTCTATTTACTTAATTAAGATTATGATTTGATCTGAAGCACTAAAAGATTCTGTGAAAATGAAATCTATCTTTGCCACCAGTCATGCTGAACATGACCAGACACATTTAAACATCTATAAAGTTATATTTTATCCTAGGAGATCCTGCTTGGAACTGTAAACATAACCAGACCCTGAGTATGGAGTTAGTAGTGAGAAAAGTTCTGAGAGACAAAAAGAATCACTCTACACACTCCAAGGAATAGCCATAGTCTGACCTATGTGGTTATGGAGTATATCTAACTTATCCTGAAGTTTTTTAATAGTCCATAATGCGTTATTTTTGCATTTCAATATCAAGGCAGTGAGTGTAGCAGAAGAGGGTTAAAGGCATGGCTCTCGTGAGTGCAGGGTTAGGGGTGTGCTGGGGCAGTGAGGGTTTGCACATCAGGTGAGAGAACAGAGTGAGTCAGAGCTGCCTTGCACAATGGTTAGAAACAACCCAGCACACTGCATTTCTTTTTCACTTGTCACACAGGAAAGAAAGATTGCCAAGTTTCTAGTCTAATATTCTGACCAATAAAACCAAAACAGTGAAACTAGTGTGTGCCTGGTCACTACTCTGTGACTGCAGTTCCATGTAGTGTTCTGTGATGGTCAGTGCCTATCTGCCCCTCTAAAGCATTCCCAGGCCTGATTTTCCTTTCTTTTGCCATGCACAAGATCTGCTGCAGTGAACCCTTTTGTCCCACCACATGCTGAATTAGTGAGCACAGAGCAGATGTCCTTGCTGGGGCTCTGGTTGGGCTCTCCTCTCTCCATCACCTCAGCCACGGGGAAGACCAGGATGCAGTGAAAAGGTTTCTTAAAGGAAACACAATTTTCCTAAGAGTACTTCTGTAATAGTTACATTTGTATCAATCTACTTGCAAGCTATATAACCATCTATTTTTAGTCCATTTTTTTCAATGAAGTAGATTGTGATCCTGAGATACCTTTTGAGAAGGACTTTCAAATCTGCTTTTGGGACTGACTTCTTAAAATTTCCATGCTTGTGTTTTTCTCGTTTTTGAGTCCAGATTTCTACCACCTTCACAAAGCATTTGCTATTAATAATAGAGTAACAGTGACAGGAAGAATAACATGGGAAAATGCGGCGACATTTTTGTTTTCAGTTTTTTTCACTCAACAGTGGTGAGACATCCTCTGAATTTTAGAGCTTGTCTGTCAGCAAGGCCTGTGAAATAAACTATGACGTTGCATTTTTTTAATCTGTAAATCTCAAAAAAACCCCCAAGCCCTGTGAGCGTTGGGAGACAGAAATGATACCTGTGCAGATGACCTTTTCTGTATTGCCAGGATCCTAAGTAACCTGGATATTGTTAAGTGTAATCTTGCTCTAGTAATGCTCTGTGCATCTCTGTGTCAATGTATGCACTTAGAAAAAGACTCTATTTTTTAAAGTAACCCAAGTTTTAAGTATCAAAGCTTGGACAGCAGAGCCCTAATGTGATACATCCTTGAAATTATTATTTCTACTCTCCACTTACATAAAATATCTGTGACAGCATGAGAGAGAAGAAATTAAAAACAGAAGTTTTATTTTTTGGGGTTATTTTAGTAAGGTTTAACAACCACTAATCTGCAAAGGGCCTTGTGCTCCAGCATTTGTTGCAGGCTCTTTGTTGTGAGAGTGAAGTTAAGAGAGTGAAGTGTAAGAGAATGAGGTGAAAGCAGATTGAGAAGTTCAAATGTAACTCCTTCTCCTCCTCTTTAGGAGCTTCTAGTCTGTATTTAACCTCTCATCACAGTTAAAAGGGAAAATTCAGATTTGTTATCATTATCTTAGAAATCTTACTAGTTCTATTGTTTAAAGGAGAAGTTTTAGTAGGCAAAGACATCGGACAACAAGATTTACTAAAAAAATTTAAATTAAAGAACTACTAGATCAACTGATTCCTTGAAGAACTTTTTATTCAGTTGCCAAAAAAAAAAATCAAAAATTATATTTACCCCCTTCTACTTTTTTAATTTCTCCTTTAAAATTTTGAATTTAAAGTAATTTTTAAACATGGAATTCATAGAAAATTATTTTACTTTTCCTTGAGAAGAACTGCTGTTTACCAAAGATTGCCTGTACATTCTACTACCATAATCCGAATGCTAATAAGCATATCCAATTGCCATAGAATATGACAGTTTCAGCATTTATTTCCCAATTCTATTAACTTATTTAATATCTAAGCATTTCTATTGTTTGTTTGATATGCTTTATCACACAAGAGAAATAGATAACAAATGATAATGTTTAAGTATAAATCATATATATCCCCAGACAAATAATCACTTATTAATAAAAAATAAATAAATATTCTTTTTTAACTTAAAGTAACAATAATTTCATCAACAAAACTCTTGCCTGAAGCCATTGAAGATCTGCTTAATAGTAACAAAACAAACACAAAATTGAGTAACCTATAATCTGTCTCTTACAACCCTCTGAAGTAACTCAACTCCTACAAATATCAAAAGGAAGAAAAGATTCAAAAGTTCAAAATTTGAATATCTTTCATACCATTCCTTCCTAGATGCAGTCTCATAAAAATATGATCATTTTTGAGGAGGATGGGAAAATTTAACTCAGCAACATTATCAGCATTGTTTCCTAACAGACTTTCCGTAAAGCAGTTAGAAAATGTCAAAGTCCACACCATGTCCCCTTCCATTCCCAAATTCTACATGTCTATTAGATTATAATGGTCTGTTGCAGACAACAAGTAACAAACTGTAGGTCAGGAAACAAGAAACCTCTCCAGTCACCAAAGTCCTAGTTTCAAACTGTTCTTAGCTGCACACAATGCAGCCTTTATAGTATCAGTGACTAGCATTTGTGATTTAATAGTTCATATTCAATCACATCATCCTTAATCATGACAATTATACACACTATCTTTCCTACAACGTCTGTGAGCAATTTATGTCTTCATCAAATATAATTTATTTTAAGTTAAACAAAAAATTTTGTCAGCAAAGAGTCTCTGGGCTGTAGATTGTAGCACCTAACAGTATTTGATTCTCAAATTCAAACAGAGATTGTCAGATTTAACTAAGTTGCATTCATACAGCCTGTATATTTTCTGATTTTTAGGATGCAGGACTCTCACATCCTCAGAGTTTTGGTTTCATTACATAGTCTCAAAAGTTTCAAATTCACTTCCAGGCAATTCTGGAAAAAAGAATTAAAATTCATATTTAAAGCATCCTAGCTAACAAATTCATCATTTAAAATAATTGCAAAATAACCCTGTAGAGCAAGAGAAAATAAGAAAAGTTTTGAATTGTTCCTTTACACATCAAATAATATTTACATTAAATGTCCTGTTACATTTTTCTAGGCATGACAGCAAAAGTGTGGTTGGCTGTATTGTTCTCTCAGAGTAAAAAAAAAAAAAAGAGGAAAATTTCTCTCCTTTTGCACCTTTTATATGTAGACAAAGAGTTTTCTGTTCCTTCTACTCCTCTGTCAAGTGTAAAATAGTCTTGGCAACCAGACACGCAAGCTTATACAAAGAATCCGCAGATAATCTGGCAATTTAGCTGGCCTGATAGTGGTAGTTTCCCTGCCTGTCACTCAGCACAGGATATTGGCTTTTACACCTAATATGAGTCAGCAGCACATTTTACCACTGCTTCCCTTTCATGATCTGCTCACGCAGTCTGTTTCTCTCTGATGTTATCAGCACTTATTCCTGAGTATGCACAGGAAAGCTAATGGCTATGTCAGCATATATTGTTCAGCTAAAACATAATGCTGTTTTCACCACTGTAAATGCTGCTTTCACTGACTTGTGGTTACTACACCACTACTTTCACTCTGGCCATGAAATTGAAAATATGTCATCTTGAAGCCTGTGATGTGCCTGAAAGGTACTTTCTTTCTGACAATTTTGACTTGTTTCTTTCCAGCACTCTGTTTCCTAGTCACTTCTTCAGACTCTTCTGTTGTTGTCAATTAGATGGGAGAAAAATGAAACCCTAAGAAATACTGGTCTTTTCTGTTGCTCTGAAACCAAAATGAGAACAAAGAAGACAAGAGGATGATATCAGCAAGTCGATTCTTCTTTTTCTATTATCCTACTGACACTACACTCATCTTCTCCAAATCTTACTCATGGCAAGCTGACCTCTGTTTTTCATGCATTTAAGACAGCATATAAAAAAATAAAGATATTTCATTCACAACTTTTATATCCTTCCCTACTGTCAGGAAAAGTGTTTGTCCTTAAAGAAGAAAAAAAAATAATGAATCTAATTTTTCTGATTTTCAAAACCAGCTATAAATTGCCCTATATTTTGTGTAACACAAGTTTCAACACTTAGCACCAGTATTAATTATCTGAATTTGAAACTGGAAGTTGGATTGTTTCATTTTGAGGAAACTTCTCTCATAAAATTCAAATAAAACAGAAGATGATTTTTTGTTTCAACAATTGTATATGAGCCGAATCCAGAGGTTAATATTGACAGAGAGGAGTTAAAATATTATTTGTCAAAATAATTTACCAAAAGCTAAACATCTAAGAAGCTCTGTTCTTAAAAAATTACTATTATTGGCATATAATTATCTTTTGTGAGAGACAAAAGCCATGAATGTTTACTGAAATAATGATATATTCTTTTTCTTTTTTACTTATGCATACACACAGAGGCAGAATTCTGATTCACATGTCATGAACAGGAATGTAAGGAGAATTTATTCTGTTGAATCTTCACCATAAATGGTGTTGGAACCAAGAAGCAGCAGCCTCACTTTACAAATTTAAAATTGAATATGCAGGGCTAGCAGATGGAATAAGCTTTTAAATTTTAAGCTAAACATGTTTGAACTAAGAACTTAGAATACATGACAGACATTGAACTTCAAATATAAATTTTGCAGAGACACATTTCATAGTGGGATCATGGTTTAATGTTGTTAATGTTTGCCTTCTCCATTTAGACTGCAGCAATTGTAAACAGCTGTAACTCACGTTAATGGCAATAAAAGCAGGCACTTCCCTGACCTGCCTGAATGGTTTTGGGGGTTATCTACACAGGAAAGTTAGAGTGCCAGGCTGTGAATTTACTGCATAGTAACTGTTCTACACAGCTGTTCTCCTCTAGAGTGAGCATCCTAGCTGCATCTTAAATAGGATTCTTTTATGTGGTGATTTCTTCCCCTGTAATGCAGAGCCATCCAATTTACGTTCAATACTTCCTGAAAAATGATAAATGCTGTTTGAGCTGGTCAACAACAAAATATTAAATCATTAAAATATTAAAAATTATACCCCCTTCCACCAATTTCTTTTTTTTTTACTTAAAAAAATACAAAATATTCTACAATATGTGATTTCTAGATGGAAGTTAGGAGAATATTCATCAGCACATTGCAGTAGATCTTTTTTCAGAGGTCAGAAACTTCCCTATGCTCATGTACAGGCAGTACCTCAAGAGATGTTCAAGGCCAAAAATGCTTTAAACATACTCATTTTTTCACCAGTACAGATCAGTTCCACACTTGCAAACAGGTCTATGAAGGGAGTGTGACTACTGAATATAAACACATAATTCTGCTGATTCTAACTCAGATATGTTGGTTTTATTGAAGGATTTTATTGTTTGAAGAATGCAACTTCTATTTCTGGAGCTGCTCTATACCGATCGTCTCAGTTTTTCTTGTAAGAGTAAATTTAGGTCTCTCAAAGCAAGTACTGGTAAAATTAAACTGATAATATAAAACAATCTAAGTCACAAATGTATTTGAAATCAGCTTCTAGTAGCTTTTTAAAGATAATATGCTTGTGTTTTGCACTTGTGACTATCATGAGATTCAACAGTACCAAATGCAAGGTGCTGCACCCGGGTAAAGGCAACTACTGGTATCAATACAGTTTGGGGGAAGAAGGGATGGAGAGCAGCCCTGCTGGAAAAGGCTTGTCGGTCCTGTTGGATGAAGAGATGGCCATGAGGTAACAGGACGCACTCACAGCCCAGAAAGCAAACCATGTCCTGGACTGCATCCAAAGCAGCTTGGCCAGCAGGTCGAGGGAGGTGGTCCTCCCCTTCTGCTCTGCTGTTGTGAGACCCCACCTGGGCTTCTGTACCCAGCTCTAGGGTCCCCAGCACAGGAAGGACATGGATCTGATGGAGCAAGTCCAGAGGAAGATCTCAAAAATGTTCTGAAGTTTGGGATACCTTTCCTACAAGGAAAGGCTGAGAGAGTTGGGGTTTTTCTAGGAGAACAGAAGGTTCCAGGGAGACCTTCTTGTAGCCTTACAGCACCTGAAGAGGGCCTACAAGAGAGACTGGGACAGAATTTTTAGTAGGGCCTGTTGTGATAGGACAAGGGGTAATGGTTTTGAACTAAAAGAGTGTAGGTTCAAACTTGATATAAGGATGAATTATTTTATGAAGAGGGGGTGAGACACTGGAACAGTTTTCCAGAGAGATGGTAGGTGTCCTGTCCCCAGAAACATTCAAAGTCAGGTTGGGCGGGGCTCTGAGCAACCTGGTCTAGGTTGATGTCTGTTCTCATTGCAAGGGGTTTGGACTATATGACCTCCAAAAGTCCTTTCAAACCCAAACTTCTCTCTAATTCTATAAAATGTCGGTTGTCAACTTCCAGATATTTATCAGTGGACAGCATCATTTAGCTATAAAGAAATTTTGCTTTTATTCTGCTATTCCTTCCATCTGCATATAGGCCAGATCCCACTATATTGGTAAAGTCAGAAATTACTCACTTCTCAAGTACTCTCAGTTCCTAGCAAGGCTGATATCTAAATCCTGGTTTAACTTCATTTACATCAAGAAAATTACATCAGTAAAAAATTGAAGATATAGAGTAGAATCAACGCTACCTGGAATACTACAAAACTGATAACAAAACTAACATTTATCCTGCAACCAATAAAATAGACTGACAAATGTGGTCTAGCTTGCCTAGGCAGTCGACAGAATCCTTTGTCAGTTGTGTTTTGATCATTTTGCAGAACAGGGTCTGGGAACATAACTGTGCTCTAGGGTTGTTGGGCAGGTTGGACTTGTTCTGCAGCTCAGCAGCTGAATCACTCTGGATGTGTTGAAAAACTACGTGGAGGGCTGAGAATCTGCTCTTTCATTTTATAATGAGGATTTTTTCCTTTAGGCACTTATAGAAACATATGTTTGGGAAGAAAGTGAAATCATCCATGTATCCATACATCACTTGTGATTCACTGATCAAGTATTTTTTTTCCAAACCAAATTTTGTTCATAGAAGATATCAAATATTAACCACAAAACCCAGAAACAACAACCACATTAGCCTTGTCCCATACAAGTCCTCTTGCAAGCAAACCCAAACCTTATTTTTGGATTGTCATCTAATGCTCTGTTGCAGTTGGTAGAGTAGGAAGCAATTCCCACTTAGTATTTTATTAAATATCATAGTAACATCTTCCTACAAAGATTCTTCTTGTCAAAACAACATAATCATGTGTTGGTGCATTTTGTTCTGTACCATTTCTGTCGTATTCCACACTTACTTTCCAATACCAAGAACTTGCTTTCAGGAGAAAGAGACATTCCTGAGGAAAGACCAAAACAATTAGAAAGCTTTTTCAGTTGCAATCGAACTTTTGCAGTAATCTGTAATTCTGTTATAAAGAGGCAAATTCAGTCCATTGTTAAAAATATAGCAATTGATTTACTTGTAGAGAACCCTTGGGAATCAATCGAAATTATAATATTATTTTCAAGTGCCACACTTACCATAGTCTAAGAACCAGTTCTCTTGAAAACAAACTCCCCTTGCAAATCTTTTTCTTGTCAAATAATTGCTATTTCATGTATAATAATTTCATGGATGCTGTCTTTAATGTTTTCTGTCATTGTATATTTTACAGTTCCTGACTAAATAGAAGTGATACTGTGCAAATTTAATTTTACATGCACAAGTATCACTACCACGTTTCGATTTAAATGGACCTGATTTGCAAGTCAAACAATAGAGCATTTCCCAGCAAACAGATAAGACCCTGCTACATGCAAGCATGTTTGCAAATGTGTCTCATAATCTTGGATTCGAGCTTTAGAAACCCGCAGTCAAACCTCCTACCTACATCTGTGAGCAAACACACAAGCAACTGGGGCTCTGTTTAAACCCAGCAGATGGACGGTCCTTGCACGAACAGATTGCGGGAGAGGCAGTGTGGGATGCAGTGCCACCCCTTCCCAACAGCACACTCGAGCATTCTGAGGCAAAGAAGCACACAATTAAGGCTCCACATCTTGTTTCTTTTTCTAGATGAAGGCAAATCCTCTCCCACCCCACCTCTACAAAGTCATTTTACTCCAGCAGAATGATTTGCATTCACTTCCCATATGAGCAAATTGCTTCCTAATATTTCCTGGTCTGCAGGACATGCTGAAATACTCGCACATTGTGAATGATAAAAATATGCTTCGAGCTTGTATCCATGGAGGAGAAAGATGGTTCTTGGATTTGGTTTCTTTACAGATGATTACTTTCTTTGGCTTGGCTGCGTAAAGACATTACTGCATTTCAGTCTGATTTGACTGTTTTTCTCACTTTTTGTAAAGGGTGCTGTAAGCTCAGGATAAAGGCTTTTATAAGCAAAATGGAGCACTGTCTGAACTAATTTCACCAACAAAGGCAGCAAGGCAGGTAATAATGATGTGTTCTTCCTTGCTTATGTTTGTGGTTCTTTCTAGTGCTTTTTTGACTCCCTCCACATCTGCTCATGCACCTTTATATAAAATTTCATGTTCTTCTGAAAATCTCCCCATTGAGTAATTTTAGGTCTTGCATCACCCAAGTGCATACTACTATGCTTATGCTAGTGGATGCTGCCTTTATTTCACAGCTTCTCACAAAAATCAACACAAAACTTGTTTACATGACTGCCTAATTCACTGTGTCATCAGTCCAAACTTACCCTCAAAGACCTTGAAATATTTGTACCAAGGGAACTATCATGAGAAAAAGATGCACTAGAAATGCAATCTTTTTCAGCACAACTAAATATGTCATATCCTGTAAATTACAAACCAATACTGCCTTGTTTCTAAGGCATTAGTGTGGTTTAATGCATCATTAAAAAACCCACTTTCATTCCATAGAAAACTTAATCAAAAGAAAAAAACACATTTCAAACAGTTTTCATTCTTTATAATAAATAGATGAATAATTGAACTGATTAAAGATGTTAATTTTTGATTCTTACCCTGCTTTTTGAATATTAAAACCTTGTTGGTTTATTCTGACAGCAGTATGAAGGACATGGAAGGAAAAATGGGTTCTAAAAATCTAATAATTCCCTCAGCGCTATCATAATACCTCTACTTGGTTACTTGGATATCTTTTTGTCTTGCACTGGAAAGAGATGGATATAAAATTTTATCATATGAAACTGATGGAGTTTTTATGTCTTTGTTGTACAGTGCAATTATGTAATTGTGTTTGATAAGGGATAAAAGCAAAGATAACAATTCTCATAGTATATGCTTACTTTTTAAAAAGAAATAGGGTTGTATTATGATTGGATGTTTTTTCCTATTTTATTACTATGAAGAGAGACAGCACCAAAATTTCTGTGTGACTGGCAAACAGCTGTTGAATAACAATTGAAAATAATTCAAGCCATGTTACACCATGTAATATCAAAATTTAAATGTGCACGC
Source organism: Vireo altiloquus (assembly GCA_013396875.1). NCBI lineage: Eukaryota > Metazoa > Chordata > Aves > Passeriformes > Vireonidae > Vireo > Vireo altiloquus. The sequence continues at coordinate 169,231 of VZRF01009883.1, forward strand.
TTCTAGAGTCCTCTCTGACCAATAACAAGTGCTATTTGTACTTTGATTTTTTACTTCTATCAGAGGCTTAGTTTTAGGCAGAAAGGGAAAGATAAAGAAGATAGAAATAAAAACTCACATCCAAGTTAAAAAAAAATATTCTTTTTTGAAATGTCAAGTTTTCTTATGGAAACATTTCCCTTCTCTTTGTATTGCTTGATTTCTCCTATGGCTGTACCTCTGCCTATTCAGAACAAACTTCTGCAAAAGAACTTCACAGAAAATATCTGGATGAATAAATAAACAGAAGGACAAAGAGGATGCCAAAGGACAGTAAAATCTCATAGGAAAAATCTTGCATCCTTTAATAGTGTAACATGCAAAGTCCAAAGCAGAGGACAAAGAAGTAATATTTTATGGTCCTGATATGAAAGAAAAGTCACAACAGTGGTCTTCAAAGTCTTGGCTTTTTTTCCATTTTAAAAGTCTTTCAGAATAACATTGTAGAAAAGACCATTATAGATTTTTCAAACCAAGTTGATTTTATGCTTTGAATATTAGTAGTATCCACATGTGATTTTAATGTTCATGAAATGTGCTCATGAGTCTGGTAGAGTGAAAGATCTTTATTATGTATTGAACCAGTTTAGAACTGGCAGAGAATAATTCTTTGCCACCACCTACCAATGCTCTCACCTGGCAGAAATGTTTTCTGAGTGGGTTATTTTTGGATCACCAACTCCCAAAGGAAAGGAATACATCTTTATTTTTTCCCCTGAGTCTAGGACAGCGTAAAGCTCAGCACAGAGGTTCAAATTATGAGTAGCAACAACAATAACAATAATTAATTATGGGATCAACACATGTTTATCCTTCCTGCTGTCCTCATTAATACTGCCAAAAGGTTGGTAGTTACCTACAGTTAGTCACCTGCAGCTGTTGCAATTGCAGCTGTCTGTGACTTTTTATTCAGAAAGGAGGGGGTGCTTTTACCCCATGAAGTGAGAAATAAACGTTTTTATTTCTACTAGCCACTATAACATAAGCCATATATATTTTCACCTGGTAATTTCTGAGGTGAAAATAATTATTATTTCCTTAGTTGTAAATGAACATTATCAAGCTGAATAACCTGACTGATCTTTAAACTACTTTTTAAAAGAAATTTATTCTTAAACCAAGAGTTCCTAGTGTTGTAGGATGAATTGCATGCTTTAACATAGTGTTCTAAGGGCACTAAACTTTACATTTTATTTCCAGTTCCATTTTCAGTTCTCAGCACACTTATTTCTGCAGAATTTGGATCAAAACAAATCCCAAGGCACTCCACATATGCAGGTTTGATATTAATAGCACTATAAACATCTTGATTGTCAGCAGTGTAAAAGTAGAATGACGTGGTGGAAAAAATAAGATCATAGCTGAAATGCTACATTTTTGCCTGTTTTACAAAATAAAAGAAGGTGATAGATCTTTGTCTTGGCGTTTTGAAATAGCTCAATCTCTGTAAAACAGCTCAGAATGATGTTTTTTGGTCCCTGTGAGAAAATGGGTTTTTAAAAAGTAGTTTATTAATACATTCCGGGTTTTTGAGAGCTTCCCTGCTGTGTCATTAGACTTAGTAAAGGCACTGCATATATATCTCCATGACAGTATGCAGTTTCACATTCCTTAATCTTCACTCTGGAAAGACTTCCACCGAAGTCAAAAGAATGTTGTTTTACTGGGTAAATAAATACTGTTAAAGTGCTATAGGACTGCTCTTGACATTCAAAGAACTGTTTGCATGTAGCCCTGGTTTACACTTGTAAATATGAACAGAGTGTTTAATCAAGGCTTAAGATAATTTCTTCCTCCATATTTCACACTTAAGTGAATGATTTGCTGGCACAGTGTTGGTTGTTTTATTAATATTAATATTTGATCAAATTGGGGTTCAAAATATGGAGATGAAGTATGACTTCTAGCTCTGACGCAAGACTAGGCTTGTCACATATCTACTACATCAGACGTGATAGTTGAGATGCTGGTTATTTTGTATTCATCAGCAGGGACAAGACAGTTCCTTGTATTTCCTCAGTACTTGCTCAGCTGTCAGAGCCCATTGGCCACCGTGTCCTGTGGTGCAGGCATGTGAGCCACCTGGATCTGGAGAGGATGGTTTGAGTCCCACTTACTATGCAAAATGTTCCTGTGCCTGGTTTTCGGCATATTCATTCAATTTGATCATTACCGCATGCACAAAAAAAAAAAAAATCTGTAAAAAATCAGAGGAAAGTGAAATAAGATATTACTGGGAAGTAGGGAGGAATGAGATATCTACATGTTTAGTGGAAGGCTGATGTCCATGGTACCTGTGTGCACCCCTGTCTAGATGCTAGGTGACCCTGGTGAGGAGATGCTGGTGGCTGCCTCATGCCGGACACAGCTGGTTTCAGCTGACACCAGACAGAACCCACTGCATCCGTCAGCCAAACTGCTGGCAGCTCTGGGAAAATCTAAGGAAGAGTGAAAACTGCACAGGCAGTGAGGAGCGTGGGGAAAAAAAGTGGAAAATAGGGCTGTGAACACAAGGCTCAAAGAAGGTGAAAGTGGTACTCAGATACTGGGACAGCCCGTGAAGCCCATAGAGACCAAGGTGGAGGAGTTATTTCCCCACAGCTCATATGGGAGTCCACACTGAAGGAGGATTGCCCTGAAGAACTGCAGCCAGTGGAGAGAACCCATGTTGGAGCCAGGAGCAAATGTAAGGTGGTACAGTTAAGGGCTGACCATAATCCCCACCATCCCTGTGCTCCTCAGGGCTGACGAGGTAGAGGAGTGGGAAGAGCAGTGAAGCTGTCTGGGTAGAAAGGGGGATGAGGAGAAGGTGGGTTTTCAATTTTGTCTTTGTTTCTCATGGTCTAAATCTAATCAATTAGTGATACATTTATTTTTATCAAGGCAAATTTGTTTTGTCTGTGATGGTAATTGGTAAATGATATCTTCATGTCTATATCTCAATACATAAATTCTTATTTCTTCCTGTTGAGGAAAGGGAGAGAGAGAAAATAGCAGGGTTGGGCATCTGGCATCTAACCAAGGTCAATCCAGCCATGACTGGGGCTGGAACACTTACTCTTCAAGCAGAGGCTGAGGAGCTGGGAGTCACCCTGCCTGGAGGAAGGGATGGCTTCAGGGAGCCTCACCACTCTCCTCCAACAGTTACAGGAAGGTCACTGAGGCTCTTGGCAGGAGTTTGAGATAAGAGAGGAAACCAAAGCACAGGGGATTCAGTTCAGATATAAGGCAAGCTTTTTCCCCACAGGGAGAGCCAGGCAGTGGAACAGGTTGCCCAGAGAAGTTGGCTCCTTGGAGGTTTTCAAGCCCCAGTCGTGTAAAGCTCTGAACAAAGGAGTCTGACCTGAGAGCTGCCCTAGCTCTAATCAGGAGTCTGGACTAGAGACAAAGTCTATTTCAGTTTTACAGTGATATTTCAGTAAGAAAAGACCTTCAAACTGACCTACTTTATTAGAAAAGAAAGTTAATAAAGGATTTATCTTCTCTTTATGATTTTTCTGGTCTGTGAATATGTTCCTATTTAAAACTATTATCCATGAAATCGAAGTACTGAACTTTCAAGTGGGTAAATTCATATTCTGCAGCTTTCCATTTGCAATTATTTTGTGCTTTACCCTAAATACAACAGTCATCTCTTCCACAGACATACTCTTTGGCATCCACTACACTTAAAAGAATTCAAATTCAAATTTACCTTCCTGAGATATGAGAAGATTCAGTTGTGAATAGGTTTTTTTTTCAACACATAGCTGCTGTTTCTCTCAATTATATAACATAAGCCAAATATATCAATGTCTGAAACTTTGCAAGAGCTGGACATTTAAGTCCATGTGTTCTTTTATATGTCTTTGTTCTTCCTGTTGCTCTTTCATAATTCGGACAAATTACAGTTAAGGAAGAACATCACAATATGTTCATAATGACTTCAAATGTATTTTCCAATATCATTAAAATAGTCTTTATGTTTTTGTGTTTAAGGTTTTTTTCCTTATCTTTGAGGCTCTCTTATATTTGCTAACTAAAAAACATCCTAGTGAAAGCAGGCTCATACAGACAGCTGAGAAGTGAAAGAATTCCTTGATATTTGGAAATATTTTTGACCAAAATAGTTTGAGCAATTTTAAATGTAACAGAAAACAACTAACCACTTTACTTTCCATGCCAAAGCATTTTAAAAGCCTAGCTGTAATCATTTTAATACTGCTTTCACTTTTATGTACAGTGAAAACATCACATTTCTATAAAAATACTTAAAAAAATAGGTTCCTTAAAAAAAATAAAAGACTCTATCTTCAATTGAAATTCCACTATCCAATCTTTGATTAGGGAAACAAATGCTGAACATGATTTTTCATGTAACTCAGAACTCTAAATTTGTCACTTGATGATATTTCAACACCTCAGATTAGCAGAAATCCCTGGAAATCTCTTTATGTAGAGATTAAAGCCATAAAGAAATTTTGATACATGGTAATGGAAATAGATTGCCTGAGAGTGTAAATCCAGTATGAAAAGATCTAAAGATCTGAATAGAACTTAAAAATGTTTTTACTAGAAAACAGCCAGAGATGGAGACCACAAGCCCCTCTTTAAGAGAGCTATTCATTAAAACATTGGTACACATCCTAGTGCAGAAAATTGTTACATTTCTAGATTTGCTTTTTCCAAAGTGTAAAGAGCAAGAGTGGACTGCTCTGCAAGGGAAGGGGAGGTTAAGGGGTGACTCTTGAAATGGGCCAAGGGGAAACCCCTGAGGATACTTCTCACAGGTTTCTCCAAGATGTCTTTCCACAGTTACCCAATCCAGGCTGCAGTTTCACCACTTCATTACAGTTAAATGCCAGCAAAGGATGGAAGAGGCTATGGAGCCTGTTAGTGCACTCATATTTCCAGACTAAAAGTTAGAAAGACACCAGATAATCAAGGAGTGAACTTTACCAGTAGAAAGCAATTTAAAAGCTGATAAATACCTCTTGAAAACTGTTAGTAAAAATAATGTAAGGATATCTGGGAGACCTTTTTCATTACTTTGTGCTATGCATAATAATGTATTTTCCTCTCAAGACTTGATGTGATCACAATTTTTCTCTTCATGGAAATTCTTATTGCATTTTACGTTTTCTTTGGAGATATAAAAGCACTTCCCTCCTTTTACTGCAGGATACTATGAAAATATTCCTATTCTATTGTAAAAATAGAATCCATAAATGATTCTGGTAATTGCCCTGCACCAGTATTGTCCGTACACTGCTGGAGTGTTTCTCTCCTACCATTTCTAGCCCTCCTTATAAATCTGCTTTATTATTATATTACTTCATCACAAAGCAGTTCCAGCTGTGATATGTAGAACTTCAATATTAATTCAAAGATATGTTCATATATGTATGAACATATATATAAAAACATATATTAGTTTTCTACAGATCTCCTGCATCATTCTAAATATTTTGAAGTTTTACAGTATTTATATGTAGACTTTAAGTCCCAGTATTTGTACAGCTCATGGAAGAACACATAAATTTCTAGCTAATAAAGGTGTAATGCAAGTTACATATATATATATATATATATACACAAATGAATACTAATATCTGAAGGTTTTTTTTTGCCTTTCCATTATATACTTCTTGTTCTTCCAAAATAACAAAATATATTGACTAAATCTTACACAGCACTGCAATGAACTTCAAAAGATGTATTATATTATATCCACTGTTTTCAGATGGGACATCTGAAGCACAGGGAGGTGAAAATTATTTTCTAAATATCTTAAGCAGTATTAACAAATTCTGCCTTGAAGGCTGGATGTCAATAGTAACCACTTTAAACTATCAGTATAATTTTTTACCCTGTTATGAGAGTGATAACCAGACAACTGAGATAATGATGATAAATTTATATATTAAAAAAAATAGTTATCTAGGGTTCAGGGCCTAGTTCCCAATATTTGATCTCAGTGTTAATGTGAGCACTACCTTGGCTAACGCACTACTGAAACAGTACTTGTGAAAATTTAACTTTTCATGTAAATGATGCAAAATCATTTTAATAGAAGAGTTGTTTCTACAACTCCTTGCAATGTTTTGAACAGTAGCAGTAAAGAAATAAAAATTCATAAAAAGAAGTTTTACAAAGGTAAGCAACAAAAAAACCTCCAAAATGTGTAACTAAAAGAACTCTGAACAAGAAAGCAGGAATGCCTGCTAATCATTTATATCTCTTATATCTGGAGCAAATCAGGAGATTCCATCTATCCCATGTGATATTATTGAAACAAAGATTTGCTGGCTGTAACACTGGGCTAAAATGAAAGATTTTCCAGATTAACAGAACACACTTCACACCCAGGTCTTGGAGGAATAAGCTTAAGACCTAACTAGAAATTGGTTTTATTTCAGATTTCAGGCTGAAAAAAATTCACTAACCAGAAATGTACCCTAGTTCCCCATGGAAAGAGAGTGTGTGTTGCTTCTATCAGGGGAATAGCTAGCATACACACCACAAATTAAGATTTGTGTGTTCCATGTATGAAGAGCAGGGCAGAAAATGAGTGTAGCTGGAGCAGCAGTGCTGAGTTGGGTCTAAAATATGGCAAGGAAGGGCAAACATGCTGTTTTCTAAAAAAATTCTTTCCACACTAGGAGCAGAAAATTCCTGGTGCCAGGTGTCCATGTACTTAATATACTTGACAGCCAAACTTCTGTGGCTAATAGCACAATGTCAAATGCAAACATTCTCAATTAAGCAGCAGAAATGAGAGGTTATCTTGTAGTTACTTGTGAACATAACTGAAAACAGGAGCCCCTTTTCAAAAATATGTGTAAAGATTCCTCCTTATCTAGGTTATTGACTTTTACTGACTGGTTAAGCAAACAGAACTTATAGAAAGAATATTTATTCAACAAAACTCTGAACACTGGTGATTTTTCCAGCCATCAAAAGCTGAAATAATCTTTCTGTCTCAGTAATTCCAAAATTAGTGCCCAGGATTTTCTCCTTATTTTGGAAATATACATTATCTACTTTAGACATCAGATTGGATTACATATTGCATTTTTAGGATTTTTCTTTCACGATTCTGCTTACAAAAAACCCACACTTACAAAAAACTGAGATCTAAGAAACATAAATCCTTCATGATAGAAACCTCTCATAGATATAACTAATATGATAACCATAGGAGTGCTACAAAAAACCCTTGTCCTCTTAGACTGGACTAAATTACTTTTCCCCTTGATGAACAAACCTGGGAAAGGTGCATTACCAAAGACCTGACTCCCTTTCTGTTTTTCAGAGTTCTTCCTCTACTCACCTGATCCCTTCTTGTGACACTATTTCACTTCCAAACTTTTCTGGTACATTTTCATGATCAGTGCAGTTACAATGCCTGTTATGCCTCACCTGCATAGCTGTTGCCTCCCAAGAGCAGTGAGGAAGGATTACATACAGTATATGCAAATTCTTTCTAATGTTACTGGTGGAGTAATCAAAATATAGACATGTCAATGTTTGTGAGACACAAGATGATAGGATGGGGAAGAAGGAAAAAATAAGTTACAAAGTCCAATCTCAAAAATACAAGTAATTCCCTTTAGAGTGTGAAATAAGAAGTGTCTACACAGTACTATCAAAATAGGGAGTTACAGGAGAATCTGTTATAAATTTTGTAAAAAGAGATGCCTTTTGATCCCAGCACATTTTTTCCAGGGATGTGGAAGAGCTAGAATGCCACTGGGCTCCCAAACCATGGTCATCCAAAAATAGTTTCTCTCTCTTCTCTTATTGATGATTAATTTGGAACAGTTTTCCCACATAAGGAATGGATGCACAGAAAATGGAGCCTGCATAATGTCTATATAGGTAGCTGAGCCAGGAATAGAAAAGTTAGGAGAACCCTCAAAGACCTTCTCCAAACTTGGCCAAAAAGCAACTTCTCTACTGTAAAGGCCATCAGAACTGCTGACTGTGTCAGCAAAAATGTAGGCTAATCATCAGGTTAGCTGATGCTACAGAAAGGAGAGACTCAAGCAATTAAATCCTATTATCTATTACATTAATTTATTAGGTGGCAATCTACCAATCAAATGTCACACTGCCATGCCAGGCTTCAGCTGGTGGGATGATAACAGAATACACCTTTCTGAATCCTCCTGTATTGCAGATCCCCTGGAAATTTAGAGATCAGAGCATCAAGTGGAGGCTGAATGTGGCTTAGAGCCAGCAGATAATTTATGAAGCAAGTGTGTTATAGCAGAAGCTCATCAAGAATGTAGAGAGCTATTGCCTATGGTCCCAATTTCTTTTTATGCTATTAGAATGGATGAAATGTTAAAAGTTCACATTGCGGAGAATAAGACTCTCTGGGTTGATTTTCTGTAACAAATGAAACTCAGAGAGCAGCATCAGAAGATTCTCCTTTCTAATATGCTTCAGCACCAACTCTTGTTGAAATGTTTATTGTTAAAAAAATTTCAAAGACAGTTACTTTCTCCCTTAAAATGAAACATTCACAGAACTTTTTACTTAAGTAAAGATTTTCTTTTTTTCTCCAGATGGAGCCAAATGCAGATTTTTTTCCTTTAAAAAAAGTGATGTTGAAAACAATTCAAGTTATTTGAAATTTATTGAAAAGATTAGGATTAAGGAAAAGATTACAATGTATTTCCAATATGCTTTATGAAAGTCTATTCCAAAAAAAAAGACAACTCCTGGCAAGCAGGGCTGTTTTAGTTTACTCACTTCAACAAAAGAAATACCATAAAAGAAACAAGTAGTAAACTGAAATAAATAAAATCTGTTGAAACAGTTGAAAACAATTTATTATTTCATAGAGAAATTTACCCAGATGATGAGATTTCACATAAGATACACAAAGTGTGGTGTTGTGCTTTTTGCTACTTCTGCTACTCTAATTTTTATTTTAAATATATGAAAAAAGTAGCATTCTAATAGTTAATAGTTCTGTATTGATTTATCATATGTCAATTACATAGTTACCATTAACCCTTTTTTAATTTTCATAGTACCTTAACTATTAGTAGCTACATTAAAGTGAATAGCCCTATAATAGCATTGACAGCCATCTAAAATTAGGTCAATTGTAGCACATGTGTAAGTTTGTGCATATTCTATTGTATTCTATTGTATTTTCATTATATATTTTGAAAATGTCTGTTAATATAGAGCTTAAAGACCTGGTACAAGTCATCAGTTGCTACAGGTCTATACAGATTAACAAAGGCACGGTCTGTAGAGCCAAAAGTGTAACAATACTGTAAAGGATCTAAATGTTTGAGTATTTAATGGAAAATGCATAGAAGAGACCGGGACGCCTAATTTTAAACATATATTTTTGAGAAAATGTTGCTAAAACAACTTCTCTTCGTGCGGCCTTGTTTCAGTACTTAAGCGCTGAAACCAAAAAGACAAAAGAAAATGCATGTCTATAAGGACATATGCAATCACAAAAAACTGATACGAGGTACCCAAAAAGGCACATAAGACAGTATAAGAAATGCTTGTTTTGGCGTTCTTAGAATTGCCATTATTTCTCTACAACCTCTGTTTTCTTTCCACTTTGTAATTTTTTTATCCACTTGTTTATATATGTTGCAACATAACAGTCTCTTTCCCCAAAATATATCAGTTTAACTAGACAGTAAATTCTTAAATATTTGTTTAGCTATTTTTTCAGCACAGAGTAGGCACATTGATACCATCAGCTAACTGTGTTAGTTAATGGAAGTAAATGGTGTGGGTGAGAATATCCAAGGACTAATTAAACTACAGAGAAAGAAATAGGAATTTAGGAAGAACTGTTGAATGGAAATGGGTCTGATGGATTTAGAAAGAGGTGATGGGAGGAGATTTAGGTGGAAAACAGGAAAAAATGTTGAAAGAAAAAGTTAGTTTTTTCCTAGAAATGAAAAGTCTCATAAAAACCTCTGACAAGCTTTCTGAAAATCCAGTCATCCTTGCTTTGCCCAGGGTTTTGTTTTGTGTTCCTCCCTTGCTCAAGGCCTGTGTATTGGTTTTTCATCGCAAGATTTTGGCAGCAGGTGGCTGCAGGAGTGACTCTGCAAGAAGCTTCCAGAAGCTTCTCCCATGTCCGACAGGGGCAATGCCAGCTCCAAGAAAGAGCAGCCGCTGGCCAAGGCCAAGCTCATCAGCAACAGTGGTAGCACCTCGGGGATGACAGATTTAAGACGGGGAAAAAAAACCTGTGCAGTCACACCTGGAGAGAGGACTTGGAATATGCGATAGAAACAACTCTGCAGACACCAAAGTCAGGGAAGGAGGAGGGGGCAGAAATTCTCCAAAGTGCCGTGACTGAGATTCCCCTGCAGCCCCTGGTGCAGAGCACGGTGAGGCAGCTGTGCCCCCGCAGCCCATGGAGGCCCATGGGGGAGCAGAGATTCACCTGCAGCCCCTGGAGGACCCCACGGCAGAGCAGGGAGATGCCCAAAGGAGACTGTGACCCTGCAGGAAGCCCATGCTGAACAGGCTCCTGGTAAGACCTGTGGACACGTGGAAAGGAGCGCATGTTGAGCAGGTTTGCTGGCAGGATCTGGGACCCTGTGGGGGCCTCACACTGACACAGCCTGTTCCTGAGGGACTGCACTCTGTGGAAGGGACCCACGCTGGAGCAGTTCATGAAGAACTGCAGCCTGTGGGAGGGACTTGTCCTGGAGATGTTCATGGAGTGCTGTCTCCCATGGTTGGAGCCCCACTTTGTAGGGACAGTGTGAGGAGTCTTCCCACTGAGGAGGAAGGGGTGGCAGAGATAACTTGTGATGAACTGACTGCAGCCCCCATTCCCTGTCCTCATGTGAGACTGATGGGGACGAGCAAGAGAAAATGGAAAGTAAAGTTAAGCCCAGGGAGAAGGGAAGTAGTGTTTTTGCAGGGAAGGTTTTTAAGGTTTGGTTTTATTTCTCATTATCCTACTCTTATTTGATTGGTAATAAATTAATTCATTTTCCCCAAGTCAATCTGTTTTGTCCATGGTGGTAATTGGTGAGTAATCTCTCCCTTGACTCCTTCTCTTGGCCCATGAGCCTTTTGTTATAGTTTTTCTCTGTCCAGCTGAGGAGGAGAGGAATGGAGTGCCTTTGGTGGGAACCACTCATCCACCCAGGGTCAGCTGCTAAAGAGACTAGAGGAGTGACTCTTTGCAGGAGTACATGGGGCAGTCGAGTGAATATGCAAAAGGATGAATTCTGTATTCAGTATGCTCAATTTTGAGCAATATGAGATTTACAGTCTTTCAACTTAGCCACGTTTAAATAGCTTTTTGCATACAGCCATTCATAAGCCAGATTTAAATTTTCACTCTGAATTATAGCAACTGAATTAGTTATTTAAAATTATGACTGAGCATGGAAAAACTATTTTCCCCATTACTGTTCTAAAATGAAATTTCATTGATTTTTAGGAGCAAATTTAGTGTGTGGCAGTGTGTGTATAATAAATACTGTGGTTCAAACTTTGTCCATATCTTTTTGGGGATTTTTTTTCCTAATTATGGAAAATGCAAGGTATATCTCCCTATGTGCAGTGCTACAGTTACCAGCCATAATGACTTGAGTACAGAAACAGGCACTTCACTTTCTTCAGAAATGTTTAACAATTAAGCCCTACAAATGCTGAACTAAAATTAAATCAGAAAAACCTGGGCCTGATCTGCCTGACTCAAAACCTTTACTTTTAAATGAGTCCTGCTGTGTGATTTAAATTCATCTTGGAGCATGGATTCAGAAAAAAAGCCTCCGAGTCATTACTTTTTCAGTTAGGCCTCACTGCTTCCTTCCATTTTTTTTTAAATAGGCCATCGGAGATGGATTGACCTCAAATGAATAGAATTAGAGAAATTGTATTAAAATGAAAACACTAACACTAAGACTCTTGAAGTTACTTCTACTCTGTAATAAAATGTAAGGTATAGGACTGTCTACATGTCATACAAATCTCTTATTTTAATCTTTTTTCTGAGTTATTTTAATCAGATAAATGTGCAGTATTATGGTTAATATCTATGTTTTGGATACTTGAGGTATTAATTTATAAGAGTTTGTTGGTGTTTTTTTTTTTTTTGCCTGCACTCTGGAAAGACTGATAAGCAACAAGAGAGTATTAATCTTTTTGCTATTGCACATGTAAACACAGATAGAGTTAATCCTGTGATGGGATCTGTAATAGTTGAAGTAAAGCATAGGAAATTACAGGCCAGAATCAAACTGGGATCCAGGTTATTTGTGTATAGAATTTTCTTAAGCCTCCTAAAGACACTATAGGATGTCTCCTTCATCTTTACAGAGGACTTCGAGCAATTTACTTAGTTAACAAGAATAAAATAGAGAAGATATTCTGTCCCTGATGCTGGGATACACACTGGTGGGAGGAATTGTTTGTTACTAGTAATAACTACTGTAATTAGTTTCCATGTCAAAGAACTTGACATTTCAGGTTGCATTAGTCTTTCATTCATTCATTCATTCATAATATGATAAAGGAAGTGAATAGAATGAAACATAATGTCAAATAAACTAATGACAGAAAAAACAGAGCAAGTTAGATAACGTGAAGTAAATACCAAGGTTTTCAAATTTGAAGCCCTATTTCAACCCTACAGAATTCCAGAATCTCTTCACTTATGCTTACCTCTTAATCTTTGATGGGAAACAGTTAACTGCTTTTGCTTTTCAGGTAATTTAGCTGATGCTGCATTATATGACTCTAGTTTTACACTGCAATTATGCTGAAATCAACAAAGAAAAATGTTGTTCATAGAGTCCTATGATTTTTTTCTCAGCATTTTAGCTATTATCATCCCTATTGACTTGCTTATTATTTCTTAATGAGCTCTTTTGTTAGTCCTTCTAATTGTCGAAAAGACTAGGAACCTAAACCTTATTTCTCTCTTTTGCTTTCATGGTGGTGTTACTTCACTGAGTAACAGTGAAGTAACAGTGAAGTGAGTAACAGTACTTGGACACATCTTTATTTCTATCTGTTTGATAGGATAATCAAATAAATGTTTCTTACATATATTTTTTTCTTATCAGTTCTAAGACCCTACCTTACCCTCTTTATAACCCCTCTCCACTGGGATTATATTTCTTATCATCACTTTATGAATCAGATTAACTTCCCCTGTTGGTGTTCTCAGCAAGGCAGAAAAAAATCTCAATTTTATATTATTTTGGGGCGTTAAACATGTGTCAGGAAAAGGTATAGATGACCCTTAGAATTGTGAATAGGGACAGATAATTATTCTGTCTCTGTTTTTGCTCTTTTTAGTGATCTTGCAACCTGTCAAGATCTATATTATCTATTTTGTGACAACAGAAACCCAGGAACAAGATATGTGGCACAAAAATTTCTCATTCAAAAGTCTCTGGCAGCCAAATTGTATGTTGGAGCATTTGAATGCATCCAAAACTCACTGCCTTCTAAAGGACTTCCATCTGGCCAAGAATGGCTGACCGACTCACAGTCAAACCATGCCTCTCTAGACAGATTGTATTGCAAGACAATTTATAATCATGAACCAGCCTTCAAAAAGCCTGTGGAATCTTCAAATTATGTTTACTTAGATGTTTATTTTGAAAAAGAGGCAAATAATATAGGCTATTAATGGACTTTACTAGATAGCACTCGCATTTATTTGATCTACAAAAGGCTTGGATTCTAGAAAAGCAAGAATGACAGAAAAAAATGCACTGGTTTTTGCTTGTGAATAAAATCCAATGAAATGGACCCTTTCTGCTATTTCTGTTGGCAGGTCATTCAACCTTTTTATTCTTCTTGCTTCTTACACATAGAATCAAACGATCTTGAAACTCTATGCTAGAATCTCTCCCGTAGTAATACAAGCACCAAACACAAAAAGCTGTTGTACGAAAAAGCAGAAATATACATTACTTTGGGGAACACTTGGCTAGATCTCAGCTGCCAAACTCACTGAGCACAAATTGAAATGTGTCAAAAGCATCAAGCAGTTGATTAAGAGCATGTCTACACTTCCTTACTGCTCTATATTCATCATGACAATGATAGAAGATCCTTTGCTTATCACACCTACCTCCATTAAAGATATAAAAGATATATGTTGTCTAAGGCAGTGTAGGTGACTTCTGTGAATTAGTGAAACACATAATTTTTATTTGTTAGAATGGCTAAGGTCAGCTGGTTTGTGATATGTGGATATTTATCACTGTATTTCTGAACTTTATGTAAATATATATTAACTCAGCATTTATTATTCTTGATAAACCTGGTATATATTTAATTTTGGCGTTTAATAAATAAATTTACTATATTTATCAATGTGCATTTCTCAGTACTGGAGATGTTCTGGACAGTATTTTCTCATATCCTGTTTCAACATTACAATCTACAGTGTGAGGAACAAATTTCTGTGACACTTGGTAAGCTGACCCTAAGAACATCTCTCCATGTGTGAGATGGGCATCCAAGTCCAGAGAGAAAGATATGTCAGTCTAAAAGTCTTGTACTGTGGCAAGATGATAGAGGAAGACAACCATCCTGTTCTGAACACAGTTGGTGATGTTTCCAAACAGGAAAACATATTAAAATGTAAAAGGGAAATCATTCTTTGGGATTCCTGTTGTCTGTAACATTTGCCATGAAGATAGCAAAAGAAATAAAAGGAATCAGGAACACAGCCCAAAAGAAAGAACACCATTTCTGAAGGTGAACATGAATCACATCACACAGACACATTTTTAAGTCCAACGACCTCCACCTCCTTGCTGGCAATGACTGATCATTGCCACAGCTTAGGCAATTTAAAGCTAAAGTATCAAGAAGAATCCTGTGGAACGGGGACAACAACTTCTTGGAGACAAAATAGATCTCCCACTGATCATGAAGAAAGTGGGGATGATCAAAGAGCTTGTGGTCTTTGTGTCAATGAGAGTACTGCAGGGTAGACAAGGAAGCAAGCTGCCACAAATGCAGATGAAAGGACTTGAAGATGACTTCTGTCTGGAGAGTGATGAGTGTAAAGGACAGAGAATGCTGGGTCTGCAGTACCCATTGCAGCACTGGCATTGGGTGCTCAGTGTACTGAGCCCTTACAGAGGATAGTCCATATGGAGGAACTAAGATAAACCATATTTTCTTCCTCTTTCATCTTTTCCTTTCTTATATCTGACTTTATTTCCCGCTATAGTTTCAATATTTCTTTTCCAATTATTGTTTTTGTTTAATCTCCTCATCCCCTTTCCCTCTTCTGTGGATGTTCTCACATTATTGAGTCTCTATCCAATTTTGTGTTTTCTTCTTCTGCAAAAGTATTGCCTCTTTCACTTGCTGTCATATATATCCATCCAAAATAATATTCATAGGCATAGTCTAAAAGTCATTGCATTTTTACTCAATTTCCCTGTCAGCTTTCCTGCTGAATTTCAACTGCACATGCCATCTACACAGATTTCACTGTAATTAAAATAATTACTGGTGATTACCAATTGCTAGGTATCAGAATACAGATTTGTTATCACCTGAAGCAACGCTGAAGGATATTATGCCTCTTCCATTTTAATTCTTTAAAATGTAAGATAAATGCTTTGGAAAACAAAACTGTGTTTGAAGGTGACTTTTTTCTCTCTCTTATTTTCTCTTTTTTACTTTTTATTACACCACAATTAAACAGGTAAGAAAAGAGATCAAATAAACCTGACTAGACTTTCAAAATGATACAAAGTGAATATATTCATTTTTAAAAGTACTTAAACCCATCCCAAGGATCCCAAGGTCATTATTTGGACCAAGTGAAATATTATGAGTCTTTGAGTGGGGAAAAAAAGCACAGTAGAAGTATTTAGATACAGAGAGAGATGAAACAAGAGCCATAGCTTCAAATGACAAGAGCTGAAACAAGTTTCTCTCTTTTAGAAACAACTTATTACTCAGTTAGAAACATTTGTATCTCAGCTTAGAAAAACAGCAATTTTCACAGAGAATTTGTCTCTAACATTAATCAGTCCATATGTTCCTCCATATCTAAGAAGATCACAGCAAGCAGAAAGCAGCATGCCGACATGGTGCCCTCAAACACAGCGTGAGCATACAGTGTAGGTTCCTGAGTAAATCACATGCCCAAATCAAAGGTGTTCATTCAGACCATTTTAAACATGGCTACATAATCCATATTTACATTTGAAACCACAGACTTTTATTGTAATGTAGTAGTTTCCTGTTCTGTGTAAGCAATGCTTCCTCATATACAATCATTTTAATAACTAAAACCTGTTAATGTTGGGAAGGGGAGATAAGATTTAGAAGTAGATGCCTTTGACTGACTCGTATTGGTAAGTAAATATATTTTAGCTTTTTTTTCATTAGTGCAATCACTGTTTTTCTTTTTTGACATATTCTGGCAACTTAACTTCCACCAAAATCCTTCTACCTATAACTTCCTAGCTACGGGCAACCCTTTAAACAGTGCTCTTCTTAGGACTTTGGAAATGCTTTTTGATGTCTAGAATAACCTTATTTTCTTCACAGGGCAGACAGAAATCTTATGGAGATTTAAGTCATTCTGAACATCCCTGAGCTGCTGAATGGTTCTGCCTCTCCCTCACTTGAAGTCTCTATGGATCATTTCAGTGTGCAATTCTCTCCAGGGTCTAATAGTCCTTTTTTTTTGAGGGAGAAATATCACAGCAGGTTTAGAAAGATGCTTTCACAAAAATGTTTATGAAGGTGAACAATTTTCATGTTGAGCTACTACTTTCATTTTGAAAAATTCTTTTTCAAATATGTTTTTTTCCCCTCATTATATGATGAAAACATATCGGTTTAACAGCATTTCTATCTAATTTTTGTGAAACCTCTTAAATATTAATAAAGAATGCTCTGAATGTAACATTTTGACTCAGAAATTATTTTGTAATTTATAACTCACAATATCATACTGAAGACTTTTATAACTGGATTTATATCTAGTACATTACTATGTATAAAAATGTGAAGACAGACGTGTATGAAAGAAATAGAATGTTGAATGCATTTTGGTTTTACAGAATTTCTTGGTGATACTGAAATTGCAGCCTTATGTCAGAAGAAAATAAACCTAACAGAGCACTGCAGAAACTTGAAACAGTAAAAAGGCATCTGCCATGAGAGTGAATCTGCTACAGGAGTTGTCCACAGAAAGGTTGCCATTAATAGCTATGGCACTGCACTACAGTGGTATTTCATGTACTGCTGCTGGAATCAAAACATATAGAAATTTGAAAGGAATTATTTTCAATAATTCTATGGAATCATAAGGAATCTCCCCCCCCACACACCTTCCGAAATTATACCAAAATGAAAGCTCTTTGGAAGATATTTAGGAAAAGCAGGTAAGAAAACTACAGTGATATAGAACAAAATGTCCAATTTTATTACTGAAAGGGAAAAGTTCTCTTTTACTAAAAATCAGACAACATGGATTCTGAAAATCTGTGCATGTAGGCAATAAAAATTTACCACTTTGAATGCAGAATTAAATGTTATTTAGAAAGAATACACAGAGTAGGAGCAACAGAATCCCAAAACGATTATTTTCTGCATGTCTGAGATTAACTGAAATAATCTGAAGAAATATGAGACAAAATAAACCATGCTATACATTACTTGGAATATTTGTCATATTATTAAGCACATAACTTGTACATCCTCTGCTCTAAAGAATTTATAATTGAATGTACTTTAAGCTTTTTTTTCTTTTTTAAGAAACTCATGACAATTCTAGGATAAATAAAAATAAAAAAAAGAAGCAGTCATCAATTTCTTTCTTTTTAAGAGTTTTTGACTGGAGAATGCCTGTTGCAAAATTAAAATTATTAAATTTTTGAAAAAAATTATTATATTGGATTCCTAAGAAAGCCAAAGTAAATTAGCATGCAACTTGAATCTGTAACTGTAACAAAATCAGAAAAAAATTAGAATTCATTAAGGAGGGCTTCATTGTAATAATAAGCATGCAAGGACTTTCTTAGTCAATATTAGGCAGAGAGAGGTAATAATGATTCTGAAGCTTAAATGTGTTGTAAATCTTCACCTCCTTGGAAAAATAGTGAGGACCAATTGGATGAAACACAAAAGCAGGGAATCATCTTCCTCTGAATTATATTCTATGGGCACTATAATTTGTAATACTGCCCATATCTTCCAGTAAATGTAGCCCTATGCAGAAAATAAGTTATTAAATAATGTCAACCATATATATGAGTTTCCATTCTCTGAAGCAGAGATTTCCTGCCTCTTTGAGCCAAACTAGTTACAATGAACACTAGCAAATTAGAAATATTTAATGGTCACTACGCAAGCAGGCTTCACTGCATGACAAATGTAGACCTCCTAAAATTATAGTCTTTATATTATTTCTCACAGTACTGTTGTTGTTATATAATTCTTGCTGTTATTATTATTAATTACTTTGTTCCTGATGGCATAACAAAAACCTGCAAAGCCTAATAATAGATGAATAAACACTGCTTTACAAACTAGGCACTTAATAGTTTATAATACTAATATAAATATATTGTTAAAATATTTCCACCAGGATTCTATTAACAGTCTATAATTTTGTGAATAAAAGCAGTTATTTTCATTTTGATAGTTTTTTAGATTCTAAGAACTTCTGTTTAAAAGAAAATACATGTAACAATGCTCCCACTTCTTTGTTTGAAATATGACAAACATAATTAAGGTACTACTCAGACATATTTTAATTAAGTTCAAATATCCAATCAACAAAGACACTACTGGGTGGAATTCAACTTTATATAAGCACATTTCCTTCAAATGAACATCAGCTGCTTGCACCAGATCTAGTTTTTATGGGGCGAAAACATTTTGTTGGTAAAAGAGAAAAAAATTCATTCTAATCCAGAAATCATGGTCTTCTGTCTTTCCCTTTTATCTGTTGATAGCATGATTGAATACTTTGTTACATAAATGGGATTTTTTAAAAGTTGAATTTTTTGACAATGCGTTTATCCATAACCCAAAGAGACTTGTGAATATATGTATATCGGTTTAAAGGGAAAACTTTCTTATTAATGTGAGATTCAGGATGGCAGCTTCATCCTGATGGACCTAGGATATCTCTAAAATTCAGCCTAATAATAAACATCTTTATAATTCTCAATTTTTCCCCTAGACTATTCAGAATTACAAAATGGCTGCCACCAAGTCTGTTGGAAAATGCAATACTATTCAAAATGTTTCTGATCTACGACAACCAAGTGCTGCATTGTCTGCTTTTAAATTATATGGCAAAGGAGCAGACTAAAATGGAAGATGCTGGAAGAAATACTCATTGTAGAAAAAAAAAAGGAAAAAAACATCAAAAAGAAGAATCAATTTTAATTCTAATTTCCTACAGGCGACATAAAAGTCCTTGAGTTATATGTTGTAGAAATGGCAGGGAATCTAAAAATAATACAACTGAATTGAAATAAATTATGTACCAAGCCTAACTGATAATTTAGGCAGTAAATGTTAGTTCCTCATTTTCAGATTGAGATTATCAACAGTAGAGACCTTGAACATCTTATTTCCAGAGAAACATCACTGTTTATAGGGAAAATATTCAAAGGAACAAACACATGAAAAGCCATGGATCTCTTTTTTCACTGATCAGAATATTGTGCTAAGTTGCATCTCCCCTTTACTTTAAACTAGAATTTCCCTTATGTTGTGCATCATTAATATGCACACCACTAGAGATGAATTTGCAAACTGGCTATCCAATTTTATGCTACTCCTGGGTCCTACAATAAGCATTTTTAATCTGTTTTTCTACCATATCAGTAAAGATAGTTGTCTCACAGAAATTAGAATAATTCCTTTTTTTTTTTTTGCTTGTTTGTTTGTTTGACTACATTTGCACAGCCCCCAGTTTAAGCCCTCGTTAGGTTATGATAATGAACACAGAAGTGATTGTGTCAGGATAGGTTCTAATGTTTTTTAGCCACTGGGCCATTTGCACTGTGCAAGTGTGATATATTCCTGTTCCAGTGCATGCTCCCTGCTCCTGCCTCTTACAGCACCAGGTCAGCACAGCGAGCTCCAGTGTGTGCACAGTGCAGGGGAGAAGTCAACTCAGCAAGATGTTACCAAAGGTTATAAATTTCTAGTCAAGAGGAATCTCACTAATCCCAAAGTATGAGCCACACCATCTTGTCTTTTGCTTCAAATGTTCCCCTCTTCTATTTTTCAGTTTTTCTTCACACCCTCACCATTATTCTGTCTTTAAAGCCAGACAGCAGTCACATTTTCTGCTGCACAGGAAATTCCAGCATTTTCAAACTTGTTTTTCTTCTGTATTAGACATCACGTCATTTCATATTAAGCATTAACACTACTGGCATGTCATATTACATTAGAGTATGACACATTAGCTAAAATATTATATTATTTAATTTGCAGCATTATTTTGATTATGTAAGACTGCTTTTTATATATTGTTTATTTTACTTTCATTTTCCTTTAACACCAGATGCTTTTTCATTGTCATGCTCAGTGTCAAATGTGCCTCATTGCAAGAAATGTGAAGCATACCACATAAAAAAAATCATATCTTATTATCTTCTCCTAATTAGAGTAAAAGGTTTGCACTGACATTACTGAAGTGTGACACATGCTAATCGCAAATCAACCAAAAGATCATTGGAAGGAGTACTAATTTAATCTGTTTATTGGCTTGATCTTTGCAAAAAAAAAATTACGAGCATTCTTTGAGAATCAAGATTTAGAATGATTATATAATATAAAGAGAGTCTTTATCCATTAAAAGTCCAAATTTTGTTCTCTAAACCAAGACATAATCCTTGTTAAAAGGAATTAAACCCAATGCTGTGTACCCAGTATTATGAACACTGCTCATGTGCACACACTGTTTCTGGGGCATCACTTAATAGAATTGTAGCTTTGTCTGTTGCAAACCTTCCTACAGAGCCCCTTATTTGTGAGTCTGAAGAGGTGATCACTTGGTAGCATGGGGATGAAGCAGACCGTACTAGCAGGGAATACCAGCTAAAGTGCTGATATTCAAATTATACCTCCTGTTTTGCTTGTCTTCAAGAGGAAAAAGTGGACTTAAAATAGCCATTATGATTCTAAACTTCATAAGTTATGTAAAAAAACCAAGGATATTAATTAATGGAAAAAAATAAAAACCAGACCAGTAATGTCCTTACATGTGATATAGGCAGGGCATGGAGAAGAGTTATCCAGAGGAGAATCAAAGTATTAAAATTGTTGCTGATTACATGCTTCCAGGAAGATAAGGAACATTTAGTCTAGGAAACCACTTACTGGCAAGATTTTTTTTTTTTTTTTTTTAAAGCAAATGGAAGCAATGTGATTATGACAAAAGAAAATCATGGGAAACTGTATGAGAAATGTTTTCCTCATCTATTCATATCCTCTTGTGCTTGCTCTCCTTACTCTGATTCAGCTTTTCCAAGATGACAGGCAAGCCACACTTTCATGCAGTGATAAACAATATGACAGCTTTGAAATTCTCAGCAATGTTCTTCAGGGATATAGTTTGATGACAACTGTCTTTGGTAGAATCTTTTCACTGCTGCTTTGTCATTCTCTCTCACCCAGCATGTAAGGTGTATACATTTCTATACAGAGTCAGATGGAAAATTTGTCAACATTTAAGGACAGCTGAATAGTACCAAAGAAAGAAAAGAAAATGCTGGAGTGAATTTCTTACATTTCTCACACACAGTGAAGATGAGCACTACAGAATCTGATGCAAATTTTCTATATTCATAAATCAGTGGCATAAAAGGAGCATTTATTATTGTTTACTTTTTCATAATTTTGGAGTTCATTCCCTGCTTGATGAATCTTGCTAGAAAATACAGACAAAGAGTTATTCATAAATTCTCTTCTCCAGAGTCAAATATATGGCCTCTCTACAAATCAAGACTAACTTTTGTACCTGAATAGCATCTATTTATTCATTCAATTGACTAAGTGGGGTTGGAAAATTCAAATATCATTGGAAACTACTAATATTTCACATTTTGCTACTTTTACCAGGTGCATGTTAAGTTCCATTGTGAGACATTAGATTTTTGGACTTCAGGAGAAGCCAGAGAGATAGAAGGATGCTACTGAAAAAGAAGAAACAGAGGAAAATAAAAAGTTCATCAAGCATCTGTCACCAAAGCTGTTTTCCCCTCATGGGCTCGGTANGCTGGAGTGAATTTCTTACATTTCTCACACACAGTGAAGATGAGCACTACAGAATCTGATGCAAATTTTCTATATTCATAAATCAGTGGCATAAAAGGAGCATTTATTATTGTTTACTTTTTCATAATTTTGGAGTTCATTCCCTGCTCGATGAATCTTGCTAGAAAATACAAAGAGTTATTAATAAATTCTCTTCTCCAGGGTCAAATATATGGCCTCTCTACAAATCAAGACTAACTTTTGTACCTGAATAGCATCTATTTGTTCATTCAATTGATTAAGTGGGGTTGGAAGATTAAAATATCATTGGAAACTACTAACATTTCACATT
The DNA here is from genome assembly GCA_013396875.1 of Vireo altiloquus. Lineage (NCBI taxonomy): Eukaryota > Metazoa > Chordata > Aves > Passeriformes > Vireonidae > Vireo > Vireo altiloquus. The sequence continues at coordinate 191,837 of VZRF01009883.1, forward strand.
TAGCTACTTTTACCGGGTGCATGTTAAGTTCCACTGTAAGACATTAGATTTTTGAACTTCAGTTGGAGCTAGAGAGATAGAAGGATGCTACTG
>VZRF01009884.1:0-12534 GCA_013396875.1 Vireo altiloquus
AGCAGCTCCACCTCCTCCTGAAGATGGGTTGAGGTCTCACCTGAGGGGTGGAATTCCCACCTTTCCTGCTGCCGTGGGATCAGCTCAGGACACCAGGATCCATCCAGGACCTGTGGAGCTCCTCACCCACCAACACCTCAAGTCCTTCTCCCAGGGCTGCTCCCATCATTGTCTCCACACCCTGGATTTGTGATTGTCCCAGACCAGGAGCTCGGGGTGTTCCCAGGTTGTCCAGGTGACACCAAACCTTCTCTCCAGGTGTCATCCTGGTGTCACCTTCACCTCTCCAAGGGTGACCAATCCCAATGTCCTTGTCCCCGACGGAGAGGGGAACAGCTCTGATCCCAATCCCTGTGGGATCCCACCTGGACACGAAGCTGCTGAGGTGCCACCATCCAGCCTGGAGTGAAGCTCCATCCATGAAATCCATCCCTCCACGCCGGAGGCAGCATCCAACGTTGGACATCCTTCCTCACCGGGAATTCCCAGATCCAGCTGCTCTCCCAAGCCGAGCTCCCATCCAGCTCTCCCAAGGAACATTTGGGAAGACAAAACCTTTCATGTCCAGGTCTGACCACCCAACTGAGGCAAAACCAACCGGATTTGGAGAACCACAGGAATTCTTTGTTCTCCTGAATTCACCAGGTCGACGTTTCTTCTCTATTTTTTGGGATAAAAACTCCCAAACTCTTCTGGTTCTTCGGCACCAGGGCTGATCCCAGGAGGTCTCCCAAAACACCAAAAGGCTTCCCAAAGGATGGGAATGCAGAGCTGAAGGACAGGGAGCAGCTTTGGGATGCTCGGGAATACATCCCAGGGTGCAGCACCACAGGGACAAGGATTCACCACCTTCAATCCACCCCAAAAACCACATTCCCAGCTCAGGATCACATCCCAGGGTGCAGCACCACAGGGACAAGGATTCACCACCTTCAATCCACCCCAAAAACCACATTCCCAGCTCAGGATCACATCCCAGGGTGCAGCACCACAGGGACAAGGATTCACCACCTTCAATCCACCCCAAAAACCCCAAGCAGAGCTGATTTGCCAACAAGGATTTTTTAGTGACAACATTATCTTCATTTTTCCCCTTAAAACAGCGAAAAATTCCCATCTGGATTTATCCTGCTTTCCCAAAGTGCTTTTTCCCTTTATTAATTCTCCCACTTCCATTTCCCTGTTCCATTTCCCCCATTTTTTTATTTTAAATCACCTTTCCCTTCCCATTTTTCAGTTCTCCATCTCCCTGGCACTCAGTGCTTTCCCGGGAAAAAGGATTTGGGAATTCCTGTTTTGTTTTTTCCCTAACATCCATTCCCCGTTTCCAACCAGATTTTTAATTCACAGCACAAACAGAGCCTAAAATCTCCAGGATTTTACCAAATGACACAAAAATCCCTCCCCAGCAGCCTCTCCACACTTTGCAATTCAAACAATGATCATTAACGAATTACTCCATCGTTTTTATGGGAAATTTCCCCCGGATTTGTGACAGATCAAACCTTGAGCTTTTCCAGGAAAACCAACAGCTTTCAGGATGTTTTTATCTCCTGATATTTACCATTTTTCTCCCTTTATTTTCTCTTTCAAAGCTGAAACTGTGATTTCCTTCAAGGCTGAGAGCCTGGCGGGATGAACGGATGAGTTTTCCACATCCCTCCGAGCCAGCCTCGGGAATATTCTGGAATATTCTGGTGCTGTCACATGGATTGTATTTGGAAGATGAAATTTTGGGTTCTAAACGAGCTTTTCTGTGTTTTCAGGCAGAGTTTGGAGGAAGAGGAACACACAGACATCTCACCCACCCCAAAATGTGATTTTAGACACCCCAAGATGTGATTTTAGACACCCCAAGATGTGATTTTAGACACCCCAAAATGTGATTTTAGACACCCCAGAATGTTTCACTCTGCTGCTCGAGGTTTGCTTTGTCGTTTGAGATCCGCTGCAAAGCCAGAAAAAAATCGCTTCTTTTTTAATATTTAAAAAAAAAATTAAATTAAAGAAAAAAAAATCAACGCATAAAGCGACTGTGAAATGCGACTGGGAGCAGGACACGGCCGTGTTACAATCAGATTTCTACCACCATTCCCAACAACATCAACGCTCAAAACTTGGCGAGCAGCATTCCCCAAATCCACGGGATTGCCGCGGGAACAACACCAAAATCCGCGGCGTTGGGGGGGGAAAGCTCGACACGCTTTAGGGAATAATCTGGGAAAGCCACTCACCTTCATATGAGTGCATTCAATGTTACACAGAGAACACAAATGTGGGAATATTCGCGGCGACGTGGCATAGTAGTCGTTCATCATGGACGGGGTGGGCAGGCGTTTGCTCTTCTGAGAATCCGAGAAAACAGGAAGCCAGGACGCCTTGACCACCCCAAATGGGGATTTGATGGGTTCCTCGGATGGAGGGTGGAAGGGTTTGTGTCCAGCCGTGGCCCCACCGGTGCCAGGGGAGGTACCAGGCTGGGCGCTGCCGCTCTCGCGTTTCTTCCTCTCGTGGTGGCTGATGGCTGCCAAAAGCCCTGCCGAGAACGGTGGAGACGTCAAGGGAGGTAAAACGTGCTGGGATACGGGAGGTTGGACCAGTGGTGGCATCACTGGTGGCAGGATTGGCTGTGGCAGCGGCGTGGGCAGCAGTGCTGGCAGCATGGGTGGCAGCACGGGTGGCATGGGCGGTTGGGACACCAGCTTGACCACTGGCAGCGCGGCCGGAGCGGCGCCGCACAGAGCCGGCGGCACCTTGGCCGGAGGCTCGGCCGGGAAAAACGACGGAGCGGGAGAGGAGTCGGAGGAGGGAAAAGCAGGAAGCTTGATGAGATCTTCTGTTGGGAAGACGGGGTTGCACGGCACGCTGGGCGGAGGGACGGGCACGGCGGGCACGCTCTGCTCCCGCTGGAACTCCTCGCGGCTCTCCGCGCTCGAGCTCTCGGCGTTGTAGACGCGCGACTCCAGCGGCTCCTCGGGCAGCGCCTCGGCGGGGTAGGTGTGGATCTCCAGAGGGTCCTCGGTGTAGCCATACTTGCTGGCGTGGCCGTAATCGATCACTTTGCCCTTGATGATGGTGGTGGTGGTGCCAGTCTCGCCCGCCGGCTCGTCCCCGCGGCTGGCAGCGTGCAGGCCGGGCACGGCGTGGCCCAGCTTGCGGATTCGGATCTCCCGCAGGATCCTCGGCATGTTCTCTGGGGTCAGTTGGTCATCGGGGTAACGACTGAGCTCCTCCAGGTCTTCATTAGACAACCCAAAACTCGCTAAAATGCTGGAGGCGCTCTCAGGCGTGTAGCGGTTCTGAGGGTTGGAATTCTGCTCCAAAACCAACGCCGGGCCGGGCGGTTTGGGCCCGGCAGCACCAGCAGGGCACGGACCTCCATCCCAACGATTGGCACGGGGATCAACCTTCTGCTCCTGGTGCAGGTTGCTTTTCTCCTTGACCTTCCTGGGGTCTGCCCTGTGCAGCGTGACGCGGACGTTGATCCTCTGCGAGCCGGAGCACTGCGGCGCGTCCTGCCCCGAGAATCTCTGCGGCGCTCCCTGGGCGGGCACAGCTTTCCTCGGCGGCCCCGCCGTGCCTCTGGGCACGAAGGCTCCCGGCGGGGGTTTGGTGCCCGACGGGTTAGGTCCTCTAGGCCTCGTGGGCAAGGTTCCTCTGGGGCTAAACATTGCGTCTTTCAGCAATGCTCGGCGGAAGCCAGCATGGGGAGGTGCCGACCCGCAGGAGCGTTGGAGAGCCAAGCGGGTCTTAATTTGGGCAAGCTGAAAAGGAGGAGGGCCCAAGACAAAGGGGCCGGCAAGGCCAAGGTTCAGGGAATTCACGAGTGGTGAGCAACTTTCCAAGAACAACACAAAGCTGCAAGTTAAAAGACAAGGATTAGATGGGTCAGCTTTTTGGCATCTGCTCACAGCGACGGGGAGAAAAAACAACCCGAGGTGCCACACACTGAGGGTTTTGGCATGACAGCTTAAAGCACTCAATAATTCACCAAAAAAAAATAAAAATCTGTTTTTCTTTCGCTGTATAAAATCTTAAAATAGAGAGAGAACAGGTGGTTAAATCAAACAAGCTCAACCCAACACAACTTCATAGGGAAACGCAACCGAGTGGTGACACTTTGTAACAGCAGTGATTAAAACCTAATATTTCACTCGTGGGTGATGACAGAGTTTGGGGTGAATTACAGTTAAATTTTAAGAGCGGGAAAGCAAAGCGTGAAAAACACCCCTGAGCGAAGGCTGACGAGGGATGAGTTGGAAGTGAAACCATCTACGTGGAGGATTCAAAGAGGTTACAACTCGGTGGAGCTGAGCCGAGGTCGGAGCAGATTCCAGGAGGATGCTCCCATGACTGCTCCCAACGGGTGGAGAGAGAGCCCTTCTAGAATTCCCGGGGTGGGACGAGGCTGGAATGCTGCGGGCAGGAAAACATCCAAGCTCCCAGATGTTAAGAGCTTAAATCGAAAGGGTTGGAAAGAGAGAGGAGGAGAATCGTACAGGAATTAAAAAATAGTAATAAAAAAAATATCTACACATAAAAAGCACCATGGCCAAGGGAAGCAGGGCTTAGTTTGGGTGAAAACACTGAGAATTTGGTCCTGTGAGGTGAGAAAAGAAAGTACAAACACAAGGGAGAGTCAAGACACCACGGAGATGTGGGAATAGAATCACAGAGTGGTTCAGGCTGGAAAAACCTTAAAGGCTGTCCCATCCCACCTCCCGCTAGCCCAGATCACTCCAAGCCCCATCCAGGGATGGAGACTGAGAAACAAAACAGCAGCAAAGTCCTCGAGCAGCTCCTCAGGCCGAGCAGGGAATAATCCTGGATTTAGGGCGAGGACAAAGCAACATCAGAACATCCCCGACCCCAAACACGGCTGGGAAAATAAAAAATATTAAAAAAAAATCAACCTTTTCCCAGCCCCAAACCATGAAAACTCCAAACCCAGGAATTCCTCGTTTCCCCCTTGTCCATCTGTTGTTCTCCTGGACTCTTCTGGAGGTTCTCCAGGAGTTTTCCAGGCTGTTCCTGAAGCTCCATGTGGGATTCCCGAGGTGTCAAGGCTCTCGTCTCGCCGACGCCGTGGTTGGGTTTGGTTTTCTGCTGCCTCTCCATGGAAGCTTCTCCGTGAGCAGAAGTTCTCACCTCTCTCGTGGAGTCACCATGTTGGAGTTTTGAGGATCTCAGGTCTGGGAGGAGAGGATTTTCCAGCACAATTCCCGGAGTTTGGGTGCGAGTTCCATCAGGAATGATTTGATTTGAATCAAGTACAAACTGCTCAGGCCCAGGAGAAACACAAATCCTATTGATCCTCTCCCAGTAAACACAGGGGAGCCACAATGAGCAGATTCCCACAGACAGCATTCCCAAAAAACCTGGCCTCTCACCCCAAATTCCTCCTCCCTCCACAAACTCAATCAGATTTCAACAGGAACTGCAGGTGAGGCCAAGTTTGTTCCAGAAGGTTCCAAACAGACATGAACCAACATTCCCCGAGCCACCTCCTGCCTTTCGCTTTGGGTTTTCTCCGGAATTCCCAAAACTGGAGGGGAAAAAATTCCCCCTGAGCCCCCAATCCCTGTGGGAAGCACTCGGAGAGGGAACACCACACCAAAGCCACCCATCAGCAGGAGAACCACAAATGGACCAGAAGAACAAATTTGGAACACCACCAACCTTAATTCCACGGCTTGGGAATCTCCCGGAGGAGAGGAATTTCCACAGATGAGTTTTTCAACCAGAATTTCCAACAGGATGAGTTTTCACTTCTCCAGGTGTTTTCACACACCTGGGAGCAGCTCCCACAGCAGGATCGGGAATCACAACTCACCTCAGCTCATCCTTCAGGCCTGGGATGGGATCCAGGCTGGGAGAGACTTGGAGCAACTCAGTTTATGGAAGGTGTCTCCATCCGTGTGGCTCTGGGTGGGATTGGAGGTCAATTCCCACCCAAACCGGGCTGGGATTGTGGGAAGGGCTGAGCCCCAGGAGCTCCTGAGTGACTTTTCCAAAGGAAACGCTGGAAATGCTGTCTGAAGGAAATTCCAAGATGAAGGAAACAATGGGATGGAGATAGCTCAGGGAGAGCTTCACCTTCCTCTTCCAGGCAGATTTTTTTTGGGGAGGGGTTGAGCCTCTCGGAAGCGTTGGGGACAGGAGCAGCAGGGAGTGATTCCAACGGGAATCAGGAGGGAATCATGGAATGGTTTGGGTTGGGAGAGACCTCAAAGCCCATCTGGGGATACCTCCCACGATCCCAGACGGATCCAAGGCCTGTCCTGACCTTGGACACTCCCAGGGATCCAGGGGCAGCCACAGCTGCTCTGGGAATTCCAGCCCAGCCCCTCCTCACCCTCCCAGACAGCAATTCCTTCCCAAATCCCATCTAAATCTCCCCTTTCCCAATCTGAAGCCATTCCCTGCCTCCTGTCCCTCCATCCCTTATCCCAAATCCCTCTCCAGCTCTCCTGGAGCCCCTTTAGGAACTCTGAGGATTCCCTGGAATTTTCCCATCTCCAGGTGAACATTCCCAGCTCTCCCTTGGAGCATCTCCATGCTCCAAGGACCTTTTCCCAAGCCCACTGTGCTTAGCAGATCCCTGGGAAGTGCAATCCCAGAACTCCAGAGCACAACAGAAAAGCCAAACTTTTTCCTCGCTTTCCCTCCAACTCCCTGCCTCCGTTTTTCCAGGATTCCCAACATGGATAAAATGGAAAAGTTTTGGATCTTAAACTCTCCCTGGTGTTTGCTGCAGGTGCAGGAAGAGACAACCACAGACCCAGAGCAAGAATTCCTCCACGGAGTAAAAAGAGTGAGAAACCCCTGAGCTGCAACAGCACAGAATCCCAGAATTCTTCACATTGGAAAAGCCCTTTGGGATCAGAGAGTCCAAGCTGTGCCCCAATCCCACCTCGGCACAAGGAATTCCTTGGATGCCTCCAGGGATGGAGATTCCAAAGCTCCCCAAACGCTTCCGAGGCCTGAGCACCTTTTCCATGAGGAAATTCCTGCTGCTGTCCAAGCTGAACCTCCCCCCGGCAGACCTCGAGGTTGTTCCCTCTCATCCCATCCCATTCCCTGGGATAAGATCCCAAATCTCCTCCCTGCCAAGGAGATCTGGAGAGCCAGAAAGCCACCCCAGAGCCTCCTCCTTTTCTCCAGGAACTTCATGAGAAGCTGGAAGTGGATTTCTCCCAAGGGAAACTCCAAAAGGAGAATTTCCTGATTTGTCCCTGGAAAAAGCATGGAATTTTCTGGAATTTTCAAGCTCTGTGCTAAAAACAGCTGGAAGCAGAGCCCTGCCATGCCTGGGAAGCTGCTGCTCCACCATGTCCACACGGATGCCACCACACCCAATCCCAAGAGCTGGATTTCCTCTGGAAATTTCCCTGATCTTCCTTCATCCAACAGCAAAATCCTGGAAGGTTCTGGAAGGAGTTGGATTTTCCTGTTCCTTCCTGTGCTGCCCAACCCCACGATGGCCTCGGTGTCTGGATGCTGCCGTGGTTCTTCCCTCTGGAAAATTCCTCATCCTGCTCCTGCCACAGCAGCCCAGATGTTCCAACAGCAAGGTCAGGAGGTGGCCAAGGCATTCCCAACCCTTTTTTCCTGCATCTGGGAATTCTTTGCCGTGATCCTGGATGGTCCTGGCCAAGCCACCATCCCCTGGACCTCTGGAAATGTGGGATTGTCACCTCCAGGCTTCCCCTTGCTGGCACAACCTCAGCTCGAGGAGACATCCCAATTCCAGCAGGAACTCCTCGATTTTTCCAGGTTATCCATGGATCCTGGGATGCTCCAGCTGCTCCAGTACGGCCTAAATCCATCACAGCACAAAAAAAATCCAGGTGTTTTGGCATTCCAGCATCTGGCATTCCAGCAGGATCATCTTCCCACTCAGGTAAAAATTCCCAGGATTTTCCAGCTCAAATCCCTGGGCAGCTCCAGATCCAGCAGGGTGGGTTTGGAAGTCAGGATGGAGTTGGAACACCAACGGGAATGTTCCAGGACACATCAAGGGCTGGGATTTGGCCCAGAGGAGGAGGAGGAGGAGGAAGAGGAGGAAGGCAGAATGGTTGTTCTCCTCCAGGGAATGATCCTGGAGCACCTGGATAATGGGAATGGAGGCCAAATCCCAGCCTGACACCTCAGAATTCCAAGGAAAAGAGAACAGCGAGAGCTGAGCTGGAATTGTAAAGCCCGAAGGAAGCAGATCCCAAAAGGAATCAGGAAGGGAAATGAAAGCTCTTGAATAAAATTCCTGGGATGAGATAAAACCATGGAGAAGGGAGGCAAAACCCAAGCAAAGTCATTCCTCCCACTCTGTGCAATCCTGGAAGCCAAAATCTCTTTTTTCCCCCTTCCTCTATCCCAGTTTTCCTATGGAAAATGTATGGAATGTTCCTCCAGGCTGCATCTCTGCTCATTCCCAAGCCAGGAAAAGCCCAACCTTGGCAAAACTCAGCTCCCAAATCCCAAACACAGATCTCAGGAAAGAATAAACTCCATCCCTGCCTGAGCACAACATCAACCATGGAATCTGCAGGAATATTCCCAAAAAACTCTGCCCCATCCCAGCCTTGGAGAAGTTTCTATCCAGCCAGGAAAATCAGGCAGGAATTCCTGAAACAGGAGCAAAATTGGTCCTTTCAGCACCAAGAATCTTCCTCAAATTCCATGTTCAGAGCAGCACAGTTGAGAAATGAATCCAAAAGCTCCTTGAGTCCATCAGACACAACAAACAAAGGCATTTCCACCTCAAATTCCCAAAAAAAAAGCCCAAATTCCAAGTAGGATATTTAATTTGATGGCAAAGAAGGAGTAAAGAGGTTTTATTTACGTTTGGATGGAAAGGGAAAAAGGAAAATAAAGCTCTCAGTGTTGTTTCCTCACACCCTGATGAGCTCTTTGTTAATAAAAACAACTCCAATCCCAAATTTGGGATGAAAAATAGGGAAGAATCCAGCTGGGTTTGGAAAACTCCACCCTTGTATAAAAATCTTCATTTCCAGCAGAATTTGGGGATAAGAGGAGGTTGGGTTGGTTCCTTCCATCCCCACACCCCAAAAATCAGGAGGATGGTGGAGTTTTGGTAGATTTAAATGGGAAAATAAAGGGAAAAAATGATGGAATTTGGGACACTCCTCATCCTTTGGGAAAATCATGAGCTCATGTCAGATCCACCCTCTGCAATCCTCCAACAGCTGATTTAAGGTTTTAAACATCCCACAGCAGAAAGAAGAATTAAAAAAACCCCAAATCTACACCATTTAAAGGTCAATTCTGGGCTGGGATGAGGTTTTGGGAGGGGTTGGGTTCTGAGTTTAAAAAATCCTATAAGTTTAATTAAACCCTGTTAAAAACAATCCTGCCAAAATATATTTTTCTTTAAAAAATAAAATAAAGATTCTGTAGTATATTTCTGGGTTAAAATAACACTAAAATGCCTAAATTGCATTTTAAAAAAAGCTTAAATCCCCCCAAAACACAAAGTTCCTGCAAACCACGCGATGCTACTTGGCCTTAGGTAAAAATCAGTTTTCTTCGGGTATTTCACCCAATTCCGATGAATTATTCCCGTTTGAAAGTGGAAAAATAAAGAGAAAATCTGCATTTTTAACCCCAAACCACGAGGAGTTGCTGAGCTCACATCCAGGTTCTGAGGGGCAAACCTAACCTGAGGTTAGAATTGCTTTATTTTAACCTCAAATTTCCCAACAGTCAAAAAATCCCTTTTTTTTTAATATAAAAAAGCTGAATTGAAGGTTTAAAGGGCTGATTAAGGATGAAATTTAGGGTTTGAGTGGTGTTGGATGTGTGAGGGGAGAGGATAGAGGGAGGGCCAGAGAGCGAGGGGAGAGTTCCGCTCGCTTAAAACCGCGTAAAATGGATAAAAACCATAATAATAATCAAGATTAAAATGGATAAAAACCAATTTTAAATCCTTGCCGGGTATAAAATGTGACGAGAATCCGTTCTGAGGCTGCGGTTGCGCTGCAGGCCGGTGGCTTTATCCGCGTGCCGGAGAGAGAAAAAACGATAAAAGCACGAAGGATTAATAACAAAAGGGGAGAAAAGATAAGGAATAAAGGCTAGATGAAAGAGAAATGAAGAATAAAAGGGGAAAAGAGAAAGGATAAACACTCACAGCGCGGGACTCGCCCTGAGGGCTTCTCACCCCCCCCACTCCCCTCAGCCGCCATTACGTGAATCCCCTCAGCCCTCTCCACACGGAGGGAGGGAGAAGCAGCAGCCGCCGCTCGCCTCCTACCTCCTCCGCCACACAACCGCCGCTCTCCCCGCGTTCCCCCGCCGCACCGGGGGAAGAAAAACTCCCGGAAAGCACCGGGATTCAAAGGGTTTTTTTTCCTCCCCCTTCTCCCGGGAGCGGCGGGTAAAGCGCCGGCAGCGGCGCGCGGAGGGACACGGAGAGCTGAGCGCGCTGCGGCTGCGCGGAGGGAGCGCGGAGGGAGCGCGGGGTCAGAGCGCCGTGCGCAAAGGGGGGCGGAGGGGGGCGGAGCCTGCGCGCGGGGCATGCCGGGAGCCTATATAAGGCCGGCGGCGGCGCGAATTCCCTCAGAACGGGTCTGACTGTGCTAGGTTGCACATCTCTCTTTTTTGTCTATTATTGCTGATTTTCGCCTCAATTATTGTCGTTTTTCAGTGATTCCCTCACCCTGTTATACCTTTACTCATCAATCCTGCTCCTTGCGGTTCTCTCTTTCCCCCCGCCTGCTCCCGACACCACGCCTGGCCCTGGAATCGTGAGGGATCGGGAGTTGTTTTCCAGCTCTTCTCGAGCTTCCCTCAGCAGCACCCTGAGTTTTGAGCTTGTTGCTATCCGGCTACTTCCAGCCCTGCTAGGAGATGTAAATTCCTTCATTGGGGTTTGGAGCAATCTGGGATATTAGGAGCTGTCCCTGAACATGGATTTGGGATGGGATTTAAGATTTTTCCTAATTAATTCCAGGATTTTGGAGCGTTTCTGCTCTGGGAGAGTTGGGAATGTTCACCTGGAGATGGGAAAATTCCAGGGAATCCTCAGAGTTCCTAAAGGAGCTCCAGGAGAGCTGGAGAGGGATTTGGGATAAGGGATGGAGGGACAGGAGGCAGGGAATGGCTTCCCACTGGGAAAGGGGAGATTTAGATAGGATTTGGGATGGAATTCCTGGGAGTGGAATTCCCAGAGCAGCTGTGGCTGTCCCTGGATCCCTGGGAATGTCCAAGGATGGATTTGGATCCAGCTGGGATATCAGGAGCTGTTGGGATTGGAATGGGATTGGGATTTAAATTCCCACCCAAATCAGTCGGATCTGCTTTGGAGCAGCACCAGGAACCTTTGATACTTCCAAAAGTTTCATTTCCCTGCCAGCACCATGACTGAGTATCCCACAAAAATCAGGAATCCCAGAGAACACCTTTAAATCCACCAAAATATTCCCTTAAAATCCCAAAATCCCAGCAGTGAAGGAATGGGATCAGCCTCGAGAATCTCTGCTTGGATTTTGGCCCCAAACCGGTTGGAAAACACTAAAAAAACCTTGAAGATTCCCACTTATTCCTGATTTTTGGGAGCTATCCCGAAAACCCACAAGTAACAGGGAAAGGAAGGATCTTCCAGGGTGGGAATTCCTGAAATTCCTGCACCAAATTCCGGTTAAATCGCAGGGATTGAGGCTGTTTTGGTAATTGCTTGGAGATGTGGGAGCACATTTTGGGATTTATTCCTAAATTAAAGGATTGAAGGATTTGTTGGGAATATTTAAATCCCACAAAAAACTGGGATTCCCAAATTTCCTTTACTCCTCTTGGAGGCTCTGGATTGAGATAAGATCCCGAAAAAAAAAAGGTGGGAAGGTGAGAAAATCCCAAATTTTTCAGCCCCAAAATTCCCCTAAATCCACCTCAATCCCACAAGGGATTTGGGGGAGGAGGGAGAATATTCTTGGGATGCAGCTGGAGGGTTTTTGGGATTTTTGGGATCGGAAGTGGCTGAGGGAGATGGGAAAGGAGCTCAGCCTTGGGAAAAGAGGGATGAGGATCTCTGAGAGTGGGGGAATTGGGATTTGGGAATGAGGAGTGGGATGAGAGGGATTTGGGAATTAGGGGATGGGATGAGGAAATCAGGAACAGGGAAAGAGGGATGGAATGAGAGGGAATTGGGATTTGGGAATTAGGGATAGGATGAGAGAGAATCAGGATTTGGGAATTAGGGTTGGGATGAGGGAATCAGGAACAGGGAATTAGGGATGGGATGAGAAGGAATTAGGATTTGGGAATTAGGGATGGGATGAGGAAATTGGGAACAGGGAATTAGGGATGNAGAGGGGATTAGGAATAGGGAAAAAGGGGTGGGATGAGCGGGAATTGGGATTTGGGAATAGGGAATGAGGAATTGGACAAGAGGGAATTGGGATGGGAATGAGGGATGGGATGAGAGGGATTTGGGATTTGGGAATGATGGAATGAGAGGGAATCAAGATCTAGAAACAGGGAATTAGGGATGGGATAAGAGGGAATTGGGATCTGGGA
>VZRF01009889.1:6595-16829 GCA_013396875.1 Vireo altiloquus
CGTTAGGACTGTGTGGTGTCTTTTTAGAGCATTAGCGACTCTTCCTTTGTACCGTGTACAGTAGATTATTTATTTTGTTATTTTGGAATAAAACTTTATTTTATGGCTTATCTTCCTGCCCCTTGCTCCAGCCTGGAGGAAGGGGGGGGTGGGTGGAGAGCAGCTCAAAACCCCAAAGCAAGCGCTGACCGCGGGGGTGCGAGAGGGCCGTGTCCCCCTTCCATGGGGGTCCCGGTGTCCCCCCCGGCAGGCACCGGGCTGGCACCTCCGCCCCGGCGCCGTTCGCGCTGCCGCCTCCCGCCCCCGCGGTGACTCATCCCGGCGGCGTGGGCTGGGGGCACCGCGTGCGGCTGCCGGTGTCCCCCCACGCAGGACGGGGCCCCTGCGCCTGCACCCCCTCACCCGCGGACCCCCGGCAGCGGCGGGGGCGGGCAGCAATGCACAGAGGAGGGGGGCAGGGGTTACCCCAAATCCCCCCAACCCCGCCTTTCCCAGCCTGAGTTTCCACTCCTGCACGAGTCGTATCAAGTCCACGAACCCAGACAAGGCTGGGAGGGAGTGGGGGAGGCCCAATCCGATGTCCCCCCACCCCACAGGTAGCCCCCTCAGGCGTGTCCTGGCCGCATGCTGTCATCCCACCGCGCCTCCCCCAGCCCCCAGCAGGAGGGGCTGGATTCGGGGTACCCGCTGTGCTGCGGGAGGGGCGCGAAGGGAGGCAACAGCGGCACGTTCAGCAACTGCTCCAAATCCGAGCCCGACGAGTGCTCCATGCTGGGTGACATCCTGGGGACAGAGGCAGCAGGGTGACCGCGGGGAGGACTGGGAGACTGGGAGGAGGTTTCCCTCTGCTGACCCCTCCCCGTGCTTACCACCGCGGGGAGCTCTGCAGCTGCCCATCCTCCACGGCCGGGAACTGGGGCAGCTCGGGCATCTCCTCGTCCTGGGGCTCCGCAGAGGGACCCGCGGGCAGCAGCTGTGGGACCTCCCCGGGCATGTACTGGTTGGGCATGAAGGGTCTAGCGGGGCAAAGAATGGTGTAGACCCTGCCCTCATCCTGCAGCACTCACCAGCCCCAAGGCGTTGGGTGGGCACTGCTTGGTTTGGGGGGGCTGGTGTGGGGCTCCTCCAGGGAGCACCAGTAGGGCAGAGCACTGGGAGCACTGGTCAGCTGGGGACAGCCATTCCAGGTCTGCCTGCCCAGGGTGAGGAGAGGGGAAAGAGGGGTGCAGGGCAGGGTGCTCCCCTTCCAGCTGTGTGCCAGGCCTTACCCAGGGGTCCTGAAGGCAGGCTCCTGGCAGTGGGACAGTGAGGAGGGGTCCACGACCACGGGTGATGAGAGCATCGGTGCTGGGCTGTGGGGAGGGGGAGCACTCAGAGAGGGGGGGAACACCCCCAGACCCTGCTGGGGGGGCAGAGGGGTGCCCACCCTGCCCCTCACCCTGCCCTGCTCCTACCTGTGGAAGGGGGAGCTGAGCCTGTCAGGGACCATCATGTTGATGTTGCTGTCGACCGTGGGATAGCCCCTGGGCTGGGGGCAGAACGGAGTGGGGGGGCTGCAGTGCACACACAGAGAGGTTCAGATTGAGGGGAGGTCTCTGCCACAGCCCTCACCCCCTGCCCCACTGTAGGGCACTCACCAGATGGGAGGCAGCACTGGTGGCAGACTCTCACAGTGCAGCTCGGGCTGCAGCACGGGGGGCAGGTTGAACACTGGCATCTGGGGGGGCTCGGGGGAGACCCCCATGGTGCTTGGAGGCTGCTGATCCCTGTAAAAGCACACAGTCCTCATCAGCACTGCCAGGTCCGGGCTCTGAAGGGGGACACGTGCCCGTGGGTGCTCGGGGGGAGGGTGGTAGGTGCACAGACATGCCCCAGCACAGCTTGTGGGGCCCATGGAGGGGCTCCTCACTCACCAGCACAGCTCCGTTTTTCCCAGTCAGGGATTTCCCTGCCCAGGGGGATGCTCAGGCTGGCCAGGGGTCTGTGCAAACCCTGGCCCATGTGCACATGGCCTTGCACCCACCTTTCGCTTTCCACTGTCATCTTGATGGCAGTGGAGACGTAGCCCCGGACGTCCTTGCCCGTCTGCTCTTCTGCTCAGGGAGGAGAAGCATCCATGAGCCACCACCCACACCGTGCCCTGCCAACCCTCTTTGCCACCACCCCCGCAAGCCCTGGGGCCACCTGGGTGAGACCCAAAACTTCCCCCGCGGCACTGCTGGGGTGCAGAGGGGCAGCCCAGGGCCCACCTTGACCCCTCCACTCACTGTTGTAGTGACTCCCAAACGCTTGGTCCTTGGGGATGTTGGGGTAGAGGTTGCGGAGCTGCCCCAGGTCCCGAATTCGGTCGCCCAGGGAGCGAATGGACAAATCCTTGGCAGAGAAGGGCTGGATGTTTTCCACCTGGCTGGAGCCTGAGCGAGGGGAGACACGTCAGGGGATCTCAGTGCTGGTTCCTGTAACACCCTGCAGCCCCTGGCAACGAGGACCCCTCCCTGCACAGCCCCTGACCCCATCTCACCGTCCGTGCCCCGGATGACGTAAGCAATGGTGACTCCCCCGATCTCAGAGTCGCTGAAGCGGAGCAGGAAGGTCCCGTCTGGCTCTGCGCTCAGCAGCTTGCACACATACTGCTTGCTGATGAAGCCCACGATGAGCCTGGAGGGGTGGAAGGGTGGGGAAGAGGAATCAGGATCACCCAGGGCGGTGGGGTGGGATCAGGACCCCCAAAGTCCAGCCCTGGGGCACCCACCTGTCTGACCAGTAACTTTTGAGGCATCTCTTGGTGAGGTCCAGGACTCCATCAAACCACTGCCAGAAGGTGAATCCCCGGCCAGGGAGGATCTCCTGGAGGCAGAGAGAGGCCGTGAGATTTTCCATGCCCATGCTGGCCCCTGCCCACCCTGGCCAGCCCTCCCAGTCACCTTGTTGAACTGGGCCCAGGAGACGTGGCGGTTCTGGAAGTCCTCAGGCCTGGCGCTGTGGTCATTGAAGATCTTTTGGGCCAGGAAGAAGTAGTGCTCCTTGAGGAGCCCCTTGGTGGTCTGCACCTCTGCCATGAACTTCAGGTTCAGGGTGTCACACATCTTCTCCCAGGGCACCCGCTCAGCCACCACGAAGGGCACTCTGTCCTGTGGCCGGGCAGGGGGTCATCAGAACATGATGGTCACCACGTCCCACCCCTGGGCTCCTGCTCCAGCCTGCACTGTTGCCCCTCTCCAGAGCCCACCCAGCCCCAGGTTCCAGCTCCTCCCCTGTGGCTCATGGCACTCACAGTCTCAGAGAAGGCATTATCCCACAGCACGGTGGCTTTGGCGTTGTTGTCCTGGTTCCCGTGGACAATGACCACGATGGGCAGAGACAGGACCTGGAGGCAGAGAGTGGCCCTGAGCCAAGCGTGGTGGCTGCCCTGGGACCATCCCAGCCCAGCACAGACATCCTGCAGGGGAAGGCTCAGCACATCCAGGCCCATCCCACGGGAGAGGAGCTGGTACCTGAAGGTGGATGGAGATGTTGCTGGGGGTCAAGGCCACGTTGGTGCTGAACAGGACAGCACATTTCTCCTCCGTCACCGACTCGGAGCCCTTCCGCTCGCAGCGCTTGATCTTCTTCAGCAGCTGGGGAGGGAGAGCTGAGCATCCCCACCCTCGGGACCCCCAAAAACCCAACGGAGCCCCCAGGAGAGCTCCCAGCCTGGCTCCTCACTGGTGGCACTCACCACGTTCTTGAAGTTGGCACAGCAGGTGCCACTGGTGGGGTTGGTCTCCAGGGCCACTGTGTTGTGCATGATCTCCCCTGTGCTCTCGCTGGGCAGAGGAGGGGGTCAGGGGGGGCACGGTGATGGGGAAGCCCCCCTGCCCTCACCCCCACCACTCACCTGAGGGTGTTGCTGTACTTGCTGAGCTCCAGCTCCCGCGCCTGCTTCTCTGTCACCATGTCGGCCCTCACCACGTAGGGCTTGGGCGCTGCCTTCAGCAGCTGTGGGCCCAGCAGGAACCGGACGCTTGCCTGGAACTTGGTCTGGGTCTTCAGCACCTGCGGGGGCTGCTTCTCCACCAGGAAGGAGCTAAGGGACAAAGGGACACCATGGCACTTGGCACAACACCCCGCCAGCTCTGCCACCAGCCCCTGCTGACCCACTTCAACCCCTGGCCACCACAGCCCCCCAGCCTGTTTGTTACCTCTTGACCAGGCTGGACAACACCTCATTGAAGCGTTCCAGGAGCCGGGACAGCAGCTCAGGCCCCAGCTCTGTGCTCGATGCCATTACCTGCTGCTGCAGCTGGAAGTAAACCTCGACCAGGTTCTCGCACCTGGGGAAAGGGGGACCCTCAGCACCCCACCATCACTCACCCGGAGTCCCTCGGGCTGTTGGGAGGAGCAGGGAGGTGCTCAGGGTACCCCAGCCTCATCCTCTGCCCCCTCACCTCTTCTGCAGCGGTGCCAGGCTCTCCTCGAAGATGGCCCCATTCCCTGCCAGCTGCTGTTGTCTCTTCCAGATCTGAATCCTCTTCAGGACCTGCTGTTTGGCTGCCTCCAGCTCCTTCACAGCTTCCAGGATGAGGGTGGGCAGTTCCCTGGGGGCTGTCGGGCTCTGCACAGCCCCGTCCCTCCCTGGCCCCTCCTCCCGGAGCGCCTGGATCTCCCGGACTCGGTGCTGCAGCCGCTGCAGCCCCAGGCTGAACTTCAGCTCCTCCTGCCGCCGGTGGAAGCTGAGGGGCAGGTGGCGGTCCTGGGGCAGAGCAGAGAGGGGTCAGCGGGGGCTGCAGCTGGTCCTGTGCCTCGGGGTGCCCAGGAGGGGGGCAGGGAACACCCACCCGTTTGAGCACGGCCGCCTTCTCGCCCTCCAGGACAGCTCTCACGACGGCCACCAGCCGCAGCGGGTCCCGGCGGAAGGTGTTCTGGGAGGGGACACAAATGGGGGTGTCAGGGGGGGCAGGACACGTGCCCCCCATTCCTGGCCCCCTCCCACCCCAGCTCCTTCCCACAGCACCCAGCCAAGGTGATTCGGGGCTTTCACAACCACCACAGAGCCGATTTCCAGCTTTAAAGCCACTTTAAATGGTTCACAGAATCATGGAGTATCCTGAGTAGGAGGGAACATCAGGATCATCGGCTCCATTTTTTTTGTATAAAAAAGCAAAAGAATCAACTTCAAATTGAGAAAAAAAAAACAATTCTAAACCAAAAAGAGTCCTCCATTCCTGTGAGCATTTCCTCCAGCCTCCAGCCTGACACCTGGGGGAGACTCTCCCAGCTGCCCTGGGTGGATCAATGCTTTCCACTGAAAACAGGGAGAGGAATTCCCCTGCTGGCTCTGCTCCCGTGTCCCAGGCTCCTCTGGCCTTCACGCATTTCCCAAATTAGCTACTTCCCAAAACAGCAGCAGAACACCATGGGGGGAATGGCTGATGACGTGCTTGGTGGGTTCCTGTGCCGGCAGGAGCTCCACTGCGGGGGTCTGGATGCTGCCCTGTGGGCACTTCCAGGGAAAATGTGGGATTCAGGGGGTGAGAGGCCCAGGGTTGGCTCCCACCTGCACCCCCAGCCCTGTGGTTGCCCATCCTGGGGGGCACCTGGCTCCCATTGCCCACAGCAGCACTGAGAGCAGGGAACACCCTGGCTGGGTGTGGAGAAACGAGGATTTGGTGTTCCGGGATGAGGGATGGATGGGAGGGAGGAGGGAACACAGGAGGGCTGCTCTGCTTCAACATTTTAAATAATAAAAAATCCCTAAGTTGAAACATCTGCTTGTTTCCTATATCAAAAAGCAACAGTCTTGTTTTGGAAAGTCACCCTGCTCCCCAGAGGTTGTGACTAAAGCTGATCCATTCCCAAATGTTGGATAATAAAAAGGTCTGTTACCAAAAAAGCAGAGTTTTCAATCAGAATGGGGCTCTGGGAGTGAGCCCTGCTCAGCCCTGGCGCTCCGAGCTCTGCCGGCCAGAGGGGATAAATCAGAGGGTTAGGAAAGGGACAGAGCAAATCCAACAGCCTTGATAAGAGAAAGAGCCCCAAAAATGAAACCCAGAGCTCACAGCAGGAGGAAACACAGGCCCACATGGTCCGGAGGAAGGAGAAATAAAGCACTTGAGCAGAAAATGGGGAACATCTGGTGAGACAGCCCCCAGGTGCCAGCAAGTGGGGGTGAGTGGGGCCGTGGGGGCTGAGGGGCTCAGGAGGGTCCCCACGGGACTGTTTCAGGGAAGATGTGGCAGCTCCCTGTGGGCCACTGGGCTGCAGAACCCGGGATACAAACAAACCCCTCTGTCCTCTGGAACACCTCAAAACCTCAATCACTGAGTCCGCTCATTGCTCGCAAGCTTAGAAAGAGGATGTCACACGGGGATCATCCTGAGGCATTGAGCCCTTCCAGCATAAAATAATCAAGTTTTCCTGGGAGTTGGCTGCAATCCCAGCGTGACTCGGCCCCAGGGTCCCTGTGCACCTCGATGCTGCTGACTTGCTGCAGGATCTGGCCCTGCTGCCCATCGCTGCCAGCAGCGCTGCGGAGTTTCTCCAGCATGGCCGAGAGCATCCCGCTGGCCATGCTGGTGCAGAAGGCGTCCGAGCCATTGATGAACTCCCTGGAGAAGGGAAAAGTTGGGAGAATGGGTATGGATGCCTCACCCTCCCCTCTGTGACCCCCCCAGCCTCGTGGTGCTCTGGGGAGGAAGGGTCCCGGGAGACTCACCAGGGCTGGTTCTCCAGCCACTCGGCCAGGAGACAGCGCAGGCTCCAGGGGAACTCTGCCGGGAGGCTGCTGAACTCCTCCGGTGGCATGTGGGACACCAGGTTCCAGAGGGACATCTTGGAGCGGTCACCTGTGGACAAAAAGGAGAGGAGATGAGGGTAGGGCCGCTGGAGCAACCCCCAGCCCAGCCCTGGGGGGGTTGAGGGCCGAGAGCCCCTTGGGGAGGGGGCAAGAGCTGCTGCTTGTCCCTCCCTGTCTAAACCTGCTGCTCCACTGGGCTGGGGCTGCTGGGGAGGAGGAGAAGGAGGAGTGGGAAACTTGATCCAGGATCAGCCTCTTGGGCAATCCTGGGCGGGCTGGCAGCCCACTTGTGCCTCAGTTTCCTGCATCTCCAGGGAATCCCTGCTCCTTCTATCACGCAAGGATACTCGGAGGTATGGGCAAGTGCTGCTGGACTTGGCACAGGAGAGCTGGGAGAGACGCAAGAGTGTGGAACCTGCTGGGAGTGGGAGAAGTGTGAACTCCCCCGAGCTTGGTGAGGGCCCCTTCCCCAGTCGCTCCTCATGCTCGGTGTGCTCCAGAGATCAGGGAAAGCAAGAAGACGACTGGAACGAGGCGCTAGATAGGGAATCCCCGCCTGGAATGCCTGGGCTGGGGGCCCACCACACCCCGAGGTGGGCGCTGGAACCCCAACATTCCTAGCCCATCCCCTCAGCAGTGCCCGCGCCTCTTCCCGACAGCTCCCGCCCTTCCTCCCGCCACACTCGCTCCCTCGGGCCCCGCCGCAGCCCCGTGGGCCCGGCCGGCCAGCGGGGTCCCCACACACACACACCCACACACACCTCGCTGCCGGTTCCGCCGGTCCCGCCCGGGGCCAAGGCCCGATCCCGCGGCGGATCCCGCAGCCTCACGGCCCAGCTGAGGGGCCGGGACACCGGCGGGATCCCCGACCGGCCCGTCCGCCCGGGCCTGGCCTGCCGTGCCCTCAGGCGAACCGGCGAGCGGGAGCCGCGTCACGTCCCGTGTCCCCCGCGGGCAGAGCGTTCCCCACGGGCCTGGGCCGCGCGGAGCCGCCGAAGGCGCAGGGCGGAGGTGGAGCTGAGCGACTCCGAGAACCCAGCGAGGGGAAGGAAGCCGGCGTCACTGGGCAACGTCGCCGCCGGAGCAAACAAACGCCTGCGGCCTGCCCCGAGCGGCGCCCGGGGGCAGCGGGAGCACCCCGGGGTGCTCCACGTCCCGTGGGAGCAGCCCTCACGGAGCCCCGTGTGCCGCCGCCCCAATAAGGAACCAACCGTGGTGGCTGGAGGCTGACGCCTTCCAGAAATGCTTTTACTTTCGACTCCATGCCTGCCCGGGGCAAACAGATCCCGGTGGTTCACGGCAGGATGAGGTTACTCCGGAGGGGTCAATGCCCGGTGGGAAACGCACGCAGCAATTCTGGGAATGCTGCTGGGCCTTTCCCCACAGTCCCAGGGGAATCTTGGCAGGAGGGAAAAGCAGCTTCTCCTTTTGCCAGCCTCGAGGTTAATCCCTATCCTCCTCCCCTATTAAACCTGTATTTCTGCTCAGCCCTGGGAGGCAGCTGCTGGCTGGAAGCGCCAACCTGGAGCGCAAGCCTTAAGCCAGGCATGCCTGGATCTGCTGAGAGTCTGCAGGAGAAGCTGCACTGCTCCCTCCTCCCACTGCCCAGGAGGAGCTGGAGCGGGGGACATTCCTTTCCCCTCCTGGCATCAGTCGCAGCAGTTCCTTCAGCCCAGTCGTGCCCTGTTTCCTTCCCATCCTAATTTCCGTGTTTCCCTCTTCTCCTTCTGCAGAAGAGTTTTTCCCAGTCCCTTCCTGGGGGCAACACCCCATGGAGATCCTCCTCCAGGTCATCCCAGGGAGCCGAGGTCGCAGGGACACAGCCAGGGAAGTGCAGTGTTCTGGCCAGGGAAACCAGCTGGACACGGGGCAGGGTATGGCACTCCCCTTTCCCAAAACCTCTCGACGCAGCCACTTTCTCTTCCTCCTCAACCTCCTCGTGGGGCTGGGGGTCTCCCGGGCGGGGAGGTGGCTCAGGAGGAGCCAGGGCACAGGGGGGGCTCAGGGTCAGTACGGGCTTTGTGCTTTCTCACCGCAACAGGAAACCCTTTCCCCAAGCCAGAGCTGCCTTACACTCCCTATCCCCTTCCCTGTCCCGACGTGCCGTACATCCCACGGATGTTACTCATTAACCACCAGCCCTTCCTGGCAGCCAACCGCAGACCCCCACCCTCGGGGAGGGCTGTGCTGGGGGGACAGGGACGGACCCCAGCCCTGGCCATGTCCCCGCTGCCCTCTGTGATCTCCCAGCCTGGCACAGGTGGGTCCTTCTGCACCCTCCTCATCCTGCGGGGCATCTCAGAGCACCCTCCTTATCCTGCCGGCCGCTGGGCAGGTTCCTCGGGGCTTTCGCAGGGACAGACGCTCCGAGGTTTTCCAAATGCTTGGGACTTCTCTCTGTCTCTGCCCTCGCGGGGAAGAGCCCGAGGGACATCACTGCGCCTCAGCGTGCCTCAGTTTCCCCGGAGTGCTGGGGATGCCACTGCTGCCAGCGTTCTCTGGCCGAGGCCAGGATACAGAACACGGTGGGACACTGGTGACAGTGCCACGGGGAGGACACCGTGGAGCCCATGTGTTGGGTGGGAGGGGCTGCCTACTGTTGACCGCGCTCAGGGAGTGAAAGTTCCCTCTAGTGTGTAGGAAGAGCAGCGGGGCCTTCCCCAGCCGACCCAGCCCAGGGTGAGTCACCGCTCGGGGCTGGACTCGGTACCGCTCCCGTCCCAGGAACTCGCTGTCCAGGTCCCACTGGCGGGACGGGGGAAGGGGTCTTCCTTTGCCCCACGCACCCCGCGTCCCAAAGCAGCAGCATGCCTGGAGAGAGGGGTGCCAGCAGACCGGGGTGCCATCCTCTGCACCCACCCAGCAGCGGGTGCTCCGGACTTTGGGGCCAGCTGGGCTGCCATTCCACATGCGCGGCCGATGCAGCCTCGGAGCCACCGGTCCTGCAGCCCCTTCCCCATCTCATCCCCAAGCGCCCCAGTGAGGGGCTGACGGTCGTTCCGCTCCCGCTCAGAGGCGCCGCTCAGCCGGTCACACGTCGCAGCTCCCGCCCCCGGGACACCCCGCTCCCAGCTCGGTGCCCCTGCCCGAGTTCGGGGCCGGGACGGGAGAGGTNTAGCGGCGGCGGGCGCGGCCGGTCCCCGCGGCGGCCCCGCTCCGCCGGGAAGTGTCGAGCGCAGGAAGGGGGAGGAGACGCGCGAGCAGAGGGATGGGAGGGCACCGGGACCGGGACCAGACTCGGCAGGATCTGGGCCCCCCGGACCTCCTCACTGAGGGGCTGCGGCACCCACCGGCTCCGCGCCCGGCCCATATCAGCCCCCACCCACTCGTGACCCCACTCTTGCCCCGTATCTCCCCATTCCTGTCCCCCACATGACCCCACGATTACTCCATACTCCACTCGTGACCACACATCTGTCCCATTCAGTACCCACCCATCCACCGCTCCCACCCGCGCGT
>VZRF01009889.1:56036-113036 GCA_013396875.1 Vireo altiloquus
TGTCTGTCTGTCCCTGCACACTCCTGTCTGTCTGTCCCTGCTCACACCCGCGTGTCTGTCTGTCTGTCCCTGCACACTCCTGTCTGTCTGTCTGTCCCTGCACACACCTGTGTGTGTGTCTGTCTGTCTGTCCCTGCTCACACCCGTGTGTCTGTCTGTCCCTGCACACTCCTGTCTGTCTGTCCCTGCTCACACCCGTGTGTCCGTCCCGCGCTGCCTCGTGCCAGCCTCACTGCGGGGGTGCCCCGTGGGACCCTTGCTGCCCATGCTGTCCCCATTTCTGCTTTCTCGTCCCCCCCGGAGCCCCCCAGTGATGGTGCCTGGGTTCCTGTTGAGCTTGTGTCTCTCTCCTCTCACCCAGAAGGAAGCCAAGCTCCCTGTCCCTCCCTCGGCCTCTGCGGAATATTTGTGCCCATGGAATGGGCTCATTAAGGCCGAGTAATTAGCGGTCCCTTGGCTGCCCTCCACGCAGCCTGGAGCTCGTTCCATCCCTGTTCCTGCTCTTCCCACCTCCGGTGCCTCAGCCGAGCTCCGCGGGGATGCTGCGGGGTTGAACCAGGACAGGGGGAGGAGTGAAAGTTTGGGGTGTCCCCACCCTGGGGGGCTGGAGAGGTGCCAGTGACCTCTTGGACACAGTTCCCCTTCAGAGGCAGCCGTGGTGCTGCAAGGCTGAATGTGGCCATGAAGAGGAGGCGAGTTTGGGGTGTCCCCACCCTGGGGGGCTGGAGAGGTGCCAGTGACCTCTTGGACACAGTTCCCCTTCAGAGGCAGCTCTGATGCTTCACTGGGGGTCCGAGGCACAGGGAACACATGGCCTGGGGGTCCCAGAGCTCGCTGGAGCAGGGCAGTGCTCCAACATCTGCCGCTTCTTGGGCTGGGATGTCCCTCTGTGGGGGCTGCACAGCCCAGGGGGGGCCGTGTTGCCCCCCGAGGAACGTTTGGCTTGTGCGCAGAGCCTCAGGGATCCGTCCCAGCGCCGAGTCAGACATCCTGGCCGTGGGCCACCGGCTTCCACCCAGCGGTTCCTCCTCGCAGCGAAACATCTTAGCAGAGAGGGGGGTGAATTTATTTATTTTCGAGCCTGGTTTGCTGAGGGAACGAGGCTGACGTGACGGCGGTGGCCGTGTGTGGTGGTGGCCGTCCCCTCGGCCGTCCCCTCCTGCCCGGCTCGGACACAAGGAGTTGGCTGTTCCTGGGAGCAGGGGGGCCGTGCTGGACCCTCGGGGGCAGCACAGGGTGTCTGTCCGGCCGTCCGGCGCCCTTCGGGGCGGGAGTTTGTCTTTGTGCCCGTGCTGTTAACATACTTCTAATTAAGGAAAATTGTCCCCAGGAGCAGTGTTTATCCACGGAGCGCGGTGCCGTCACAGAGACGGGCTTGTTCTCCCGCGGAGAGGATGTCTGTGGAGGGAAGAGACAGAAATTCCTCCAGATTATGGCATTATGTAAATGTACCAAACGGATCATTCCCTATAAAAAGGAAAGTGGGAAACCGATGTATTCCAAGCGGCCCTGGGGACTGCATTCCTGACGAGCCTCCGTTCCTGCGCCGCCGGCGTTTCTGAGCCGAAACATTCGGAGACTTTTCCAAGCTGCTTTTCCGCCCAGGCCGTGTGCCCACGGCTCCGGGGGGCTCCTGGGGCGGCCGCCCGGGCGTCTCGCTGGGTGGCAAGTTGGCCACGGCCCTTCCTTGCCCTGTAGGCTGGGTTGTGCCGGGAGCGGGGGATGCAGTGCCTGCTGCTCCCCAGGCGGGATCTCTGCGGGATGTGGTGTGGACAGGGCAGCTCTGGTGTGGTGTCGCTTGGACCACGGACCCCATGAGGCCTCCTGAGGGTTCTTCTCACGGCTGGTTTGTCATGGGGAAGCAAGAACTGGCTGTTGATGCAGATGTGTGTTTATCAGATGTAAATATTCTTTATTATTCTTAATTTAAAGCCAGGCGTTGGCAGTGGAGGTCACTCCATCTCTGTTCTCTGTCCCGTGTGCTGGGCAAGGGGGAAAATGCTCCTCAGCAGAACAGGAACAAGGATTTGGTGTCAGAGCTCTGTGCCCAGCGAGGTCTCCGGCTGCTTCAAGCAGAGCTGGGACCTCTCCTGGCCACCATCCCTGTCCTGCTCTCCTGGAAGCACTCCCTTGAGGGGTAACTGGGAAGTGGAGTTTCTCCCAGACTTGGAATCATGGAATTATTAAGGTTGGGAAAGCCCTCTGAGACCCTCGAGTCCAACCATTAACCCAGCACCGCCAGGTCATCACTGAGACACATCCCCAGGTGCCACATCCACACATTCCAGGAGGAATTTCTGCATGGGAAGGGTGGTCAGGCATGGGAAGGGGCTGCCCAGGGTGGTGGTGGAGTGTCCATCCCTGGGGGTGTCCGAGGAAGGGCTGGACATGGCCCTCAGCGCTCTGGCAGTGATTGGTCACAGGTTGGACTTGATGATCCTGGAGGGTTTTTCCAACCTCAGGGGTTCTGGAATTCAGAGATTTTTTTTCCGCTGAGCTTGTTGGATCTCTGTGGATACAGGGGGTTTCTCCTCTTCCTCACTGAGCTGTGCAGGAGTCTGGCCGAGCTGCCGAGTCCCCCTCGCAGCTGTTTGGGGACTGTCGAAATCCCTGGTTTAAAACCGAGGGAAGATTGTGTGTTTCCTTCCTCCTCCCGTCAGGCCACAATTGATGTGTTTGCAGACTGCACAGCAACTGATTCATGCAGAGCAAAGTTATGTGCTGGGTCAGCAAAGCTCCTTCCCCAAAAAACCCACAGCCCTGCGGTGCCTCGCTGGGGTTAGAGGGGAGGGAGAGCCTTGGGCTGCAGCGCCAGTGGGAAATGTGGGGTCGGTGACCCACTTGTGCCAAGGAGTTCTTTTGGGTGGCACTGTCCCCACCTGGACCTCTGGGATCCTGGCAGAAGGACGGGGCCAGAGGAGGCCACGGAGCTGCTCCAAGGGCTTGGAACACCTCTGGAGCTGGGCTGGGAGAGCTGAGGGTGCTCACCTGGAGAAGGGAAGGATCCAGGGAGAACTTGGAACCTCTTCCAGTGCTTGCTTCTCTCTCTCTAAGAGAGCTGGAGAGGGACTTGGGACAAGGGATGGAAGGACAGGACGCAGGGAATGGCTTCCCACTGCCAGAGGGCAGGGATGGGTGGGATATTGGGAAGGAATTGTTCCCTGGGAGGGTGGGGAGGGCCTGGCACAGGGTGCCCAGAGAAGCTGTGGCTGCCCCTGGATCCCTGGCAGTGCCCAAAGCCAGGCTGGACAGAGCTTGGAGCAGCCTGGGATAGTGGAATGGCATAATGCCCATGGCAGGAGTGGAACAGGATGATCTTTAAGGTCCCTTCTGACCCAAACCATTCCGGGATTCTACGAAAAGGGCAAATCCAGGTTCAGAGTGACACACAGGATTTCGTGGCAGGGACATCAGGAACGGCTCGACTGGGATCCCTCAGGGCTGTGGCGGGTGTGAAACCAGGAAACATCTGTGCCGGGTGGGTTTTGGGGTTTGCTGAAGTTGCCAACCCGCCCGTGTTGAGCAACTCAGATGAAGCTCTCGGTGCTCCCTCATCCTCTGTCCTCCCTCCATCCTCCCTTCCCCCCCCGAGCGGGGCTGCCAGCGTGGACCTCATCCCCGTGCGGATTTTTGGCCGCCTCTCCCAGGAAGAGCCTTGGGAAGCCGACATTCCCTGCTCTCTGCCCCCACCAGCTCCCTTCCAAACACTCTCAAATAAATAAATCTTGGGAAACGAGCTCGGCGTGTCGCAATCGCCCGCAAACGCCGAGGTTGAGCAAGGAGGAGGATTGATTCCAGCATGGGGATCGGTGGGGAGAGGCACCCGCGGGGGGCTCTGGGAGGTGGGGGGTGGTCTCTTCCCCCTGGATTCTCCCGTGGAATCACATCACAGCCCCTCCAGGGGACCTCTTCATCCCTGCTGGTCCCCTCAGATGGGTCCCAGGTGTGTCTTCACTGTGGCACCGTCCCTGGGCACCCATTTTGGGTGGGGGGGATGCAGGGGGGAGGCTCTGAGCCCCCCACTCCCCCCCCTCTCCGAAGATTGGGAAGGAGGGGGGGTAAGGTTTCTGCAGGCCAGCGCCGGGGGTTAAAAATAGATGTTTTCTAAATTAGCTTCCACCAAAAGTTCAAGAGGAAATCCAGGTTTAGCTGAGACTACGAGAAAGAGCTGAAAATAATAATAATAATAATGATGATGATGATGATGAAAATAACAATGACGATGATGATGACAATAATAATAATAAAAAAAAAATAAAAAGTGATTCCTGCGAAGGAGAGGGGAGCATGGTGAGCAGGGAGAGAAGGAGCAAAGCTGGAAAACAAAAGCCTTTGAGGAGGGTAATGCTTTCCAGCTGCAAAAATACAGCCTGGGAGAGGAGCAAGGGCTTGCGTCACCCCCAGCCCCCGGCCCTGGGCTGTCCTGCCCGGAGTTGGGGCCTGTCTGGAGACCCTCGGCTGCACCAGGACCCTCTGCTCCCCTGGGAAGAGGCAGCTGTGGCAGGATGGGCGTGAGGAGAGCGTGGGGCTGGAAATCTGTGGCTCCTTTTGGCCATTTTCCCTTTGGATTCCTCTTTTGAGTGTTGGGCTGGACTCGGCTCCGGCTCGGAGGGATGCGGGAGAGCGACAGGGAAGGGGTGCTGGAGATGGTTGAGCCCCCTCGAGGAGGAGAATTTGGGGGTCTGCAGCCGTGGGTGGGGGGTGAGGGCCCCTGAGCCCGTCCTGCCAACGCTCCCCACCCGCCCCTGCTTGGATCGCTCCCCCGGTCCTGTGACTCTGACTCAGCCACGCAGGCGCCAGCCAAGACCTGCTTTTTTTGGGGAATTCTTGCACATCCCTTCTCTGAAAGTGTTTCTCGCCCCGGCAGGGCCCTGCCGCCCCCTCCCCACGTCACAGGAGGGGTTTGGGGATGCTGGAGAGGGGGGGGGAGCAGGGGAGGGCGGTGGGTGCTGGTTGTGACAGCAGGACTCCAGCAGCCCCATCTCGGGGGCAGAGCGTGGCCCTGAGCACCCCAGTGTACATTTTGAGGTGATTTTTGCTCATCACACACCCTTCTCTCGCTCCAGGAGCAGGGATGGGGGGTTCTGGATGGAGCAGGAGTGCCACAAGCCCCGTGGCAGCCCTGTGGCAGCCCCGGCACGTTGGGCAGCGCTGCAGGAGCCCTGGGTTTGGGGTTGATGCTCATTCCTTGGCTCGGGCTGTTTCCACTTGTTTTTACGAGCTGCCTCACGCCGGGTGGTGGCTGCGGCCTCACCCTTCCGGAGGGGGGGTCACTGTCGGCATCACCGCCGGGATGGGGCTGCGTGTCCCTGTCCCCACCGGGCTGGGACAGCTCCGGGATGGGGATTGGGGTTCGTGCTCATCCCATGGCCTCATCCCAGCCAGGCAGTGCGGATGGACTCGGCCGGGGGAGCAGGGAGGGGTGGGGGCATTGCAAAACCGCCTGGCTTCAGCCGTGTTTTCCCTCTCTGCGTTGGTTAATAATTCAGTGGTGTCTGGCCCTGCTCAGCTGGGGCTGTCTGGGTCCTGCTGACCTCGGGGTGTTGGGGCTGGGGGGCTGCTGTGGCCCATCTCTGCTCCTCTGGAGCTGTCCAGGTCCCTCTGACCTCGGGATGCTGGGGCTGGGGGGCTGCTCTGCCCCATCCCTGCTCCTCCAAGGCTTGTCCAGGTCCCTCTGACCTCGGGGTGTTGGGGCTGGGGGGCTGCTGTGCCCCATCCCTGCTCCTCTGGGGCTGTCCAGGTCCCTCTGACCTCGGGGTGTTGGGGCTGNGGGGGTGTGGGGGCTGGGGGCTGCTGTGCCCCATCCCTGCTCCTCTGGGGTTGTCTGGGTCCTGCTGCCCTCCATGGGCTGGAACCAGGGGGCTGCTGTGCCCCATTCCTGCTCCTCCAGGGCTCTCTGCATCCTGCTGACCTCGGGATGCTGGGGCTGGGGGCTGCTGTGCCCCATCCCTGCTCCTCCAAGGCTTGTCCAGATTCCCACCTCGCCCAGCGGCTGGGACTGGGGGCTGCTCTGCCCCATCCCTGCTCCTCTGGGGTTGTCTGGGTCCTGCTGCCCTCCATGGGCTGGAACCAGGGGGCTGCTGTGCCCCATTCCTGCTCCTCCAGGGCTCTCTGCATCCTGCTGACCTCGGGATGCTGGGGCTGGGGGCTGCTGTGCCCCATCCCTGCTCCTCCAGGGCTGTCTGGGTCCTGCTGACCTCGGGATGCTGGGGCTGGGGGCTGCTGTGCCCCATCCCTGCTCCTCCAAGGCTTGTCCAGGTCCCTCTGACCTTGGGGTGCTGGGACTGGGGGGCTGCTCTGCCCCATCCCTGCTCCTTCCTTCCTTCCTCTGTGGCTCTCTGGGTCCCTCTGACCTCTGGGTCCTTTTAGACCAGTTTAGTTTCTGTGTCCTGATTAGAGCTGCTGTGCTCCTGTCCCTGCTCCGCCCTGTCCCTGCTGTCTGTGCTGCTGCCGCGTTGGGGGCGTGGGGTCTTGGGGGGCACAAATCCAAAGGACAACCCCCCGAAGCACTTGGGATCCCTGGGAGCTGCAGCCCCTCAGCCCTGGGGCTGGGCAGCGCCGAGCACTGAGCCAGTGCAGGAGGCGAGGCAGGAATTCGGGTGCTCTGCGTTTATCCGATTTAACAGGCTTTTGGTGCTTTAATTAAATACTCACACGCTGCGTGCCAGGTGCTGTCTCTCACCTGCTCCGGGCCCTGGGGTGTCCCTGCAGCTCCGGATTAATTCCCACCTCGCCCAGCGGGATCTGCCACGTGTCCCATCCCGGTGCTGCTCTTGGAGCCCCTAACCTGCTGCCAGCTCCTTCCTCCAGCACCCACCCGGCAGAGCTTCCCCCTGCCCTGCTGGTATTCCTGCGGGGTGAATTCCCAGTGTATCCGCAGGATAATTCCCAGTGTTTCTGCGAGATAATTCCCAGTGTTTCCGCAGGATGAATTCCCAGTGTTTCTGCGGGATAATTCTCAGTGTTTCTGCGAGATCATTCCCAGTGTTTCCACAGGATGAATTCCCACTGTTTCTCCAGGATAAATCCCAATATTCCCAGTGTTTCTGCAGGATAATTCCCAGTGTTTCTGCAGGATAATTCCCAGTGTTTCCGCAGGATGAATTCCCACTGTTTCTCCAGGATAATTCCCAATATTCCCAGTGTTTCTGCAGGATAGTTCTCAGTGTTTCTGCAGGATAATTCCCAGTGTTTCTGTGGGATGAATTCCCAGTGTTTCTGTGGGATAATTTCCAGTGTTCCCGGTGTTTCTGCAGGATAATTCCCAGTATTTCTGCAGGATGAATTCCCAGTGTTTCTGCAGGATAATTCCCAGTATTTCTGCAGGATGAATTCCTAGTGTTTCTGCAGGATAATTCCCAGTATTTCTGCAGGATGAATTCCTAGTGTTTCTGCAGGATAATTCCCAGTATTTCTGCAGGATGAATTCCTAGTGTTTCTGCAGGATAATTCCCAGTATTTCTGCAGGATGAATTCCTAGTGTTTCTGCAGGATAATTCCCAGTATTTCTGCAGGATGAATTCCTAGTGTTTCTGCAGGATAATTCCCAGTATTTCTGCAGGATGAATTCCTAGTGTTTCTGCAGGATAATTCCCAGTATTTCTGCAGGATGAATTCCTAGTGTTTCTGCAGGATAATTCCCAGTATTTCTGCAGGATGAATTCCTAGTGTTTCTGCAGGATAATTCCCAGTATTTCTGCAGGATGAATTCCTAGTGTTTCTGCAGGATAATTCCCAGTATTTCTGCAGGATGAATTCCTAGTGTTTCTGCAGGATAATTCCCAGTATTTCTGCAGGATGAATTCCTAGTGTTTCTGCAGGATAATTCCCAGTATTTCTGCGGGATAATTCCCCGTGTTTCTGCAGGATAATTCTCAGTGTTTCCCCAGGATAATTCCCAGTATTTCTGCAGGATAATTCCCAGTATTTCTGCGGGATGAATTCCCAGTATTTCTGCGGGATAATACCCAGTGTTTCCCCAGGATAATTCCCAGTATTTCTGCAGGATGATCTCCCAGTTGTGTGCGATGTCTCTGGTGTGTCTGGGGGCAGCGGGTCCCGTGTCCCTGGGGATCAGGGGGTGGGTTGCTGTGGGTGCCGTGGGTGCCGTGGGTGCCCTGTGGCTCCACGTGGGGTGACCAGGACAGATCCCTGGTATGGGTGCAGCTCCTGGTGGCTCCCACGGCCTCATTCCTCGGCTGCATTGGTGTTGGTGATCCCGGGGGGCTCTGGGCTCTGTCCCTCCCTGCCTCACCGCCTTCCCTCCCTCTCCCTGCCCAGACGTGGAGCAGATGGCCATCGACTGGCTCACGGGCAACTTCTACTTCGTGGATGACATTGACGACAGGATCTTCGTCTGCAACAAGAACGGAGACACCTGCGTCACGCTGCTGGACCTGGAGCTGTACAATCCCAAGGGAATCGCGCTGGACCCAGCCATGGGGTGAGTCCTGGGAATTCACTGCCCTTGGGGACAGTTGGCAGGGGTGGCCCATCCCTCTGGGGTGGGGAGGTTTCCTGTATGCCCTCTCTGCAGGGCACAGTCCTGCAGGACACACCTCAGGACAAGCTGCTGCTTCCAGCTTGTGCTGCTCAGCGTGGTCACAGCTTTGCTCCAGCTTTTGGGAGCTGGGGCAGTCGGTTCCGTGTGTGGCTGGAGCAGCTCCCTGGTGCCCTTAGGTGCAGCCGCTGCCTTCTGCACAACCCCGAGGATGGAGATGCCAGGGTGCTGAATCACGGGGGCAGCTCAGGGCACACGTGGCAGCTGCCAGGTGCCGGGAGCTGCGAGCTGCTGTGGCCGAGGCCGCGGTGGGCAGAGCAGAGTAAAGAGGAAAACTCCCCCCTTGCCAGCTGCTTTCCCAACAGGCACTTCCCTCCTGGCTCGGATGGTAAAAGCTGATGTTATTGAGCAGAAAATGGGGAGTATTTCATATAAACAAACAAATATCGCAGAGGATCCTGGAGAGAGACTCCAGGCTCGAGCAGGGCTGGTGCAGACAAGCCCCACAGGTGGCTGAGTTCAGTCCCTTGGGCTCTGTGGTGGCAGTGCTGATCCCTGGCTCTGCTGTGCTGTGCTGGGAAGCACCATGCCAGGAGCTCTGGGATGCACAGGCAGCTGCCTCAGGCTGTGTTTTAACATCTATGACCCCACATGGGCCTCCTCCAATGACACCAACACATCTGAAGCTCCAGGGTGCTCTGTGCTGGTCCTCAGCCATCCCCGTGGGGATCCACAAATCCATCTCCTCCCTCTGCCATCCCAGGGGTGAAAGTGCCATCCTGGCTCTGAGCTCGCTCCTCTGCTCTTCTATCACAGCAAGGTGTTCTTCACCGACTACGGGCAGATCCCCAAGGTGGAGCGCTGCGACATGGACGGGCAGAACCGCACCAAGCTGGTGGACAGCAAGATTGTCTTCCCACATGGCATCACCCTGGACCTGGTGAACCGCCTGGTGTACTGGGCCGATGCCTACCTGGACTACATCGAGGTAGTGGACTACGAGGGCAAGAACAGGCACACCATCATCCAGGGCATCCTGGTGAGTGGGTTTGGGGTCGGGGGAGAGGGTTTGGTGTCGGAGCTCGGTGTCCTGGGTGCCACTGGTCTGCAGTTGTGGCTTTACTGGGTCAGCAAAGAACGTGCTGAGCGCTGAGCGTGGTCCTGCTGATGCCTTAAATGGCTACCTAGAAACAGAGACTAGACAGGAATAAAGGAATGAAGGAGGGATTTATTGGAAAGGCCTTCAGAGGTCACACTCTGGGCTCCAGAGGCTCCTGCCTCAGTGCATCCCAAAACGGACACTGACAGCTCCCGAGTTCTTCCCACTTTGATATCAGCATCAATTGCCCAAGCAGAAGCCAGGCAAGGATGGAATTTGCCCAAGCTTGCCCCCCTCTCCCCAAGATGAAGGTTTGCAGTTGTTGGGCCCAGGAGGGTCTGGGTGTCCTTGGAGAGGGAGCTGGAGAGGCTTTGTTATGTCAGTGTGAGCATGAGAGAACAGCACTGAACGAGCTCCAGGGAGCTGCAGAGTTACACTGGGCACTGCAGGGTTGGAAAAATATAAAAGTTAAAACCTAAGGCATCACTACTGAGGGCGATCTTGTGCTGTTGAGGGATGAGACCACACTGGTGGCCAGCAATGGACAAGAACCATGGGGTGGGACTGGGGGTTTTGCACATCACAGAGCCCAGCTCTCACAACTCCTAAATCCCTGTGGACGTCCACCTGGTGCCTTCCAGATCGAGCACCTGTACGGGCTGACGGTCTTTGAGAACTACCTGTACGCCACCAACTCTGACAACGCCAACGCCCAGCAGAAAACCAGCGTGATCCGCGTCAACCGCTTCAACAGCACCGAGTACCAGGTGGTGACGCGGGTGGACAAGGGCGGAGCGCTGCACATCTACCACCAGCGCCGCCAGCCCACAGGTGGGACCCTGACTTGGGAATAACAGCTGCCTGGTTCCTCAGCCAGGGGCTCGGGTGGGGTTTCAGGAAGAGTTTTGCCATGGGAAGAAGGGTGGTCATACCTGGGGAGGTGACGGAGTGTCCAGCCCTGGGGGTGTCCGAGGAATGGCTGGACATGGCACTCAGCGCTCTGGTTGGGCTGACAAGGTGGGGATCGGTCACAGGTTGGACTGGATGGTCTCGGAGGTCTTTCCAAACCTCCAGGATTCTGGGATTCCTGCTTCCCAGGCTGCTGGGGGCTGCTGAACACCCTGGGGTGCCCCCCTTTCCTGCTATTGCTGCATCTCCTCC
Organism: Vireo altiloquus; assembly: GCA_013396875.1. Lineage (NCBI taxonomy): Eukaryota > Metazoa > Chordata > Aves > Passeriformes > Vireonidae > Vireo > Vireo altiloquus. Next base: position 66,797 of record VZRF01009889.1, read on the forward strand.
TGTGAGAGCTGATGTGAGAGCCTCCTCCGTGGCTGATGGATCACGGAGAGTGCGGAGATGTGGCAGCAGATGTGGCATCTTAAAATATTAATGGTCCCACTTACTCTGTGTCCCCACTGCCAGCGTGTTCGCCCTGGTGCTCCCAAGCACCAAGGGATTTCCAGGGAGTTGAAAGGCTCCATTGCTCCCTGCATCCACCCCTGCCTGCCCGCTCCACCCCCAGCACCTTCCTGCAGTTAATCAATTTACTCCTTTAAAATCCTCTTAGCGTCTGCAGCCCGCTCGGCATTTTCCAGAATATAAAGTTAATCAGGAGATTTTCGAGCGGGGAAGGAGTGTGATTAAGGGGCTCTCTGAGTGGTGCTGGCTGTCCCCGCTCCGGGGCTCGTCCCGCTGGTGCAGCAGGATGGGGTGGTGTGGCCCTGTGGCTGTGGTGCTGCGCTGGGACGTGCTGACTTCTCCCCAGGGATCCTTCCCGTGGGAAAATCCTTAATCCTGTCTCTGCGCTGTCCCTTGCAGTGCTCAGCCCTTCCCTGACTGGCTGGGAGCTCCCGGGAGGAATGAGCCTCCCTAAAGCTCAGGGAGGAGCCATGAGAGCATCCCTGCATCCCCATGTCCCTGTCCCCCTGTGCTCCCTGTGCCACTCCAGTGCCCAGGGAGGAGCCATGAGAGCATCCCTGCATCCCCGTGTCCCTGTCCCCTTGTGCTCCCTGTGCCCAGGGAGGAGCCATGAGAGCATCCCTGCATCCCCGTTTCCCTGTCCCCTCGTGCTCCCCGTGCCACTCTGGTGCCCCCAGGCCCTGCAGCCCCTCTCTGTGTTGCAGTGAGGAGCCACGCCTGCGAGCCAGATCAGTTTGGGAAGCCAGGAGGCTGCTCAGACATCTGCCTGCTGGGGAACAGCCACAAGAGCCGAACCTGCCGCTGCCGCTCCGGGTTCAGCCTGGGCAGCGACGGGAAGTCCTGCAAAAGTGAGTGCTGGCCCTCCTGGGGGGAATATGGGGGGCCAGGGGCTGGAGCTATGGGCTCTGCGTTCTCTGACCCCACAACAGCCACGTGCCACCCCCGGCTGGTGGCCACGGCTGTCCCTGTGTCTCCACAGAGCCTGAGCACGAGCTCTTCCTGGTGTACGGGAAGGGACGTCCTGGCATCATCCGTGGGATGGACATGGGTGCCAAGGTGCCAGACGAGCACATGATCCCCATCGAGAACCTCATGAACCCCCGGGCCCTGGACTTCCACGCCGAGACCGGCTTCATCTACTTTGCCGACACCACCAGCTACCTCATCGGGCGCCAGAAGATCGATGGCACGGAGCGGGAGACCATCCTGAAGGACGGTGCGTGGCCGAGGGGCAGGACCTGTGCCCTCATGGCTGGGCATCCCTCATAACATCATTGGATCGGGCACCGTTCGGGTCTGTGGCTTCCTCTTTTCCCCTCCTTGCTGGTTACCAACCTTCTCTCCGCTTTTCCCCCAAAGGCATCCACAATGTGGAAGGGATCGCCGTGGACTGGATGGGGAACAACCTGTACTGGACGGATGATGGCCCCAAGAAGACCATCAGCGTGGCACGGCTGGAGAAGGCTTCCCAGACGCGGAAGACGCTGATCGAGGGGAAGATGACTCACCCCCGTGCCATCGTGGTGGACCCCCTGAACGGGTGCGAGTGCCCAGATGGGCAGGCCTTGCCTGGTGGGGCCACAAGGATGTGGTTGGGTCTTGCCGTGGCCGAGCCAGGGCTCAGCTTAGTGTCCATGGCAGGTGGATGTACTGGACGGACTGGGAGGAGGATCCCAAGGACAGCAAGAGGGGCAAGATTGAGAGGGCCTGGATGGATGGTTCCAACCGTAACATCTTCATCACCTCCAAGACCGTCCTGTGGCCCAACGGGCTGAGTCTGGACATCCCAGCCAAGATCCTGTACTGGGTGGATGCATTCTACGACCGCATCGAGATGGTTTATCTCAACGGCACCGAGCGGAAGGCGAGTGGGGGTCCAGGTTGATGTCCAGGCCCTGAGACACTGACCACCCAACAGCAGCCGAGCCCTGGCCTCTCTCCTGTCCCTTTCCATCACCCCTGTGCCCATCCCAGCTAAAGGAGCCTCTCTGCCTCCCCAGATCGTGTACGAGGGCCCGGAGCTGAACCACGCCTTTGGGCTGTGCCACTACAGCAATTTCCTGTTCTGGACCGAGTACCGCAGCGGCAGCATCTACCGGCTGGACCAGGCCTCCAAGGCCGTGAGCCTGCTCCGCAACGAGCGCCCGCCCATCTTCGAGATCCGCATGTACGACGCGCAGCAGCAGCAAGGTGCGAGGGCTCGGGGGGCTGGGGTCGCAGGGATGGGGCTGGGGGCTGAGTCTGAGCTGCCTAAGCAGCCCCCGCGCCTCGTTTTGTTTCCGTTCAGCCCTCCCCGTGCTCCTCGTTTTGCTTTCTTGTTGCTCATGCTCTGCCCTTCCAGCCTTTCCTCTCTTTCCCACCCTGATTCCATCAGGCTCTGTGTCCCCTGAGGGGTCTCTGTGGCCTCCCCTGGGGTCTCCAGCTGGCTTCCAGCTGTGGCTGCTGCTGAGGGAGTCCAAGGGGCTGGGGGCACCCAGCACCCCCGTGGGTCCAAGGGGATCCATCCGTGGGCACTGATGAGCCATCTCCTCACCCCTTTGTCTCCACAGTGGGCTCCAACAAATGCCGTGTCAACAACGGGGGCTGCAGCAGCCTGTGCCTGGCCACCCCCCGGGGCCGCCAGTGCGCCTGTGCCGAGGACCAGATCCTGTCATCGGACTCTGTCACCTGCCAGGGTAGGCTGGGACCCTCACAGGGACCCTCTTTTCCCCACGGGAAGCTGCGCTTTGGTCACCTGGATAAAATCCTGCCTTGTGCTTTCCCCTCGGCAGCCAACCCGTCGTACATCCCCCCGCCGCAGTGCCAGCCCGGGGAGTTCGCCTGCAAGAACAATCGCTGCATCCAGGAGCGCTGGAAATGCGACGGCGACAACGACTGCCTGGACAACAGCGACGAAGCCCCCGAGCTCTGCCGTGCGTGACTCCTCCTGAGCCGTGGGATTGGGGCTGAGGCTCCCCCAGATGTGGAGGGGAGGTGGTTGGGGCAGGGTCAGGCAGCTAGGAGCTCTCTGTCCCCTCTCCAGCTCGAGGAAGAGGAATGGGGTATAGGAGGAAAACCGATTGAGATTCTGATGCCAAGTTTGAGGCTCCGGCCCTTTTCTGTCCCAGTTTTTCTCTTTGTCGGACGTAGAGGAGGGATGGTGTGGGATGAAGGACAGGTCCTGAGTGTGTTTTCCCCCCGCAGACCAGCACACCTGCCCTTCGGATCGCTTCAAGTGCAAGAACAACCGCTGCATCCCCAACCGCTGGCTCTGCGACGGGGACAATGACTGCGGCAACAACGAGGACGAGTCCAACTCCACCTGCTCAGGTGAGGACCCTACCTCGTCCTCAGGGAGTCCTGGGAGAGCCTGTGCTGAGCCACAGCCTGAAGTTTTGGGGTCTCACATATGCCTGCACCCCCCTTGGCTGCAGTGTGAGGTTTGGGGTCTCACATGTGCCTGCACCTGCTTTGGCTTCACACCCGGGCCTCGCAGGAGCCTGGGGGGTTGTTGCCCACCTTTCCTTGGCAAAACAAGGACCTCTAACACTCCATCTGTCCCTCCTGGCCAGCTCGGACCTGCTCCCCCAACCAGTTCTCCTGTGCCAGTGGCCGCTGCATCCCCATCTCCTGGACGTGTGACCTGGACGATGACTGCGGGGACCGCTCTGACGAGTCAGCCTCGTGCGGTGAGCCGGGACTGGGAGCACTGGGGGGCACTGGGGCGCTCCACAGGGCTGTTGGGGTGGGCGTGAGGTGTCCCCCGTGCTGACAGTGCCTCTGCCTCCTCCTCAGCCTACCCGACCTGCTTCCCCCTGACGCAGTTCACCTGCAACAACGGGCGCTGCATCAACATCAACTGGCGCTGTGACAACGGTGAGGACCCGAGGGGACGGCGAGACCCAAGGAGGGGGTGCAGCCTGGCAGGGACCCTGTTTTGGCAATTTGGGCCAGTTCTCAGCACGTGCTGAAGGGCAGAGCCCAGGCCCCAAGGGGAGTGAGTGTGAGCCAAAGCTGAGCCCATCTTGCAGCCCCCAGCCTCGTATTTCCCTTGGCTGTGCTGGGGCAGGAAGAGATGCAGGAATAACCTGGCAGGGATTGTTCCAGACCTTCCAAAGGTTTCCAAAACTCTGCCCTGGTGCTGGAACCAAGCGTGGCATGGCCAGAGCTGCTGGGGGGACTGAGCCAGGTCCCACAGGCCCAGGGAAGGCAGGAGAGCTCTCCCAGTCAACTCCCATCTGCCCTTGGATCTTTCCAGAGCCAGGCCTGGGACAGAGCCTCTCCTCTCCTCTCCTCTCCTCTCCTCTCCTCTCCTCTCCTCTCTTTCCCCACAAGTTTATTTCAGTCTTTGAGCTGCTCTGCCTTGTTAGGAATAATTAGTGGCTTCAGAGCAGGCGAGACAGTGGTGCCTGGTCGAGCAGAGCTGTGGGTGCAGGACTCTCCCTGGAGTCTTCCTGAGCTCCCTTGGAGTCAGCCCTGCCCAGGGCCGATCCCTTCTCCTGGGATCTCCCACCGTGGCAGCCAGGCTGTGGCGTGGAGCTCCTTGTGCAGCCCCAAGCCTTGCCAGGTGCCCAGGGCAGGAGCTGCCAGCACCATGAGGGTCTCCCCATCCTGGCTGCCCCTCACTCCCCCAGCACCCTGCGCCATTTCTGGTCTCGTCTCCCGGGCTGCCCAGTGCCTCTGCATGCCCATGCCCGTGTCCGTGCCCATGTCCATGTCCATGTCCATGCCCGTGTCTGTGCCTGTGTCCGTGCCCATGTCTGTGTCCATGTCTATGCCCATGCCCATGTCCGTGTCCGTGTCCATTTCCATGTCCATTCCCGTGTCCATGTCCGTGTCTGTGTCCATGTCCACGTCCCGGTGTCTCTGTGCCACCCGCTGTGCGTGTGCCATGTTTGTCACCGTGGCGTGTTGTGTTTGTCACCGTGCCCACGCTCCTGTCTGGTGGTTCTGTGTTTCAGAAAAAGATTGTGGGGATGGCTCTGACGAAAAGAACTGTCCAAAGCCTACCGGTTAGTGCATAGATCAACATGCACCAGACTCCCACCTGGCCCCCCAAGCCCCCAGACCTGCCCCCTCCAGAGGGCCGTGAGCCCTGGGGGCTACTGCTCTGGACACTGGCAATGCCCCCTGTCCTCTCTGGCACTGCCCCCTGTGCCCCCAGCAATGCCCCTGGTGCCTCTGGCAATGCCCCTGGTGCCTCCAGCAATGTCCCCATCCTCTCCAGCCTTGGTCCTGTGCCTCCAGCAATCCTCCTGGTGCCTCCAGCAATGTCCTTGATGCCTCTGGCAATGTCCTCATCCTCTCCAGCAATGCCCCTGGTGCCTCTGGCAGTGTCCTTGGTGCCTCTGGCAATGCCCCTGGTGCCTCTGGCAGTGTCCTCATCCTCTCCAGCAATGCCCCTGGCGCTTCTGGCAATGTCCTTGGTGCCTCTGGCAATGCTCCTGGTGACTCTGGCAATACCCCCATCCTCTCCAGCAATGCCTCTGGTGCCTTGGGCAATGCCCCTGGTGCCTCTGGCAATGCCCCCATCCTCTCCAGCCTTGGCCCTGTGCCTCTGGCAATGTCCCCCAGCTCCCCAGCAGCAGGAGGGACGTGCCAGGTGCCAGGGAGCCACTGTTCCTCCCAACTCGCCAAGCAGAGCCCCTGGGGAAGCTCCTCTTGGTGGGAGCCTGCAGAGGTCAAGGGCTGCAGCTGCAGGAGCTGAGCTGCTGGTGAGGCCACATGGCAGCTGGCAGTGTCATTGTCACCATCAGTGCCATCGTCGCCATCAGTGTCACCATCCCCATCAGTGCCATTGCGTCTCCATCAGTGCCATTGTCCTCATCAGTGCCATTGTCCCCATCAGTGCCATCATTGCCATCAGTGTCACCATCCCTATCAGTGCCATTGTCACCATCAGTGCCATTGTCCCTATCAGTGCCACCATCCCCATCAATGCCACCATCCCCATCAATGCCATTTCGTCTCCATCAGTGCCATTGTCCCCATCAGTGCCATCATCCCCATCAGTGCCATCGTCCCTATCAGTGTCATTGTCACCATCAGTGACATCGTCCCCATCAGTGCCATCATCCCCATCAGTGGCATCGTCCTCATCAGTGCCACCATCCCCCTCAGTGCCATCATCCTTGTGCCCATCCTGAGGCCCCAGGAGGCAAATCCCCCTGCCCACTCTCAGGTGGGGCATCCACAGTGGAGCCCTGTGGTGGTCCCCAGGCCGAGCCCCCCGTGCTGGGCGGGCAGAGGGGCTGCATTGCCAGTGTCCAGGTACCCTCAGACCAAACCTCCCCCTGCTCACAGCGGGCATGGGGGTTTCCTCCAGGCAATCTGACCCCCCCAATTGGCCTCTCCAGCCCCCCACAGGAGTCCCTGTCCCCCAGTCCTGCTCCCCCCGGAGCAGAGCCCCCCACGGCGCCAGGCGCCCACAGCCCCCCAGGTTCATGGCTGATCTATGCAGTTTCTGTGTTTCATTTTCTCTGTGCGCTGCTGGTGCTGTGGCGAGAGGGGGGAGGGAGGGCTGGGGGTCTCCAGCCCATGGTGGGGGTCCTGCTGCCAGGGCCGAGGGGCTGCTGTCACCCCACGTCCCATCTGCTGGTGGGGTCTGTCCGGCCCCTGTTGTTCCCTGCTTCCCCCGGCGAGGGGTCTCTGCTGTCCTCCCTCCTGCCAGCCCCCTCCCAGCCAGCAGGGCACCTGCTGACCCCCTGCCCGTCCCCCTTCCCTCTCCAGACAACGACTGCGGGGACAACAGCGACGAGGCTGGCTGCAGCCACTCCTGCTCCAGCAACCAGTTCAAGTGCAACAGCGGGCGCTGCATCCCCGTGCACTGGACCTGCGACGGCGACAACGACTGCGGCGACTACAGCGACGAGACCCACGCCAACTGCACCAACCAGGGTGAGCCTTGGCACGCCAGGAGGGACCCCCAGCCACAGGCATTGCCCCGAGAGCTGAACCCTGCCCCGAGCAGAGCCGCTCTGCTTCCAGGAGGGGAATTCTGCCTCCTTCTCAGCCCACGCTCAGTGCCCAGATCCCCTCCCTCGGTGCCTCTGGGTGCCTCCAGCTCTTTCCCTGCTGGCTGAGTGCCTGGTCCCCCCCAGTCCCGAAGCCTCCCAGCTCCGTGGGGTGCAGGCAGTGAGCAGTGCCCTCCCCACAGCCACGCGCCCGCCCGGGGGCTGCCACACGGACGAGTTCCAGTGCCGGCTGGACGGGCTGTGCATCCCCATGCGCTGGCGCTGCGATGGTGACACAGACTGCATGGACTCCAGTGACGAGAAGAACTGCGAGGGGGTCACCCACGTCTGCGACCCCAACGTCAAATTCGGTTGCAAGGACTCGGGTGAGAGCAGGGGAAAGGAGAACCCACCTGGAGGTGCTGGGCTGTCCTCGGTGCCGGGGTGATGGGGAAACGCAAGTGGCCAACCCATGAACCATGGTCCTGATGGATGGTGTCATCCTCAGATCCCTTCTCCTTCCTCTGAAGAAGGGGCTGGGACACACTTTGGTGGGTTGGGGACAAGGTTGGAGGGACATCAGCTCTGGGGCTGACCCTCTGAGCCCCCAATGCCCCCTTGTGCCTCGCCCAGGCCCTCCCTGACCTGTCCCACCTGGGCCAGCTCTGGTCCAACTTTTGGAGGGCCCTGAGCTACTCAAACACCCCCACACCCTCTGTGCCTGGGATAACATCTGGAAATGCCTGGAATAACATCCCTTCTGCTTCTGCTGTGCTCCATCCCCATCCCCTCCCCATCAGCCCGGTGCATCAGCAAGGCCTGGGTCTGCGACGGGGACAGCGACTGCGAGGACAACTCCGACGAGGAGAACTGCGAGTCCCTGGTGTGCAAACCTCCCTCGCACACCTGCGCCAACAACACCTCCATCTGCCTGCCCCCCGAGAAGCTCTGCGACGGCTCCGATGACTGCGGCGACGGCTCGGACGAGGGCGAGCTCTGCGGTGAGCATGGGGCCGGGCGTGGGGCCGCGGGGGTGAGCCGGGAGGGGGACATGAGGAGGTGACGAGGTGACATCCTGTCCCCACAGACCAGTGTTCCCTCAACAACGGCGGCTGTAGCCACAACTGCACGGTGGCCCCTGGTGAGGGCATCGTGTGCTCCTGTCCCCTGGGCATGGAGCTGGGTGCCGACAACAAGACCTGCCAGATCCAGAGCTACTGCGCCAAGCACCTCAAGTGCAGCCAGAAGTGCGAGCAGGACAAGTACAATGTCAAGTGCTCCTGCTACGAGGGCTGGATGCTGGAGCCTGATGGCGAGAGCTGCCGCAGCCTGGGTGCGTTTTGGGGGGCATCAAGGAGTGGTAGCAGCCCCCCTGGCTGCCTCAGGGGGTTTTATTTTTCTCTCGTGGAGCTGGGGGCTGTGCTGATGGACATAGCTGGGTGCTGGTGGGATCTATGTGGTGACAGTGGGGTTGGGGCCGAGTCTTGTTCCTGCCTTCTGACCCTGCCCTGCTTCCCCCAGACCCCTTCAAGCCGTTCATCATCTTCTCCAACCGCCACGAGATCCGGCGCATTGACCTGCACCGGGGCGACTACAGCGTGCTGGTGCCTGGGCTGCGCAACACCATCGCCCTGGACTTCCACCTCAACCAGAGCTCCCTGTACTGGACCGACGTGGTGGAGGACAAGATCTACAGGGGAAAGCTGCTGGAGAATGGAGGTGCGGAGCCTGAGCTTCTGGGGGCTGCTGGGAGGGACGGCAGGGGTGTAGGTCTGGGGTCAGTGGTTCTGTGGCACCCCACGGTGATGCAGCAGCTGAAGCTCGCAGCTCTGATAGGGATCCTGTTTTGCTCTCATTATGCAGGAGTTAATTAGCATTCCCTGTGCTTCCCTGCTGGTAATTGCAGCCCAGCAGCTGGGCACAGAGAGGACCACCCCCCCTCACTCCCCAATCAATGCTGCTCCCACAGGAGCCTGGTACCGGGGCTAGGGATGGGGGCTGAGCTCTTTGGGGCCTGGACTATGGATGGGGGCTGAGCCCTTTGGGGTATGACCATGGATGGGGAGTGCTGAGTCCTTTGGGGTCTGACTATGGATGGCACCTAATCCCTTTGGGGTTTGGACCACAGAAAGGGAAGGTTCAGGCCCTGTTTGGGGAGGATGCATCGCCCCACCATCAGCCCCAGCTGAGCTGGGTGGAGCTGTTGAGGATGTGGGGGTGGTGGTGCTGGGGAAGAGGCACCAGCCTGATCCCTCCCTGATGTGCCCCACAGCTCTGACCAGCTTTGAGGTGGTCATTCAGTACGGCCTGGCCACCCCCGAGGGACTGGCCGTGGACTGGATCGCCGGCAACATCTACTGGGTGGAGAGCAACCTGGACCAGATCGAGGTGGCCAAGCTGGATGGCACCATGAGGACCACGCTGCTGGCCGGGGACATCGAGCACCCGCGCGCCATCGCCCTGGACCCTCGCTATGGGTGAGGCGGGAGGGGACAGCGCTCACCAGGACACACCTGTGGGACCTGGCGGGGAGGGGACGAGGCCATGAGCTGCTGTCCTTGCTCACTGTCCCTCCCGGCAGGATCCTGTTCTGGACGGACTGGGATGCCAGCCTGCCCCGCATCGAGGCAGCCTCCATGAGTGGCGCAGGCAGACGCACCATCCACAAGGAGACAGGCTCGGGGGGGTGGCCCAACGGGCTCACAGTCGACTACCTTGAGAAGAGGATCCTCTGGATCGATGCCAGGTAAGGCCAGGACATTTCTCTCTGTCTCCCTCTCCCTGTCCCTCCTGGTCTGGACCTTCCCCTTGCTCCAGCGTCGTGCTGGGCCAGGAGCGAGAGGCTCTCACGCCGTGGGGTGTGTCTCCAGCACATGCCAGCCCTTGCTCTGGGTTTTCTCCCCTGTGGATCCCTGGTGTAAATCAACAGCTGTCCCATGGCTGCTTAGACCCTGCCGGTTGTCACTGTTGGGTTAAAGACCCCGTGCTGCCCCCTCCCCATCTCCCTCACCCTCATCATCTGCCCCCGGCACAGGTCGGACGCCATCTACTCAGCCCTGTATGACGGCACGGGGCACATCGAGGTGCTGCGGGGACACGAGTACCTGTCCCACCCCTTCGCCGTCACCCTCTACGGCGGGGAGGTCTACTGGACCGACTGGCGCACCAACACCTTGGCCAAGGCCAACAAGTGGACAGGGCACAACGTGACCGTGGTGCAGAGGACCAACACGCAGCCCTTTGACCTGCAGGTGTATCACCCCTCCCGGCAGCCGCTGGGTGAGGCTGGGGGAGTGCAGGTGGGGGTGACAGGGTGGGGGGACCTTGGGGGGTGACACTGGCGCTTGGTGGGCACCCACACCCACTTGGATGCTGCTCTCATCGCTGTGGCTGCCCCTTTGCCCCTCTCAGGGGATGAGGGTGATGCTCTGAACTCTTTGGTGAGGCAGGCAGGGTCTGGGGGGGCTGCAGCTCTTGGGAACCCTCCTGGGTGGGTGTCCCCAGGGGCTGGGATGTCGCTGAGTCCTGTCCCCTTTGCAGCTCCTAATCCCTGCGAAGCCAACGGGGGCAAAGGGCCATGCTCCCACCTCTGCCTCATCAACTACAACCGCACCCTGTCCTGTGCCTGCCCCCACCTCATGAAGCTGGACAAGGACAACACCACCTGCTACGGTAGGGGTCTGCCTGGGGGGCTGGGGGTACGAGCAGGCGCTCCGGAGCCGAGATCCCACTGCCACCCTTCTCCTTCTTCCCGCAGAGTTCAAGAAGTTCCTGCTGTACGCGCGGCAGATGGAGATCCGGGGCGTGGACATCGACAACCCCTACTACAACTACATCATCTCCTTCACCGTGCCCGACATCGACAACGTCACCGTGGTGGACTACGACGCTTTGGAGCAGCGCATTTACTGGTCAGATGTCCGCACCCAGACCATCAAGAGAGCTTTCATCAACGGCACCGGCGTGGAGACCGTCGTCTCTGCCGGTGGGTGTGTGGGGCTCCCAGAATTGGGATCCCCCCAGCCCTGCTGAGCCTTCAGCTCCCTGAGATCAGCTCTTCCTCTTCGTCAGCCCCATCCTCACAGCTGACAAGCTCCTGTTGCCTTGCAGACCTGCCCAACGCTCACGGCCTCTCCGTGGATTGGGTTTCCAGAAACCTCTTCTGGACCAGCTACGATGCCAACAAGAAGCAGATCAACGTGGCGAGGCTGGACGGCTCCTTCAAGAACGCCGTGATCCAGGGGCTGGACAAGCCCCACTGCCTGGTGGTGCACCCGCTGCGGGGGTGAGTGCTGGGGCTGGGGCCGGCAGGGAGGAGGTGTGTGTGCAGGTACAGGTGTGCACAGGTGTGTAGGTGTGCACAGGTGTGCACAGGTGTGTATGTGTGTGCACAAGTGTGTGTGTACGGGCACAGGTGTGCACAGGTGTGTAGGTGTGCACAGGTGTGCACAGGTGTGTGTGTGTGCACAGGTGTGCACAGGTGTATGTGTGTGCACAGGTGTGCACAGGTGTGTATGTGTGTGCACAAGTGTGTGTGTACGGGCACAGGTGTGCACAGGTGTGTAGGTGTGCACAGGTGTGCACAGGTGTGTATGTGTGTGCACAGGTGTGTAGGTGTGCACAGGTGTGCACAGGTGTGTGTGTGTGTGCACAGGTGTGCACAGGTGTATGTGTGTGCACAGGTGTGTGTACAGGTACAGGTGTGTATGCAGGCACAGGTGTGCACAGATGTGTGTGTGGGCACAGGGGTGTGTGTGGGCACAGGTGTGCACAGGTGTGTGTGCAGGTACAGGTCTACACAGATATGTGTGTGTGGGCACAGGTGTGTGTGTGTGCAGGCACAGGTATGTGTGTGAGCATAGCTGTGTGTGGGCACAGGTATGTGTGTGCATGTACAGGTATGCCCAGGTGTGTGTGTGCGGGCACAGGTATGTGTGTGCACATACAGGTGTGCCCAGGTGTGTGTGTGATGGTGCCCACGTGTGCTGTGGGACCAAGTGGGTGCTCTCCTTGCGTGTCAGTGTGCAGGAGGTGTGTGACAGGGGATGGGTGTGTGACAGCTGCGTGTCCCTACCAGCTGTGACAATTGTGCCCCCAGCAGTGTGTGCCACCCCAGGGCTGTGGGTTGCCCAGGGTGTGCCACGAGCAGGCGAGGGGCTCTGCAGGGCTGGGGGGGTCCAGGGGGGTGCTGGCCCTGTGCCCCCTCACCCATTGTCCCCTCACCCTGCAGGAAGCTGTACTGGACAGACGGGGACAACATCAGCGTGGCCAACATGGACGGCAGCAACCGCACGCTCCTCTTCACCAACCAGAAGGGACCTGTTGGTATGGAGCCCTCTGTGTCCCCTGGTGTCCCCTGGTGTCCCCCACCTCGCCTCGCTGTCCTGCAGAGCCTCGAGTCCTCACTCCGGCTCCTCAGGGCGGGTGGCAGCTGTCCTGTGCTGTGTCACTGTGACCTCACCTGCTTGCTCTCCCCCATCCCATGGATCCCTTCCCATCCCATCCCAAGGATCCCATCCCATGGATCCCGCCCCATCCCATGGATCCCATCCCATGGATCCCATCCCATCCCATAAATCCCATCCCATGGATCCCATCCTAAGGATCCCATCCCATGGATCCCATCCCGTCCTGTCCCACCTCATGGATCCCATCCCATCCCATCCCATAAATCCCATCCCATGGATCCCATCCCATCCCATAAATCAAATCCCATCCCATCCCACCCCATCCCATCCCGTCCCGTCCCACCTCCCGCTCTGTGCTGTTCCCTGTGTGCCACCACCACGGTGACATTCCCGTCCTTTCCAGGCCTGGCCATCGACTACCCGGAGAGCAAACTGTACTGGATCAGCTCTGGCAACGGCACCATCAACAGGTGTGACCTGGACGGTGGCAACCTGGAGGTGATCGAGTCCGTGCGGGGCCAGCTGAGCAAGGCCACCGCCCTGGCCATCATGGGTGAGGAGGGCTGGCCAAGGGGGACACCTTTCCTGTCGGTGTAGGTTGGAAATGGGACCCAGGGGTTCAGGCAGATGTTCCAGGAGCTTTTTATTATTTCATTCAGGCATCAGTCTCATTTACAGAAGATGAGACACAAAAGGTGGTGCACAGCTCACACCTGTGCCGACAGCCCAAAAATTCTTTGTTACAGAACATTCTTAAAAGTTTATTAGCCAATAGCATGCTTCTAAAGTATACAGACAACTGTTTTAACCAGTCAGTAAAAAGCACACCTACACCTGCTACAAACCATGCTCGCTTGGTTTATGATAATAATACACAATATTCCATTATTAAGCTTAAAACTTCACTATCTTGTTAAACATAATTTCTGCAGCTTCAAGACTTCTCTGAGCCAAACCTAGAAACACTAACCCTTGTTCAATGTCCTTGTTTACTAGATAATTGTATCTTCTCCTACCTTCCCGCTTTTGCTGTTGCAGCTGAACCTAAAATCTTTTTTTTCTGAAACCTCTTTTTTTCACTCTGTCTGAAAGCTTTCTCACCTTTTGGATTTCCCATGCTTTCCGTGCCTCCTGGCCCTTCCTGAGCTCTCAGCTGGGGTGGGAGGGGATGGGGAGAGCTGCCTCACACTCCTGCCTTTCCCTCTCGCAGGGGACAAGCTGTGGTGGGCTGACCAGGCCTCCGAGAGGATGGGCACCTGCAACAAGAAGGATGGCACAGAGGTGACAGTGCTGCGCAACAGCACCACGCTGGTGATGCACATGAAGGTGTACGACGAGAGCATCCAGCAAGGTCAGTGTGGGGTCCTGGGGCAGAGACCTCGCAGGGCTGGGCAGCAGCTCGGCTGCTTTGTGGTGGCTCTGACAGCTGAGCCAAGCCTGGCCCTTGTCCTCGTGCCAGGTCCGTGCTGGGTGGTACAGAGTGCCCACATCTCCTGTGGGTGCTGCCCCAGCCCCAGTGGGGGCACCTTGTTCCCCCCATAGCTCCTCACCCCCTTTTCTCTGCCACAGTCGGGACCAACCCCTGCAGCCAGAACAATGGGGACTGCTCTCAGCTGTGCCTCCCCACCTCGGAGACCTCTCGCTCCTGCATGTGCACGGCAGGCTACAGCCTCAAGAGCGGGCAGCAGTCCTGTGAAGGTGTGTGCCTGTCCCTGTGCCCTCCCTGTGCCACCCCTCGGAGCAGCGAGACCCCCACGGCCACCCTCTGGCCATGCTTGTGGTCAGCCTGGCTGGTGACCCCTCGCTCTGGCTACTCTGCATTTCATGTCACTGTGGGGGAACGCTGGGGACCACAGGGACTCGTGGGGGGCTCAGAGGGGTTGTGGGCTCTGGTGGCAGCAAAACCCTTGCATGGGCTGTCCCCAGTGAGTGTGGTGGCACTGCCTGGCCACTGAGAGCATCACGGGAGGAGGGGAGGGGGATTGCAGTGGGACCCCAGCCCCCAGGGAGAGGTGGGACCCTCGCTGTGGGCAGTGGGTTTGGCTCAGAGGGAGCAGGGCCAGGCACAGCGCTCGCTCTGCAGATCCCTCGTCCCCCGGGCACTGCCAGGGCCTCTCAAAGGCTGTTTGTGTGCAGAGTGTTCCGGGCGGTTCTGGGGGGGTGGTTGGCAGAGCTCTGCACCATCTGGGTCAGGGCAGGGGCTGAATAACAAGTGCTGCCCTGACCCAGATGCGCCACGGAGCCTCTGCCAGCATGGGGTGGGGTTGGTGGGTGGTGGGAAGGGGCTTTGCTTGTGCCCCCCTCCCCCTGGAGCAGGGCAGGACCCTGGAACGAGCTGTTCTGGGGGGGTCTCAGCCCCCAGAGAGGTCCGTGCTGGGCCTGCGGAAGCCTGCCAGGCTCATGCTCCTCCCCTGTCACGTTTTCCATGGTGGAGGGACAGCCTGTGCGTTTTGGGGTGTGTCTGACTGTCCCCACACCTGTGTCACAGGTGTTGGCTCCTTCCTGCTGTACTCGGTGCACGAGGGGATCCGAGGCATTCCCCTGGACCCCAACGACAAGTCAGATGCTCTCGTGCCAGTGTCGGGGACCTCCCTGGCCGTGGGAATCGACTTCCACGCAGGTGACACGGGAAGGGGCTGGGAGCAGGATGGGGGATGGGGAGCATGAGGGGCTGTCACCAAACCGCCCTTGGGCAGCGCCTTGCCCTGGAACACCCCCTTGGCCGGATTTCGGGGCCCTGGGGTGCAGGTTTTTACCATTCTGGAGTGACCAGAGGTGGTCACTGACTCATCACCTCCTTCCTCCTCGTCCCTCTCAGAGAACGACACAATTTACTGGGTGGACATGGGCCTGAGCACCATCAGTCGAGCCAAGCGGGACCAGACGTGGCGCGAGGATGTGGTGACCAACGGCATTGGCCGCGTGGAGGGCATCGCCGTGGACTGGATCGCCGGTGGGATGGGACTCTGGAGCTGGGGGCAGTGGGGGCAGTGAGGTTTTTGTGGGGTTTTTGTGGGGTTTTACCATCCACTCTTGCAGGAAACATCTACTGGACGGATCAGGGCTTCGACGTCATCGAGGTGGCCAGGCTGAATGGGTCCTTCCGCTACGTGGTCATCTCGCAGGGGCTGGACAAGCCACGAGCCATCACGGTCCATCCAGAGAAGGGGTGAGACAGTGCCCCAGAGAGGGGCATCACCTGCGGGGTGGGCACAGGGTGAGACCCCCACAGCTCCCAGCAGAGCCCCAGGGAAGGACTCGCAGGTCTCCTGCCACACCAAACCCTCCTGTCACTGATGGGCCCAACTCCCTGGGAGCCTCTTGGGACCTGGTGGGTGCCAGCAGCTCAGAAAATCCAAGTGGAGCCTCCCCAGACTGGCTCCAGCTTTGGACAGAGCCCCAGGGAGAGGAGTAGAGGTGTTTGGATCTGGGGAGGGATGGAGGTGATGCCAGGTCCAGGAGTGGGCAGGGTCTGGACTGAGGCCCTGGTGTGGGGGGAGGAATGGGGTGGTGTCTGTCCTTTGCTGCAATGGCCAGAGGGGCCCAGGATGCTGCTCCTGGTGACGTCCCTGTGGTGACATCCCCGTGGTGACATCCCCGTGGTGATGTCCCTGGGGTGATGCCCCTGGGGTGACATCCCTGGTGTGAGATCCCTGTGGTGACGTCCCTGGGATAATGCTCCTGTGGTGATGCCCCTGGGGTGACATCCCCGTGGTGACATCCCTGGGGTGATGTCCCCGTGGTGACGTCCCTGTGGTGACATCCCTGGGGTGATGTCCCTGTGGTGACGTCCCCGTGGTTATGCCCCTGTGGTGACACCCCTGGGGTGACGTCCCTGTGGTGACATCCCTGGGGTGACATCCCTGGGGTGATGTCCCCGTGGTGACGCCCCCAAGGTGATGTCCCTGTGGTGACGTCCCTGCTGTCCCCTCAGGTACCTGTTCTGGACAGAGTGGGGGCAGTACCCTCGCATCGAGCGCTCACGCCTGGACGGCACCGAGCGGATGGTGCTGGTCAACGTCAGCATCAGTTGGCCCAACGGGATCTCCGTGGACTACGAGGTACAGTCTGCATCCCATGCCAGTCCCAAGGGTCCCTGTGGCTGTCTCCTGCTGGTGGGGACGTGGTTGCCCTCCTTGGGGCTCCAGGAGGATTGTCCAGGGTGGTCTGAACCCCGGGACATCCTGCCAGAGGTGCAGAGGGTGCCGTAGGGCTGCCCTCACGCCAGCTGGGATGTTCTCCCATCCCCACAGGATGGGAAGCTGTACTGGTGCGATGCTCGGNCCTGGTGTGAGATCCCTGTGGTGACGTCCCTGGGATAATGCTCCTGTGGTGATGCCCCTGGGGTGACATCCCCGTGGTGACATCCCTGGGGTGATGTCCCCGTGGTGACGTCCCTGTGGTGACATCCCTGGGGTGATGTCCCTGTGGTGACGTCCCCGTGGTTATGCCCCTGTGGTGACACCCCTGGGGTGACGTCCCTGTGGTGACATCCCTGGGGTGACATCCCTGGGGTGATGTCCCCGTGGTGACGCCCCCAAGGTGATGTCCCTGTGGTGACGTCCCTGCTGTCCCCTCAGGTACCTGTTCTGGACAGAGTGGGGGCAGTACCCTCGCATCGAGCGCTCACGCCTGGACGGCACCGAGCGGATGGTGCTGGTCAACGTCAGCATCAGTTGGCCCAACGGGATCTCCGTGGACTACGAGGTACAGTCTGCATCCCATGCCAGTCCCAAGGGTCCCTGTGGCTGTCTCCTGCTGGTGGGGACGTGGTTGCCCTCCTTGGGGCTCCAGGAGGATTGTCCAGGGTGGTCTGAACCCCGGGACATCCTGCCAGAGGTGCAGAGGGTGCCGTAGGGCTGCCCTCACGCCAGCTGGGATGTTCTCCCATCCCCACAGGATGGGAAGCTGTACTGGTGCGATGCTCGGACGGACAAGATCGAACGGATCGACCTGGAGACGGGTGAGAACCGGGAGGTTGTCCTGTCCAGCAACAACATGGACATGTTCTCCGTGTCGGTCTTTGAGGAATACATCTACTGGAGCGACAGGTGAGGTGCCATGGCGGGTGGGGGCTGCATGGAGGGTGGACGTGGTGATGCCTTAAATGGCTCCCTAGAAACAGAAACTAGACAGGAGTAAAGGAATAAAGGAGGGATTGATTTGAAAGGCCTTCAGAGGTCACACTCTGGGCTCTCCAAAGGCTCCTGCCTCAGTGCATCCCAAAATGGACAATGACAGCTCCTGAGTTCTTCACACTTTGATATCAGCATCAATTCCCCAAGCAGAAGCCAGGCAAGGATGGAATTTGCCCAAGCTTGCCCCTCTCCCCAAGATGAAGGTTTGCAGTTGTTGGGCCCAGGAGGGTCTGGGTGTCCTTGGAGAGTGAGCTGGAGAGGCTTTGTTATGTGAGTGTGAGCATGAGAGAACAGCACTGAACGAGCTCCAGGGAGCTGCAGAGTCACACTGGGCACTGCAGGGTTGGGAAAATAGAAAAGTTAAAACCTAAGGCATCGGGGGGGAGCCACTGGGTGCTGTGGCAAGGTGGGGAAGGGTCCTGTGCCGGTCACTTGGTGACTCTGTCCTCCTGCAGGACTCATGCCAACGGCTCCATCAAGAGAGGCAACAAGGACAACGCCACCGAGTCGGTGTCGCTGCGGACTGGGATCGGTGTGCAGCTCAAGGACATCAAAGTCTTCAACCGGGCCCGGCAGAAGGGTAGGTCTGAGCGTGGGGGGCAGCTCCTCGAGTGGGGAACGGGGATGGAAAAGATCAGATCACCACGTCCCTGCTGCGGGCTGAGCCTGTTCCTTCCTCCGGGAGCACTGGGAGCTGAACGCAGCCGAGCAGGTGCATCCTCCCCGGTGCCTCGCCCAATCCCCCCTGTCCCCCCACCAGGCACCAACATCTGTGCCCAGAACAACGGGGGCTGCCAGCAGCTGTGCCTGTTCCGCGGCGGCGGGCAGAGGACGTGCGCCTGCGCCCACGGGATGCTGTCCGAGGACGGCCTGAGCTGCCGCGACTACGACGGCTACCTGCTCTACTCGGAGCGCACCATCCTCAAGAGCATCCACCTCTCGGATGAGAACAACCTCAACGCGCCCATCAAGCCCTTCGAGGACGCAGAGCACATGAAGAATGTCATCGCCCTGGCCTTTGATTACCGCTACAGCTCCAAGGGCAGCAACCGCATCTTCTACAGCGACATCCACTTCGGCAACATCCAGCAGATCAATGATGACGGCACGGGGCGCAAGACCATCGTGGAGAGTGAGTGGTGTGGGGTTCTCCCCTCTGTGCCTGCCCTCAGACCCCTCTCTCTCCTCCTCAACCTCCTCCTGCACCCCCTCCGTTCCTGCCCAAGGGGTTTTGGTCCTTGGATAATGTGCTTTGTTGGAGGGGTGGTGGGCACAGGCTCGGCTGTGAGGTTTCTGAGGAGCCTCTGGAGGTGGACGCAGGCACCAGGAGCAGCCTGCAGAGCTCCTTCTGGCACGGAGAGCATTGTCATGAGGCTCGGGCAGGCATGGCTCTAGAAACAGGCACTGCAGCAAAGTTGGCATCAGCTCTGTGTTCACACTCCCCTCCCGAGGCAGCACCCTGAGCCCTGACCCTCAGGGTGCCCAGCCCTGGCCGCACCTCCAGCCCTCACCTTGCACTTGGTTGGGTTTCTTGGCACCTGCAGCAGCTTCAAAGAGCCGCCGTTGCTGTCCCAGTAGCTCCCGGAGCCTTGGATGTGCTGCTAATGAGGGAATTCACAGCGGTGCTTTGTCCCTGGGAGGGGAGAGCTCAGCCCAGCTCTCACAGCCGCCTCATTAAACCCTTTGCTGAGCGTTAATGAGGGCGGGAGGATGGGTGCACAGCTCGAGTTCCCAGCTGGGAAGGGCTCCCTGGTCCCCACCGGGCTTTGCCTTGTCACTTTGTGCCCCAGGGGCTCAGCTGTCCCCTGGCAGAGGGAGATCCTCCCCTTCCCAGCGCTGCTGCTGTGGACCCAGAGCAAGGTCTGGCTGGTGTGGAGCTTGAGAGCCAAATTCAAGTCCTCAGTGTCCATCCCTTGGCCTTCCTGCAAGGGAGGGTCGTTCCAGCAGAGCTCTGCCCTCAAAACTCCACAGTCTCGGGGGTCCCTGCTCCCCCCCGAGCACAGCCCCCAGCCCTGCTGAGTCCCCACCTGGCAGCCAAAGCCTCCGAGAGATTTTTGGGCTGTAATTAAAGCGTGTCAGGGTAATTAAAGCACATCCCAGTGTCAGGGTCAGCGCTGGCCGTGTGGGGTGAGCCATCCGGGCTGGGTGTGACCCTTACCTGTCCCCCCAGACGTGGGCTCGGTGGAGGGGCTGGCGTACCACCGCGGCTGGGACACGCTGTACTGGACGAGCTACACCACGTCCACCATCACCCGGCACACCGTGGACCAGAGCCGGGTCGGGGCGTTCGAGAGGGAGACTGTGATCACCATGTCAGGGGATGACCACCCCCGCGCCTTCGTGCTGGACGAGTGCCAGAAGTGAGTGGCCATCGAGGGTCCAGCTGGTCCCACCAGGGATCCACGTGGCCCCAGTGGACATTGCTCCACTGGGGAGGACGCTCTGGATCCCAGCACAGAGAGGATTGCACCCCAAGGAGGGAGAGATGCTGTATCCCCCTCCCCACAAATCCTTCAGCATCCCAAAGCTGCTCCACGTGTCCCATCCCATCCCCATCCACGTGTCCCAGCAGCCTCATTCACCCCCTTCCCACTCTTTTTACCTGGGAATGATGTCCCATCCATCCCCCAGCCTCTGGAAGCCCTCCAGCTGTGGAGGGATGAGCTGAGCCGGCCTGGATGTGGCTGAGCTGAGGCTCCAAAGGTATCTTGTGTCTCTCCCCTCCCAGCCTGATGTTCTGGACCAACTGGAACGAGCAGCACCCCAGCATCATGCGAGCCACCCTCTCCGGTGCCAACGTCCTCATCATCATCGACCAGGACATACGGACGCCCAACGGCTTGGCCATCGACCACAAGGCTGAGAAGATTTACTTCTCTGATGCCACCCTGGACAAGATTGAGCGCTGCGAGTACGATGGCTCCCATCGCCACGTGAGTCTGAGGCCAGTGAGGCGGGGAGGAGAGAGCATCCAGACTGGGGCTGGAGCATGGTCAGAGGGAAGCAGAGCTGTTCCTGGAGCTGGGGGAGGTCAGGCATCCCACTGGGGTGGACACTCTGTGTTTGGGGCATCCAAACACACTCCCGGTGTGCCTGTGTCCCTGAGAAGTGAGGACATGGCTTCGAGCTTCACCGGGGGAGGTTCAGGTTGGATGTGAGAAGGAATTTCTTAATGGAAAGGGTTGTTAAACACTGCCCAGGGAGTGGTGGAGTCACCATCCCTGGAGGTGTCCGAGGAACAACTGGGCCTGGCATGGAGTGCTCTGGAGGGGATCGGTCACAGGTTGGACTTGATCTTGGAGATCTTTTCCAACCTCGAGGATTCTGTGAGGTGTCCAAGACCAGCTTGGACGGGACTTGGAGCAACCCCTGCAGGTGTCCCTGCCCATGGCAGGGATGTGGGAACCACCTGATAAATAAGATCCTTTCCAACCCAACCCATTCTGTGATTCCATGGCTGGCAGGTGATCCTGAAGTCGGAGCCTGTGCACCCCTTTGGCCTGGCCGTGTACGGCGATTACATCTTCTGGACGGACTGGGTGCGCCGTGCCGTGCAGCGTGCCAACAAGTACGTGGGCACCGACATGAAGCTGCTGCGTGTGGACATCCCCCAGCAGCCCATGGGCATCATCGCCGTGGCCAACGACACCGACAGCTGTAAGGACCCTCTGCTGTCACTGCAGCGTCCCTGCCCTCTGCCCCTCGCCCTCTCGGCAGGCCTGGGGACAGGGAATCCATCCTGCTGTCCATCATGGTCCTTTGGGAATCCATCCCCACTGTCCATCATGGTCCTCTGGGAATCCATCCCACTGTCCTTCATGGTCCTTTGGGAATCCATCCCACCTCCTTCCTGGCCTTTTGGGAGCCCATCCCACCTCCTTCCTGGCCTTTTGGGAGCCCATCCCACCATCTGTCATGGTCCTCTGAGAATCCATCCCACTGTCCGTCATGGTCCTTTGGGAATCCATCCCACCATCCTTCCTGGAACTTCAGGAATCCATCCCACCATCATTCCTGGCCCTTTGGGAATCCATCCCACTTGTCTTTCCTGGCATTTTGGAAATCCGTTTCTCTACCCGTCCTGGCATTTTGGAAATCCATTTCTCTGCCCTTCCTGGCCCTTTGCGAATCCATCCCACCATCCTTCCTGGCCTTTTGGGAGCCCATCCCACCACCCTGTTGTGGCTCTTTGAGAATCCATCTCTCTGTCCTTCCTGGCCCTTTGGGAACCATCCCACCATCCTTCCCAGCTTGTCATTGCCCCCTCGGGACCCTCAGGCCAGAGTTGTCCATCTCCAAACCCCGTGCAGGCTGAAGACAGAGAGGATTTGCCCTGTCCCTGCTCGTCCCAGGGCACCTCCTTGTTAAATTTGAGGAGACTGAGTGTCTCCAGGCCCTTACCCCCTCTGCAGCCCCACGGGAAGAGCCTAGGGAGGGATCCTTAGGTTTTTGGCCCAGCAGGGAGGATGAGCAGCAGGGGCTGCTGGGTCCATCCCTGGTGTGACCGTGGTCCCTCTGTCCTAGGCGAGCTGTCCCCGTGCCGGGTGAACAACGGCGGCTGCCAGGACCTGTGCCTGCTCACCCCCAAGGGCCACGTCAACTGCTCCTGCCGCGGGGAGAGGGTCCTGCAGGAGGATTTCACCTGCAAAGGTGAGGAGAGGGGCAGGAGGGGCTGAGGAAGGGAGGGAGGGAAGGAGAGGCCGATCTCAGCCTGGCAGAGCTGACACTGCCACGCTCTGTCCAGCTGTGAACTCCACCTGCAACGTGCATGACGAGTTCGAGTGTGGCAACGGCGACTGCATCGACTTCAGCCGCACCTGCGACGGCGTCGTGCACTGCAAGGACAAGTCGGACGAGAAGCAGTCCTACTGCAGTAAGGTTCCTCCTCTTGCTGCCTTGCTCACCCACACATGCCACCCCCAGACACCCTTCCCGAGCTGCCAGCTCTGCTCAGAGAGTCATGGAACAGTTTGGGTTGGAAGGGACCAAATCTGGGGCTTCCCCTTCCAGGCAACTGAGCACACAGGGCAGGTACCTCCCCACAGCCTTGCAAGGTCTGTCCCTCGTTAATTAGTCTTAGAACCTCTTTGAATTTGCCGATAAAACTTAAAGAGGATGGAGGCAAAAGCTTAAGGCGTGTGGAAGATGACAATTTAGGATTCACAGCGCTCCAGTAAATCAATCCTTTTCCCTTTTGTTCAAGATCATGGAATCATGGAATGGTTTGGGTTGGGAGGGACCTTAAAGCCCATCTCATTCTGTCCCCTGCCATGGGAAGGGACACCTTCCACTGGCCCAGGTTGCTCCAAGCCCTGTCCATCCTGGCCTTGGACACTGCCAGGGTTGCTCAGCAAAGGGAACCAGGACTCTGGGGTGTCCTTGCATCCCTCAGGTGCTCGCAGTCCTTCCTGCCCTCCCAGAGCTCTGCCCAGCCAGGCTTTAAGGTCTCCAGACCTTTTCCAGTGTTGGGGACGGGCTGAAGAGCAGAACACTTGGAGCTGAGCCAGCAGGGTCTGCAGCACCCTCAAACGCCAACCCTCACCCCCCTGCACAAGGGAACCATTCCCTGATCCTGCTCTGGGGTTTCATCCTCTGCTGAAGGGTCCCCCAAGGATCTGAGACCCTCAGGAGGTGCCTGCCCTCCCTCTACTCACCTCCTCCTCTTCCTCCTCCTCCTCCTCCCCCCGGCAGGCAGCCGCAAGTGCAAGAAGGGTTACCTGCACTGCATGAACGGGCGCTGCGTCGCCAGCCGCTACTGGTGCAACGGCGTGGACGACTGCGGGGACAACTCGGACGAGGTGCCCTGCAACAGTGAGTGTCTGCCTGGCGCCCGGCCAGCCCTGCCAGGGCTCCGTCAGCTGCCTGGGACGGGGACAGCGGCTTCAGGAGGGAGTTACCATCAGCTTGACAGGAGCAGGGCAGAGCCAGGGCTTAACGGAGAGTCAAGGTCAAGCTCGTGCTGCTTTGTAATGCTCACGGAGTGACAGCTGAGAGGAGGAACTTCTGGGCATGGGCATGCAGAGCCCAGAGCCTCCCAGTGAGAGTGGTTTGACACCCAGGAGGGGCACGGTGTCACTGCTCCTCATGGCTCCCAAGCATTCCCGAGGGCAGCATCCCCTTAGGGGGCTGCAGGATGGATCTGCTTGGTGTCAAACTGACAGGGGTGGTTGGAAGCTTCTCAGAAGTCCTGTCCAGGCCTGGTTGTGCCAGGGAGAGGGGCTCAGGCTGCCAGGCAGAACGGGAGCTGGGAGGCACCGGGTCTCATCTGGAAGGGGATGGGCTCTGGGAGCAGCCCAGAGTGAGCAGTGGGGTGGGTTTGGGTGCCTCTCTGCAGCACCAGTGGGTGCCGTGGGGTGGGTGTGCATGCAGGGTCCCCCCCAACCCTGCCTTATCTGCTGCGGGGGCTTCTTCCCCCTGGCAGAAACCAGCTGTGCCGCCACCGAGTTCCGCTGCCGGGACGGGACCTGCATCGGGAATTCCAGCCGCTGCAACCAGTTCATCGACTGCGAGGATGCCTCGGATGAGATGAACTGCAGTGAGTGCCCAAATGCTGCCCCCAGCCCCTCCTCAGCTCTGGGGGTGCTCCCAGCAGGGACCAGGCTCTTTGGGATTTGTGTTGTATCGGGGAGGGAGGAAAATCCCGCTCCTGTCCCGCAGCTTCAGGGCGCCTGCTGGATGAGGCAGCCTCAACCCAACCCTGCAGCCCCCCTGTGCTGTGGGTCCCTGCATCTCTGAACACATCTGGGGCACATCTGGGGGTGTTTGGGGTGCACCTGGCTCCGGCAGCCAGGCGGGGACCGCGGTGGGAGCTTCTGCCGCGGTTCCTGCTGCATCACCGACGCTCCTGCTGTGATTCCTTGCAGCCGCCACCGACTGCAGCAGCTACTTCAAGCTGGGGGTGAAGGGCACCACGTTCCAGAAGTGTGAGCACACGTCCCTGTGCTATGCACCCGGCTGGGTGTGCGACGGTGCCAACGACTGCGGCGATTACTCGGACGAGCGCAACTGCCCCGGTGAGAGCGGGAGGGCAGAGGGGGCTCTGGGGGTGGGGATCCCCCTTTGGGGTCTGCTTGGGCTGTGGGTGCTCTGTTTGCCCATTGTGACTGTCATCCTCTGCCCGTGTGGCTCCAGCATGGATGGTGCTGCAGGGATCAGGGATGAGGGAGCTCAGTGGGGGTTTTGGGGAGGAATCTTTTGGTTCTGGGCTTTGGGGAGGCTGCGCCGTCTTCCTCGCTGATGTTACCTTCCCAAAGCAGGTGGGAGGAAGCCCAAATGTCCATCCAACTACTTCGCCTGTCCGAGCGGGAGGTGCATCCCCATGACCTGGACCTGTGACAAGGAGGACGACTGCGAGAACGGCGAAGACGAGACCCAGTGCAGTGAGCGGCAGGGTGGGGACAGTCAGGATTTGGGCTGGGGCACGGGGCGGTGCTGGAGGGTGGGCAGGGCCTCTTCTCTCCCTGACAGCCCTTTGCCAAGGACCAGACCCCAGATTCTTCCCCCTCTGTGGTTTTACTCCACACTCTCAGGCTTTTAGCTGTGTCCAGTCTAAATCTCCTCGTGTGCTGGTTTGCTCAGCGCGTGCACAAGTGTCCATGGCCCTTTTGAACAGGGCCACTTACGGCTCTCTTCAGCTCCATTTTTAGTCCTAACCTCCTGGAACGAGCCCCCAAACAGTGCTCAGGAGCTGGGGATCTTCCCCAGCTCCAGGAACAGGGAGTCCCCCACCAGCCCTGTGGTGCTCATCACCACGAGCAGTACCTCCAACACCTCCCCGAGGCTCCTGGAACCTGGCTGGCCCAGCCTGGCCGTGCTCTGCTGCTGTCTCCTCCCCTTACCACCTCACTCTGACCCCCATCTCCTCCTCTCCCAGACAAGTTCTGCTACCCTGTGCAGTTTGAGTGCAACAACCACCGCTGCATCTCCAAGCTCTGGGTGTGTGACGGGGCCGACGACTGCGGGGACGGCTCTGACGAGGACAGTCGCTGCCGTGAGTCCTTTGCAGCCCCTCTCTCCTGCCTCAGTCCCTGCCTGCCCCATCCCCGTGTTCCTGCCTCCACATTCCTGCCTCTTCCCCATCCCTTCTCCCACCCGGGAGACCACGAGGACATCCATGGTGGTCTCACTGCTCTCCTGGGCTCTGTATCTTGGGGCTCCCCAGAGCCTCCCAGCAGTGGGGTGATCAGACTCCATCCTGCTCCTCCCTTTCCCAGAGCTGACCACCTGCAGCTCAGGATCCTTCCAGTGCCCGGGCACCTACGTGTGCGTGCCGGAGCGCTGGCTCTGCGATGGGGACAAGGACTGCGCGGACGGGGCCGACGAGACCCTCGCTGCTGGCTGCTGTGAGTGCCCGAGGATGGAGGGCTGGGGGTGGCAGGGGGCTGGCAGGGAGGTGGCAGAGGGCTGGCAGGGGGCTGGCAGGGGGCTGATGGCAGCGATGCCTCCTTGCAGTGTACAACAACACCTGCGATGAGCGCGAGTTCATGTGCGGAAACCGACAGTGCATCCCCAAGCACTTCGTCTGCGACCACGACGATGACTGTGGCGACGGCTCTGATGAGTCCCCGGAGTGTGGTGGGTGTCTGTGGGACCCAGGGGGGCTGACCTCCACTGACCCACTCCTCCTGGGCTTTGGGACAGTACCCTGGGAGGGTCTTCATCACACCAGAGGGGTGAGAGGCAGCAGAAGGGGAGGATTGTTGGTGGAGAGCAACCCCACAGTCCTGACACAGGGATCCAAACCCACGGAGGGATCCAAACCCATGGAGGAATCCAAACCCACAGAGGGGTCCAAACCCACGGGACACCGTGTGTCTGCAGAGCAGCCCTGTCCCAGGCCAGCTGCTCCGTGGTGTCCCTGTCGCTCCCGGCAGCTCGGGAAGCTTTGGCTCCGCGGTGCCTCTCTCTCTCTCTCCGAGTGGCTCCGCGATGCCTCTGGAAGGTTCAGGGAGGTGGGATCCAGGCTGAGCCCCTCATCTTTCTCTCAGAGTATCCCACCTGTGGTCCCCACGAGTTCCGCTGTGACAACGGCCGCTGCCTCAGCAACCGGCAGTGGGAATGTGATGGGGAGTTTGACTGCCACGACCACTCGGACGAGGCGCCCAAGAACCCACGCTGCAGCAGCCCAGGTACCTGCTGGGGTCACGGTGGGGTCCCAGGGGGGGATAGCAGGGTCCCAGCCACCCCCCACTGACCTCTGCCACCTCTTCTCCACAGAGAACAAGTGCAACGACTCCTTCTTCCTCTGCAAGAACGGGAAGTGCATCTCCGAGGCTCTGCTCTGCGACAACAACAACGACTGCGCCGACGGCTCCGACGAGCTCAACTGCTTCATCAACGAGTGCCTCAACAAGAAGCTGAGCGGCTGCTCCCAGGAGTGTGAGGACCTCAAGATCGGGTACAAGGTAGGGGGCTGCGGGGCTGGGGGCTGCCTGCAGGGGTCACAGAGTTACGGAATGACCTGAGTTGGATCAGGATCATCAAAGTCCAACTCCTGCCCCTGCACAGGAGACCGCAACAATCCCACCCTGCGCCTGAGAGCGTTGTCCAAATGCTCCTGGAGCTCTGGCAGGCAGCCTTGGGGCTGGGCCAACCACCAGTGCCTGACCACCCTCTGGGGGAGGAACCTTTTCCTGATAATCCAGCCTAAACCTCCCCTGGCACAGCTCCCACTGTTCCCTCTCCTTCCTCCTCCGCAGACCTGAGGGTTGTGTCTGTCCTGTGCCAGCCGGGCCGGGGATGTGACACGGGCGCGCTTCAGGCGCTGTTTGTGCATCTCAGCTGTCCTTGCCGAGTCCAGGCGTCCCACAGTGACGTTTGTCACCTCCCAGCACCTGCCACCTCCCGGCGCTCGGGCCTCGGAGGTGTCTGACAGCTCCGCGTTGCTCCTGCAGTGCAGATGCCGTCCTGGGTTCCGGCTGAAGGACGATGGGAAGACGTGCATCGACATCGACGAGTGCTCCACCACCTACCCCTGCAGCCAGAAGTGCATCAACACCCTGGGCAGCTTCAAGTGCCTCTGCACCGAGGGCTACAAGCTCAGGCCTGACAACCCCACCAGCTGCAAGGCTGTCTCAGGTGAGAGTTGGGTGTTCCCAGTGACCGTGGGATGCTCCCGGTGCTGGAGTTGGTCACAGCAGCTGCCTCCAACCCATGAGGGCGTGGGGCAGGGAGGGTTTAAGGTCTGCAGGGCTCTGCCCACGTCCCAACAGTGCTTCTCTGCCACTTTTCCCTCTTTCCCCACGCAGATGAAGAGCCTTTCCTCATCTTCGCCAACCGGTACTACCTGAGGAAGCTCAACCTGGACGGCTCCAACTACACTCTGCTCAAGCAGGTGCGGGCTGAGCTGGGAGCAGGAGGGGCACCAGCCCCGTGTGCCTGGGATTTGGGGATGGAGCAGGCCCTGAAGGACATGGGAGCTGTCAGCTGAGGGGTTTGGGCTCTTGGCTTCCCAGGGGAGAGGTAGATCTATCTAAACAGCAGGAGCTGTGAGCAAGGAGCGAGGCCGTGGGGTCTGTAAAACCCCCCAGAGCCTGTGCCAGCCGCTGAGGCTGCTGCAACCCTTCTCCCTCCCTCCTCCCACAGGGGCTGAACAACGCCGTGGCTCTGGATTTCGACTACCGGGAGCAGATGATCTACTGGACAGATGTCACCACGCAGGGCAGCATGATCCGCCGCATGCACATCAACGGCAGCAACGTCCAGGTGAGGGGACAGGGCAGCCCCTGGGGCACCCCCTGCCCCACTGTGGGGTCTTCACTGGGCTCTGGGAATCAACCCCAGCCCAAGCAGGGGTGGGCTCCACACTGCCCTGAAGTGCAGGACTGGGTGGGTTGGGGGAAGAGTCATGGGATGATTTGGGTCAAAAGGGATCTTAAAGTCCAGTTTCCCTCCCTTGCCATGGGCAGGGATACCTTCCACTATCCCAGGCTGCTCCAAGCCCTGTCCAGCCTGGCTTTGGACACTTCCATGGATCCAGGGACAGCCCCAGCTTCTCTGGGCACCCTGTGCCAGGGCCTCCCCACCCTCCCAAGGAGGAATTCCTTCCCAATATCCCATCTGAACCTAAGAGATGAGTGAGGAAAGAGATCTGGGCTGGGAAGGTGGATGTCATCACCCTCAAGAGATCAGGGTTTGCTTCTCCCTGCTCAGCCCCATCACCTCTTGCTTCCTCCCGGCAGGTCCTTCACCGCACGGGGCTCAGCAACCCCGACGGGCTGGCCGTGGACTGGGTGGGAGGAAACCTGTACTGGTGTGACAAGGGCCGGGACACCATCGAGGTGTCGAAGCTCAACGGCGCCTACCGCACCGTGCTGGTCAACTCGGGCCTGCGCGAGCCCCGCGCGCTGGTGGTGGACGTGCAGAACGGGTGAGAGCCTGGGGGGATGTGGACACACCCCTCTGCCCTGCAAAGGGGGCTGTGGTCATCTTGCCCTAGTCCCAGAGGTTGGGAGATGGGATGAAGCCTTCCCTCCTGGCCTCAGGGACACCAGGGTGCTTCTCCCTGCCTGTTAATCACAGTCACGGGGTGGTTTGGGGTGGAAGGGACCTTAAAGATCATCTTGTTCTGATGCTTTAAATGGCTACTTAGAAACAGAGACTAGACAGGAATAAGGGAATAAAGGAGGGATTGATTTGAAAGGCCTTCAGAGGTCACACTCTGGGCTCCAGAGGCTCCTGCCTCAGTGCATCCCAACATGGACAATGACAGCTCCTGAGTTCTTCCCACTTTGATATCAGCATCAATTGCCCAAGCAGAAGCCAGGCAAGGATGGAATTTGCCCAAGCTTGCCCCCCTCTCCCCAAGATGAAGGTTTGCAGTTGTTGGGCCCAGGAGGGTCTGGGTGTCGTTGGAGAGGGAGCTGGAGAGGCTTTGTTATGTCAGTGTGAGCATGAGAGAACAGCACTGAACGAGCTCCAGGGAACTGCAGAGTCACACTGGGCACTGCAGGGTTGGGAACATAGAAAAGTTCAAACCTAAGGCATCAGTTCCACCCCACTTCCATGTGCAGTCACCTCCCACTGTCCCAGGCTGCTCCAAGCCCCAATGTCCACCCTGGCCTTGGGCACTTCCAGGGATCCAGGAGCAGCCACAGCTTCTCTGGGCACCCTGTGCCAACCCCTCCCCACCCTCACAGGGGAGGAATTTCCACAGTTTCCTACTCAGCTCTTCTGCTTCATCCCCAGCTACCTCTACTGGACGGACTGGGGTGACCACTCACTGATCGGCAAGATTGGCATGGATGGCACCAACCGCAGTGTCATCGTGGACACCAAGATCACTTGGCCCAACGGCCTCACCCTGGACTACATCAACAGCCGAATCTACTGGGCCGATGCCCGCGAGGACTACATCGAGTTTGCCAGCCTGGACGGCTCCAACCGGCACACGGGTGAGAGCCACGGGGCTCCCGCGGTGCCACCGGGCTTGGGAGGGTGTCCAGGCTGGGGGTCAGGCCTTGGAGAGGGTACCAGGGTCGCCAGGGAGGATCCCCAGCTCTGGCTGCTCCTCTGTGTCCTGTGGCTGCTTCCTTGTGGGAAGGTGGCCATGGGAGAGCCTCTCGCTGAGTGCCCACTCCCCTGGCAGTGCTGAGCCAGGACATCCCACACATCTTCGCGCTCACCCTCTTCGAGGATTTCATCTACTGGACCGACTGGGAGACCAAGTCCATCAATCGGGCGCACAAAACCACGGGAGCCAACAAGACTCTGCTGATCAGCACCTTGCACCGGCCCATGGACATCCACATCTACCACCCCTACCGCCAGCCCGACGGTGAGTGTGCCCCGGGGGTCCCTGTGCTGGGGACGTGGGGGGACAACTTTGGCTTGGGCAGGGTGGGCAGCAGCAGCTCTTGCTGCTCTCGTACCACCCTGAGGGTCCCCAGCTGGGTCTGACTCGCTGGGGTCCCCCTGCTGTCCCCCAGTTCCCAACCATCCCTGCAAGACCAACAACGGCGGCTGCAGCAACCTATGCCTGCTCTCGCCGGGCGGGGGGCACAAGTGCGCCTGTCCCACCAACTTCTACCTGGGCAGCGACGGCAGAACCTGCGTGTCCAACTGCACAGCCAGCCAGGTAACCCCTGCTGCCTGTCCCTGCCTGTCCTTGCCTGTCCCCTCCTGTCCTCGCCTGTTCCCTCCTGTGCCTGCCTGTCACTGCTTGTCCCTGCCTGCCCCCTCCTGTCCCCTCTTGTCCCCTCCTGTCCCCTCTTGTCTCTGCCTGTCCTTGCCTGTCCCCTCCTGTCCCTGCCTGTCCCCTCCTGCCCCCTCCTGTCCCTTCCTGCCTGGGTATTCCCCGTGCCTGTGTCCCCCCCACCGTGGTCTCCCCAGGTCTTGTGTGGGTGCAGGCAGCACCTCCCTCCTGTTGCACTTCATGTTTGGGGGTGTCCAGAAGAGCCAGAGGGCCTCCAGCTCTGGAATGTTCTTCTGCCCCTCTTCTCAAACCTCGGGGTCTGGGTGGGGTTAAGGCTTTGCTCCGGGTCAGGATTTGGGAATGCCTGGAAGGGACAGCTCGGGATCAGTGCCCTGGGCTGAGCTCGCTGCGGGTGAAATCTTCTGGGATCCTCCTTCCCCATCCTGAACCACCCCACGAGCTCCTCTCTCCATCAGTTTGTCTGCAAGAACGACAAGTGCATCCCTTTCTGGTGGAAATGCGACACCGAGGATGACTGCGGGGACCGGTCGGATGAGCCGGAGGATTGCCGTGAGTGCCAGGGGGGTGACACAGCCCCCCCATGTCCCAGCACCCCTGGGCTCTTGGGACAGCACCCTGGAGGGGAGGGTCAGTCCCGTAACGGGGTTCAGGGAGCAGTGGGACACACCTGTCCCTGTGTCGGGATTGTCCCACGGAGCAGTGCCTGAGCCTGGAGCCTGCAGAGAACCCCAGAGGGGTCCAGCGAGGGTTTGAGGTTGAGGTGATGCCTTAAATGGCTCCCTAGAAACAGAGACCAGACAGGAATAAAGGAATAAAGGAGGGATTGATTTGAAAGGCCTTCAGAGGTCACACTCTGGGCTCCAGAGGCTCCTGCCTCAGTGCATCCCAAAATGGACAATGCCAGCTCCCGAGTTCTTCCCACTTTGATATCAGCATCAATTGCCCAAGCAGAAGCCAGGCAAGGATGGAATTTGCCCAAGCTTGCCCCCCTCTCCCCAAGATGAAGGTTTGCAGTTGTTGGGCCCAGGAGGGTCTGGGTGTGCTTGGAGAGCGAGCTGGAGAGGCTTTGTTATGTCAGTGTGAGCATGAGAGAACAGCACTGAACGAGCTCCAGGGAACTGCAGAGTCACACTGGGCACTGCAGGGTTGGAAAAATAGAAAAGTTAAAACCTAAGGCGTCAGAGGTGTGCCCTAGAAATGTTCCTCGGAGCAAACCTGAAGCCCTGTGTTCCCCCACAGCTGAGTTCAAGTGCAGGCCGGGGCAGTTCCAGTGCTCCACAGGGATCTGCACCAACCCTGCCTTCATCTGCGACGGGGACAACGACTGCCAGGACAACTCGGACGAGGCCAACTGTGGTAGGTTCCCTGCGTCCCCTCGTGACCCCCAGGCCCCCACAGCGTGGTTCTGCAGCCTGTCACCCCCCTGAGCGTGTCTCCTCCTCCCCAGACATCCACGTCTGCCTGCCCAGCCAGTTCAAGTGCACCAACACCAACCGCTGCATCCCTGGCATCTTCCGCTGCAACGGGCAGGACAACTGTGGCGACGGCGAGGACGAGAAGGATTGTCGTGAGTGGGGGGCTCAGGGTGTGGGGTGGGAGCGAACATGGGCCAGACTGCGGGGCTTGGGTCTGTATCTTGGGGTGTTTGGCTCCCTGGGGTGTCCTGGGGCTTTCTTGGCAGACCTTCTGTTCCTGTCACCCCCAGACTCTCAGATGCTGCTGTTTCCTAGTGGAAATGAAATCCTTAAATCCCTCAAAGTGGATTTGGGCTGAGCTCGTTGCCCATCTGAGGGGTCTGGTGGCTCCTGCCCTGTCCCCCCATATCTAGGAGTCTTCTGGAGCCACTTTATGGCTCTGCTCCGTCCCCTCTGCTGACCCTTGTGATCCCTGGAGCATCCACACACCTCTCAGCCCCACGGCTGGTTTTGGGGGCAAGGGGTGGCTGGTCCCTGCCTGCCCTGCTGCCCCTCCTGACACCCCTTGTCCCTCCTGCAGCGGAGGTCACCTGTGCCCCCAACCAGTTCCAGTGTGCCATCACCAAGCGCTGCATCCCCCGAGTGTGGGTCTGTGACCGTGACAACGACTGCGTGGACGGCTCTGATGAACCTGCCAACTGCAGTAAGGGGCCTGCGTGGGGAGGGGGGGCTGGCCACGTGGGAGATGGGCCCTGGCTGCCACCGGTCACCTCTGCGTGCCAGCAGGGTGGCAGGTCCCTGCTCAGTCCCTCCTTGATCCCTCCTTGGTCCCTGCTCTGTCTCTTCTCAGTCCCTGCTCAGTTCTACCTCGGTCCCTGCTCAATCCCTGCCCAGTTCTACTTCAGTGCCTCCTCCTTGCCTGCTCATTCCGTGCTCAATCCCTGCCAAGTTCTAGCCCAGCTCCTCCTCATTTCCTGCTCATTCCATGCTCAATCTCTGCTCAATCCCTGTCCAGTTCTACTCCAACCCCTGCTCAGTCTCTGCTCAATCCCTGCCCAGTTCTACTCCAGTCCCTGCTCAGTCCCTGCCTGGTTCTACCTCGGTTCCTCCTCATTCCCTGCTCAGTCCCTGCCCAGTTCTAGCCCAGCTTTTCCTCATTCCCTGCTCATTCCTTGCTCAATCCCTGCCAAGTTCTAGCCCAGCTCCTCCTCATTCCCTGCTCAATCCCTGCCCAGTTCTACTCCAGTCCCTGCTCAATCCCTGCCCAGTTCTACCTCAGTGCCTCCTCAGTCCCTGCTCAATCCCTGCTCGATCCCTGCCTAGTTCTACCTCATTCCCTGCTCATTCCCTGCTCATTCCCTGCTCAATCCCTGCCCAGTCCCTGCCCAATTCCACCCCAGCCCCTCCTCGGTCCCTGCTCAGTCCCTGCTCACTCCCTGTTCCCACTGGGCAATGGTGTTGGTGGCTCTGCCTGGATCTGTCCTGCTGGGATCCTCCCCCTGCCTTCTCCCTGGAGAACCCTTGGAAGGGAGGAGGATCTCCCCCAGCTCCAGGCTGTTCATCAGCCCCACAGGGCACAACCAGTGCTGATCCCTGCCCCGTGCCTGTGTCACTTTGTCCCCTCCAGCCCAAATGACCTGTGGTGTGGATGAATTCCGGTGCAAGGACTCCGGCCGGTGCATCCCAGCGCGCTGGAAGTGTGATGGGGAGGACGACTGCGGGGATGGATCCGATGAGCCCAAGGAGGAATGCGGTGAGCAGAGGCTGTGGGGACAAGCCAGCGTCACCTCGTGTCCCTGCTCCCCGAGGGATGGGCTGGCCTGGCGCTGGCTGTCTCCTCTGGGGTGCCCTAGGAGTTCCAGCTGCTCCTTTTCCGAGTGCTGTGGGCAGGGCTGGGTCAGCGGGAGGTGTGGGGCAGTGCTGACCCCTGTCCTGTCCTGTCCCTTCCTTGTTCAGGGCACTGCTGATCCTTGTCACTGTCCCTCCCCTATTCGAGGCAGTGCTGACCCCTGTCCCATCCGTGCCCTGTTTGGGGCAGTGCTGACCCCTGTCCCATCTCTGCTGTCCCTCCCCTCATGCAGGGCACTGCTGACCCC
Organism: Vireo altiloquus; assembly: GCA_013396875.1. Classification (NCBI taxonomy): domain Eukaryota; kingdom Metazoa; phylum Chordata; class Aves; order Passeriformes; family Vireonidae; genus Vireo; species Vireo altiloquus. Next base: position 101,059 of record VZRF01009889.1, read on the forward strand.
TGTCCCTCGCCTATTTGGGGCAGTTCTGATCCCTGTCCCATCCTTGCCCTCATGCAGGGCAGTGCTGACCCCTGTCCTGCCCTGTCCCTTCCTTGTTCAGGGCACTGCTGACCCCTGTCACTGTCCCTCCCCTATTCGGGGCAGTGCTGACCCCTGTCCCTGCCCCATCCATGCCCTGTTTGGAGCACTGCTAACCCCTATTTGGGGCACTGCTGACCCCTGTTTGGAGCACTGCTGACCTCTCTTTGGGGCACTGCTGACCCCTGTTTGGGGCACTGCTGACCCCTGTCCCTGCCCCATCCATGCCCTGTTTGGGGCACTGCTGACCCCTGTTTGGGGCACTGCTGACCTCTCTTTGGAGCACTGCTGACCCCTGTTTGGGGCACAGCTGACCCCTGTCCCGTCCCTGCTATCCCTCCCAGACGAGCGCACCTGTGAGCCGTACCAGTTCCGCTGCAAGAACAATCGCTGCGTGCCAGGCCGCTGGCAGTGCGACTACGACAACGACTGCGGGGACAACTCGGATGAGGAGAGCTGCAGTACGTGCCACCCCCGAGCCTGTGCTGTCCCCAGGGCTGAGCAGAGGAGAGGGGACACGTTTGGGCCACCCCAAACGAGAGCCGCAGCGTCCCCCCGGCCAGGACACCCCTGACTCCAGGGGTCTGGAGAGCCTGGCCCTGCAGAGGGGGGCTGTGCCAGGGAGGGTGATGGGGGACAGGGAAGGGGTGACACCAACACCCTCCCTGCATCAGCGTGGCCGGAGTCACCCGAGGGCACTGCTTTGCCACCGAGCATCGCCCCACGTGCCACCCCTGCCTGGCAGTGGCACCTGGGGTGGCGGTGGGGACACACAGACCTGTCAGGAGGGACCCAGGTCACAACAGCAGGCCTGGGCCAGCGCATGGGGATCCCCAGAGCTGGGGCAGAGAGTCCAGTGCTGTCCCTTTGTGAGGTCCCACTCGTGTGCCAGCACCCACTGAGCGGCCAGGGAACACGAGTGTCCTCATGGACGAGGCCATTCCCAGGGCTCTGTCCCTCTGGAGGGGTTCAGGCTGCCCGTGGGATGGCACCAGAGTCTGCTGACAGACCCTCTCCCACCCCGCAGTGCCCACCGGGTCCCTCTGTCTCCATGCAGCTCTTTAGAGTGCAGCTTTTGTTTTCTTTTCTGTTGATTTCCCGTCGTGTTTTTTGAGTTTGTGCCATTTCACCTCATCTTATGTTTTTCTCCATTTTCACACTGTCGTTATGGGGCGCTCAGAGGTAGGTTCCTGCCAAAATCTTTTAATTCCATGTACAGTCTCTCTAAAAACCAATGAAGACAATAATTCCTAGGTGAGGGCAGAGGGGTCGGGACTGGACAATCCAGGTGGATTTACCGAGCATCAGCACCAACATCTCCCTCTGGAGCCGCAGTGGGGAGTGTCTGACCCTGCTGCTCTGCAGGGCTTGTGCATGGCTTGGACTTGGCTCCAAAACCCATCCCCGCCGTGACCCTCCCTGCTCCACCTGGGCACTCCCTGTCCCCTGTCCCCCTCTTTCCCCACAGTCCCGTGCCGTGAGTGGAGGGTCCCTGTGCCCCGTGGGGGCCGTGGGGAGGGGAAGGATCCCCAGAGCCATCCCAGGCGGGTGGCAGTGCCACGTGCCATCCTCCTGGATTGGCATTGGCTGTGCCAGTGAGCTGTGAGGGTGTCTGTCCCCATGCCCTGTCAGGGGGGGACAGGGACAAGACTGTGCCAGGTCACCACTGTGGTTCCTCCTGCCTGGGGGGCAGCTGGGGTGGGCAAGCTGTGGAGAGTGAGTGACCTGGGGGACAACCACAGTGTCCCCCGACAGCCCCACAGGGAGCTGGGAGCCCTGGAGTGAGGTGGGAAGGGGCTGGGAGGTGGTGCCAGCCGTGCCCCTCTGGCAGCTCCCACAGCTCTGCCCGCAGTCTCTGTCCCCAGTGCCACCGGCCGCGTGTCCGTGTCAGCCTGTGCCCTCCCCAGCGCGGTGCCACACTCAGGGCACCTCTGTGTTCTGTGTCCCCAGCGCCCAGGCCCTGCTCCGAGAGCGAGTTCTCGTGTGCCAACGGCCGCTGCATCGCGGGCAGGTGGAAGTGTGATGGCGACCACGACTGCGCCGATGGCTCTGACGAGGTATGGCAGCGCCGAGGGAGCAGGAGGGGGGCACAGAGACACATCATCCTCCTCCTCTGCCCCTGCCTGGCAGTGCTGGGGCTCGGAGCCTGGCTGTGGCAACAGGACAGGAGGCTGCCATGACCCCCCTGTCCCCCCTGACCATATCCCTCGCCCTGTCCCCTGCAGAAGGACTGCACTCCCCGCTGCGAGTTTGACCAGTTCCAGTGCAAGAATGGGCACTGCATCCCCATGCGCTGGCGCTGCGACGCCGACGCCGACTGCATGGACGGCACCGACGAGGAGAACTGCGGCACTGGGGGTAATGGCAGAGCTGTGTGTCCCCCTCTTTGTGCCCTCGTGTCACCTGTGTCCCCACTGCAGCACTGTGTGTACCTCAAGGCTGGTTGTGTCCCCCTGTCCGTGCCCTCGTGTCACCTGTGTCCCCACTGCAGCACTGTGTCCCCGTTTGTGCCCTCGTGTCACCTGTGTCCCCAGTGCAGCACTGTGTGTACCTCAAGGCTGGTTGTGTCCCCCTGTCCGTGCCCTCGTGTCACCTGTGTCCCCACTGCAGCACTGTGTCCCTGTTTGTGCCCTCGTGTCACCTGTGTCCCCACTGCTTATGTGTCCCCCTGTCTGTGCCCTCGTGTCACCTGTGTCCCCAGTGCAGCACTGTGTGTCCCTCAAGGCTGGTTGTGTCCCCCTGTCTGTGCCCTCCTGTCACCTGTGTCCCCACTGCAGCACTGTGTGTCCCTCAAGGCTGGTTGTGTCCCCCTCTCCCTGCCTTTGTGTCACCTATGTCCCCACTGCAGCATTATGTGTCCCCCTGTCTGTGCCCTCCTGTCACCTGTGTCCCCACTGCAGCACTGTGTGTCCCTCAAGGCTGGTTGTGTCCCCCTGTCCCTGCCCTCGTGTCCCCTGTGTCCCCACTGCAGACACAGAGCTCTCCCCTGCGTGTGTCCACCCCTCTCTTCCCCACCCTCGAGCATGCACAGACACACATCCGAACCCTGGGGACCCCCCAGCCCTGCAGACCCCCTGTCTGTGCTGGAAATGGGGATAGCAGCCCCAGGATGGGGTTTTGGCAGCAGGGCAGTGCGAGCTGACCTGTCCCCTCCCACGCTGCCGCAGTTCGCACGTGTCCCCTGGACGAGTTCCAGTGCAACAACACCCTGTGCAAGCCCCTGGCCTGGAAGTGTGACGGGGAGGACGATTGTGGGGACAACTCGGACGAGAATCCTGAGGAGTGCTGTGAGTGACCCTGCGGTGCCTCTGGCCTGAGCCCTCCCGTACATGGAGGGGCAGTCCCGGGGCTCGGGCACCGCTGCGGGCACCGGACGGTCTGGGGGGGACCTCTGGCCGCTCCTCTTGGGGTCAGCCAGCAGGGCCGAGGGGCCAGAGGTGGCTCCGGTTGAGGGAAAGGAGTTGCGGCGGGGGCAAGGGGCTGGTGGTGGGGAGGGGGCTTGGGCGAGGAGAGGGCTCACAGCAGCCGGGCGATTGTCTTTGCTTCAGTCTCTTTGCTTCAGCCTCTGGAGCCGGCTCGCCCGCGTGGGACAGCCCTCCCCGGAGAGCGGGCAGAGGCCGAGCGGCGGCTCGTGACAAGTGTGACAGCCTGGCTACGGCGTCTCCTTTCACCGTCACCGTTTGTTTCTGTTTGCTGGTGCAGTGAAATTCCAGTGTCCCCCCAACAGACCGTTCCGCTGCAAGAACGACCGGGTTTGTCTGTGGATCGGTCGACAGTGCGACGGCATCGACAACTGTGGAGATAACACGGATGAGAAGGACTGCGGTGAGTGGGGCTGCCTGAGGGCACAACCCTGTGTCCCTCATGGTCACTGCAGCCCTCAGGATGGTCCTCCCAAAACCCAGGGTTGAGGGCAGGTGTCGGGGTTGGCTCTGCCCCAGGCTTTGCTCCCAAAATCGGGGTGCGGATGCAGGGTCCCAAATCCCTGCCTGCTCCCAGGAGGTCCCGTGGGGATGGGTGACCGAGACGTGGGGGTCACAGCTGCCACCCCTCACCCGCAGAGTCACCCACGGCCAAGCCCAAGAGCTGCAGCCGGGACAAGAACGAGTTCCTATGTTCGAACAAGAAGTGCATCAGTGCCAACCTTCGCTGCAACTTCTTCGATGACTGCGGCGACGGCTCCGATGAGGAGTCCTGCTCTGACGGTGGGTGGGGAGCCAGGGGCCCGGTGGGGACCAGGGGTCTGGCTGTGACACTCGTGTGACAGCACATCCACCTGCAGAGCACAAATCCTACGACTGCATGACCAACACCACCATGTGCGGGGACGAAGCCCGCTGCGTCCAGTCCGGGTCTGCCTCCTACTGCACCTGCCGCAGCGGCTTCCAGAAGGTGCCGGACAAGAATTTTTGCCAAGGTGCTTCCCACTGCTGTGAGATTGGGAGGGCTCGAGATTGGGCTGTGGGGTTTGGCGTTGGTGAGATGCGATTTGGCAGCTGGGGTGGGGCTGGAGCGGCAGAGTTGGGGTCCGTGGGGGCACTCTCGGGGTCTCCCCCTGATCCCATCTCCCCCTACCCAGACATCAACGAGTGCCTGCGCTTCGGGACCTGCTCCCAGCTCTGCAACAACACCAAGGGCTCCTACGTCTGCAGCTGCGCCAAGAACTTCATGAAGACAGACAACATGTGCAAGGCGGAAGGTCAGGAGGGACCAGGGACCCGCACGGGTTCTGTGTGTGTGCCCAGGACCCTCCCGTGTGCCCCAGAGCTCTGATGGGACCCCTGTGCTCTTCCCTCTGTCCCCCTGGCAGTGCCGTCAGTCTGTCCATCCCTGGTAGAGCAAGCCCCAAGGTGATGATGAGCTCCCCATGACCCTGTCCCACCAGGGAGCTGGGCTGAGCCTCTGTTCCTGGCTGAGCCCCTGTTCCCAGCTGAGCCCCGTTCCCATCTGAGCCCCCACTCCTGACTGAGACCCCACTCCTGGCTGAGCCCCCGTTCCTGGCTGAGCCCCCCTTCCCATCTGAGCCCCCGTTCCTGGCTGAACCCCCACTCCTGACTGAGCCCCCTTTTCCAGCTGAGCCCCCTTTTCCAGATGAGCCCCCACTCCTTACTGAGCCCCTGTTCCTAGTCCAGCCCGTGCCAACATCTCCTCCTCATCCTCCTCCTCCTCCTCCTCTGCAGGCTCCGAGCACCAGATCCTCTACATCGCGGATGACAACAAGATCCGGAGCATGTACCCCTTCAACCCCAACTCTGCCTACGAGCCAGCTTTCCAGGGCGACGAGAACGTGCGCATCGACGCCATGGACATCTACGTCAAGGGCAACAAGATCTACTGGACCAACTGGCACACGGGCAGGATCTCGTACCGGGAGCTGCCTGCCTCCTCCTCCGCCTCCACCGCCTCCAACCGCAACCGGCGCCAGATCGACGGCGGTGTCACCCACCTGAACGTGAGCGAGCTCTGCCAGGGCGCGGCGGGCACGGGCTGATGGTGTCCTCCTCATCCTCCTTCACCTGTCCCTGCTCTGCCCTGTGCAGATCTCGGGGCTGAAGATGCCGAGGGGAATCGCCATCGATTGGGTGGCTGGGAACATCTACTGGACGGACTCGGGGCGGGATGTCATCGAGGTGGCGCAGATGAAGGGCGAGAACCGCAAGACGCTGATTTCGGGGATGATCGATGAGCCCCATGCCATCGTGGTTGATCCTCTGCGGGGGTGAGAGAGCTGAGCCTTCGTCCCATCCCTCTGCCCAACCCTCACCCTGCTCCCCTCACTGCCAGCCCACCCCTGTGTCCCAGTGTCACTCTCTGGGTCTGCTCCAGTTGTCCCAGAGTTACCTGGTGACTCCAGGACATTGCCCCAGAGTCGCCTGGTGACTCCAGGACATTGTTCCAGAGTTACCTGGTGACTCCAGGACACCATGGGGACAATGTGGGAGGGTTTCTCCTCCATTGGGCTGTCCCATTCCCCTGGGAATGAGCTGCCTGTGTCCCTACAGAACGATGTACTGGTCAGACTGGGGCAATCACCCCAAGATCGAGACAGCTGCCATGGATGGGACGCTGCGGGAGACCCTGGTGCAGGAGAACATCCAGTGGCCAACAGGTGAGAGAGGCAGATGACAGGAGGCAGGCAGAAGCCGTGATGGGGACAATTACAGCCATTTGTATTGAGGAGGGTTGTTCTGGGGGCTCAGAGCCCCACAGCACAGGGATGTAGGGGCAGTGGTGGAGCTGCTCTGTGGGTCAGTTGGTCAGAAGGGGCTTGGGGTGGCCAGGGGCTCATTGGGGGCTGTGTCCCTTCAGGCCTGGCCGTGGACTACCACAACGAGAGGCTGTACTGGGCCGATGCCAAGCTCTCTGTCATCGGCAGCATCCGGCTGAACGGCACCGACCCTGTCGTGGCCATCGACAACAAGAAAGGTAAGGGGTGCCCCGTGGGGGTCCCCAACCTCGGACCCACCCCAAATCCCTGCCTCCACATGTCCCCTCCTGGCTTCCCCAGGGCTCAGCCACCCGTTCAGCATCGACATTTTTGAGGACTACATCTACGGCGTCACCTACATCAACAACCGCATCTTCAAGATCCACAAGTTTGGGCAGAAGACTGTCACCAACCTGACCTCTGGCCTCAACCACGCCACCGACGTCGTGCTCTACCACCAGTACAAGCAGCCTGAGGGTGTGTGAGGGTCCAGGACCCCCATCTGCTCCCCCTGGGGTGGGAGGGAGGTGCCAGGGGCTGGTATTGGATGCGAGGTGCCAGAGGGTGAGGGGAGTGTTGGCAGAGCTTGGGAAGAGGGGATGCAGACCCCCAGCTCCCTGCCCAAAGTGGGATTAGGATGGAAGAGAGGACTCAGACCCTCAGCTCCCTGCCCAAAATGGGATTAGGATGGAAGAGAGGACTCAGACCCCCAACTCCCTGCCCAAAGTGGGATTAGGATGGAAGAGAGGACTCAGACCCCCAACTCCCTGCCCAAAGTGGGATTAGGGTGGAAGAGAGGACACAGACCCCCCAGCTCCCTGCCCAAAGTGGGGGTGTGTGGGTGGGCAGAGCAGGGAGTTGGTGGTTGTGGGAGTCCAACTGCGGTGGTGGGCGGTCAGGTGGTGACCCCAGGACATGGGAGGGAAAGGCTGTGGGTCACCACGCTGTCACCACGCTGTCACCACCCCGCCATCCTCTCCCTGCCATCCTCACCACCTGTGCCCTCCCCTCCCGCAGTGACCAACCCTTGTGACCGCAAGAAGTGCGAGTGGCTCTGCCTGCTGAGCCCCAGCGGCCCTGTGTGCACCTGCCCCAACGGCAAACGCCTGGACAATGGCACCTGCGTGGTCATTCCCTCGCCCACCGTGTCCCCCGTGGGTAGGTGACACCATGGGAGGATGAGGATGAGGATAAGGATGAGTGTAGAATGACGACGTCGTTGTTGGCTCTAGCTAGGGCCTGGTCCTCTTCCACAAAGACTCAGAGTTCATGGATTGATGATCAGAAGGCTTTATTTATAGATAGATATTATTAAAAAGATGATTGAGAGAGAGAGAGAGATCAAACAGCTTCCTCAAGCAGGTTCAGGAGCTGTGATCATCTCTGTGTCTGTGCATCTGTGTCTGTCCAGCACCAGAATGGAATGCACAAGAACAGAGAGGACATCTTCCATTGGTCAGGCAAACACCTTACCATAAACATTTCTCATATTTACATTCTTTTCTCCTGGGAACTACAGAGAGCTCCCTTTAGAAATGGAGTTAACTATTTAGAATTGAAGACAGGTTAGAAAGAAAGTTTTTCCAGCTTGTCTCTGAAATTTCTCAAAAACTCACTGCCAAGTCATGACCACAGGATGAGGATGAGGATGAGGAGGGGGATTGGGTCCTGCCAGCGAGGCCTTGCTCACCTCCGCGCCTCCCTTGCAGTGCCCACCACCGACACGTGCGACCTGGTGTGCCTGAACGGCGGCAGCTGCTTCCTCAACGCCCGCAAGCAAGCCAAGTGCCGCTGCCAGCCGCGCTACAACGGCGACAAGTGCCAGATCGACCAGTGCTGGGACTACTGCCAGAACGGGGGCACCTGTGCCGCCTCCCCCTCGGGTGAGCCAGGGCAAGGGGGTCACGGATGGACGGACAGACGGATGGACAGGTGGGCATGGAGCTAACTGTCTCATCCCCAGGAATGCCAACCTGCCGCTGCCCCACCGGATTCACCGGGCCCAGGTGCAACCAGCAGGTGTGCACAGACTACTGCCAGCACAACGGCAGCTGCACCGTCAACCAGGGCAACCAGCCCAGCTGCCGCTGCTTGCCCACCTTCATCGGGGACCGCTGCCAGTACCGTGAGTGCCGCGGGGTGGGGACAGCAGTGGGGGTGTCAGGAGGGTGTCACTTACCTGTGTGGGGACAGGAATGGGGGTGTTGGGAGGGTGTCACTCACCTGGGGATGGTTGGGGACAGCAGTGGGGGTGTCAGGAGGGTGTCCCTCCCCTGGAGGTGTCTGGAGACAGCACTGGGGGTGTCAGGAGGGTGTCCCTCCCCTGGAGGTGTCTGGAGACAGCACTGGGGGTGTCAGGAGGGTGTCCCTCCCCTGGAGGTGTCTGGAGACAGCACTGGGGGTGTCAGGAGGGTGTCACTCACCTGGGGGTGTCTGGGGACAGGAATGAGGGTGTTGGGAGGATGGGTGTCCCTCACCTGTCTGGGGACAGCAGTGGGGGCATCGGGAGGGTGTCACTCACCTGAGAGTGTCTGGGGACAGCAGTGGGGATGTCAGGAGGGTGTCACTCCCCTGGAGGTGTCTGGGGACAGCACTGGGGGTGTCAGGAGGGTGTCCCTCACCTTGGGGACCTCTGAGAACAGTGCTAGAGGGATTGGGCTCCCAGCTCCCCCTCTTTCGGGGGATGCTGCGTGGGAATCCCTGGGGACAACATCAGGGGTGGGGCTGCCAGGCCCCCCTCTTGTGGAGGTGCTTTGGGAACCTCTGGGAGCAGCACCCGTGGGATTGGATTCCCAGGTCCCGCTGTTTTTGGGGGGATGCTGTGTGGGCAGTGCTGGTGCTCCATGAGGGGCTGGGACCACCTCTGGGGGTGCTGCCCACCCTGACACCCTCGTTCCACCGCAGGGCAGTGCTTTGACTACTGCGAGAACGACGGCGTGTGCCAGATGACAGCCAGCGGTGCCAAGCAGTGCCGCTGCCCCCCTCAGTTCGAGGGCGCCCAGTGCCAGGAGAACAAATGCTCTCGGTGCCAGGAGGGCAAGTGCAACATCAACAAGCAGAGCGGGGAGGTCTCCTGCACGTAGGTGCTGGGAACATGTGGAGCTGGAGGGAGGAAAAAAGGGGTGGTGGGCACAGAGACCCCCCCCAGGGAAAAGCTGTTCCCCTGTGGCCAGAGCTGGGTCAGTAATTCAGGGCAGATAAATCCAGAGTGGCCCTGGGAGGAGGAGGAGGAGGTGGAGGTGGAGGTGGCTCAGTGTCCCCCCAAAGCCCATCCTGGAGTCCCAGCTGTGGGTGCAGCGCAGCTGTGAGCTGTGCTGGTGGTACCCATGGGGCTGATCCCCTTGATGACTTTCCCTATTCTCTTAAAATTAAAACCCAAATACGGTTTATGGGGAAAAAGGAGTTTTTACCTCGGTATTTATTTCAGGATCTTGGGGTACAGCACTTGGTCCAGGTGTAATGCCCTGAAAATGCATGCACCCCTCACACCGAAATACACACAATTATAGGCCTTGCAAAATTAATGTATTTATCAAAGATCTCCCAGTGAGAGGCTGGAGTGAACCCCTCGTTCTGAGGAACCTTCTCCCTTTGATGGGCTTATTTTAGTTTACAAAAATATGTTTTGGAGAGGATTTTGGTGTCTGGGGCTCCCAGGATGTTTGCTCTCCTGGTTTAACGGTGCCGTGGGGCTGAGCTGAGTTATCAGCCTTGGGAAGTCACAGTGTGTGGGCTAAAAGCACTGAGAACACATCAAACTATATCAAAGAGTGTGTAAGAGAGGTATAAAAGAAAAAGTAAAAAATCATTCTGGCATCACCCTGTGCCCCACAGCTGCCCCGACGGGAAGATAGCCCCAAGCTGCCTGACGTGTGACAATTACTGCCTGCACGGCGGGACCTGCTCCATCAGCGACAAGACCCAGCTGCCAGAGTGCCTGTAAGAGAGGGGGGAGGCCCGGGGGGGCTTGAGGAGGGGGGTACAGGTGGGCTGCGTGCCCCCTGAGCCGTCACTGACACACCCCGATTTGTGTGCCCCCCGCCCCAGCCTGAGCCCAGGTCTGCGCCCACCTCTCCCTCCTTCCCTCCCTCCCTCCCTGCATGGCCCTGCCCTGCTAATCCCAGTGCTCTCCCTGCCCTCCCAGGTGTCCCACGGGGGTGACAGGCACGCGCTGCGAGGATTTCGTCGTGGGCGAGCAGCAGAGTGGCCGTAAGTGGGTGGGGGGAGGCAATGTGTGACCCCTACCCCACCACACCACGCCCCATAGGGGGGTTGTGGTCATCCAGGGCTGCCCTGTGTGACCCCTGAGCCCTGTTCTGTGGTGGAGGGGGGTCAGGGTCAGCCCAAGCTGCTGGATTTGGGGTGGGGGTGTGTGAGTGTTGTCCCTCCCAGGCTCTGATTTCCTCCCCCGTGCCTTCCTCCCACAGGAACAGCCTCCATCGTCATCCCCATCCTGCTGCTCCTCATCCTCCTCACCGTGGTGGCTTTTGTCTGGTACAAGTGGAGGATTAAAGGGTGAGTCCGGTGGGGGTNTGGGGGTGCAGGGGACAGGGAGCTGTCCCCGGGGGGGTGTCACTGGCACTGACCACCCCAACCTCGCCCACCTCAGTGCCAAGGGCTTCCAGCACCAGCGGATGACCAACGGTGCCATGAACGTGGAGATTGGGAATCCCACCTACAAGATGTACGAGGGGGAGCCTGACGACGATGTGGGGGAGCTGCTGGACGCCGACTTCGCCCTGGACCCTGACAAGGTGAGGAGCTGTCGGTTCTGCAGGGTCCTGCCCGAAATTGGGGGTACAGGGTGGGGTGGACACGTGCTTGGGGTGGGGGGCACATTGCTGAGGCTGTCAGGGCTCTCTGTGCAGTGATCCTGGGGGGGCTTTGAGGGGCTGAGTGGGCTTTGATGGGGCTCTGAGAGTCTCAAAGGCTTCAGGGGTGGGGGCTCAGAGAGGTGGCAAAGGCTTTGAGGGATCACAGAGCCTTTGGGGCTGGGTGGGCTCTGAGGGTTCACAGATTTTTTGGGACTGCAGGAACTTCGAGGGGTGACAAAGGCTTTGGGGCTGAGGGGCTCTGAGAGGTGACAAAGGCTTTGGGGCTTGGAGGTGTTTGAGGGGTCACAAAGGCTTTGGGGCTGGGGGGCTCTGAGGGGTGACAAAAAGGTTTTGGGGCTGAGGGACTCCCAGGGGTGACAAAGGCTTTGGGGGAAACTCTGAAGGTTCACAAAGGCTTTGGGGCTGGAGGTGCCGTCAGTGGTCTCAAAGGTTTTGGGGCTGAGGATGCTCTGAGGGAGGCTCCAAAGGCTCACAAAAGCTTTGGGGTGGGAGAAAGGGAGGAGGACTCCAAGGGGCTGCAAAGGCTTTGGGGCTTGGAGGTGTTTGAGGGGTCACAAAGTATTTAGGGCTGGAGGGCTCTGAGGGGTCACAAAACCTTTGGGGTTGGAGGACTCTGAGGGGTCACAAAGGCTTTAGGGCTTGGAGGTATTCGAGGGATCATAAAGGCTTTGGGGCTGGGGGGCTCTGATGGGTCACAGAGGCTTTGGGGCTGGGGGGCTTTGAGGGGTCACAAAGCCTTTGGGGCTTGGAGATGTTTGAGGGATCACAAAGCCTTTGGGGCTTGGAGATGTTTGAGGGGTCACAAAGGCTTTGGGGCTGGGAGATGTTTGAGGGGTCACAAAGGCTTTGGGGCTGGG
>VZRF01009892.1:1802-18135 GCA_013396875.1 Vireo altiloquus
GCTCCCATCCCACCCTTTCTGCCCGCAGTATGCCATGCTCCTGTCCCTCATCTTCCTCATCGTCCTGGTGGCTGCCATCGTGGGGTTCGTCTTCAGGCATGAGGTGAGTCTGGGTGGCTGCTGCTGCCTCCCAGTGCTGCAGAGTGAGTTCAAGGCTGTTTTTAACCCAAGTGCAGTTGGTTTTTAACCTGGAAGGACAGAGGTGCTGCTTGGGAGCAGTACTTGGTTAGGGTAGCCCTAAAATGGGGCTAAACCAGCACAAAGAGCAGCTTGGTCCCTGTAAGGACCCAGAAGGATGAGCCTGGGTGCAGGGTCAGCCCAGCACAGCACATTGTCCCTCCATCAGAACAGGCAGAGTAGCCCTGGACTGTAATTTCTGTCTTTGGTCTATCTTCTGCAATAATTTCAGTAATTAAAGCTCCTCGGAGGGTTCCTGTGCTGAGGAGCAGCCTGCTTGGGAGGGAGCTGGCACGGTGCAGGTCCGTGTTATTACAGGCAGCATCCCTGCTGCCACAGTGCAGCCAGCCTGCCCTTTAATACAGCCTCTAATTGCCTGGTGGCTGGGAAATGTCTGCTGGCCGTGGCCGGAGTCATTCCTGCCATCACCGAGCGGTGACTAACGCGGGTCCTGCGGGGCAGGAGGGACAGTGCCACCGCTGAGACCTCTCTCTTACAGATAAAGACAAGCTTTGAGAGTAACCTGAACCTGGCCTTGGAGGACTACAATGTGACCTCAGACCCACACAGCGAGGCTGTCGACACCATCCAGAGAACGGTGAGAGCCCCAGGCTGCCAGCAGGTGGGAATGCTCCCCTTGGCCCAGGGCGTCCCCTTGGACCTCTGTGGCATCGGCATCTCTGTCACAGGCTTTGGAATTTGGCAGATGCTGAGTGAGATGGGTGAGGGTAGGGGAGCCGTGGGAGTGATGGTGGGACTAGGGGTCAGTTCCCTGGTGTGACCAGGCTCCCCAAATGTGCTTCCCACTCCAGCTGCACTGCTGCGGGGTGCAGAACTATTCTGACTGGGAGAGGACTGAGTACTTCAGCCAGAAGGGCATCCCCCGGAGCTGTTGCAAGAACCAGAACGACTGCTCGGAGGAAGATCTGAAAGACCCAGACAAGGCCAAGCTGAAAGTGTTTGTGGATGTAAGTTAAGCTCAGAAAAATCTGCCTGCCAGTCCTGGAGATGGGTAGGGCAGGGACGGGCGTGTGGAGAAGGGCTAGTCTGTCCCTGGCAGGCATGGAAGGAGAACTGCCCCATGAATGCAGGTGTTCAGTGGCCCAGAGACTCCCTGGAGTGGAGGTAGGGTAAAAGTATGGAGTCCTCCCTTCTATCTGAGGTTCCCTCCCTCCTTCCTTTGAGACCAGGGACCAGGCCCTAAGCACTGGCCTCTGGGGATGTGTGTTTTGAAGGACAGGTGAGTAAGGAAGTAGTTTCCCAGTGAAGTTTGCTTAGGCAGTGCTGACATCTCCCATTGGTGCAAAGTCCTGACCTGGTGGTGAGTGCGAGTGACCTCATTTCCCGGGAAGGCTGAGTGATGCAAGGAACGTTCCTCTGATGAGTCACCTTGCTCAGGTCGGGAACAGCCCAAGGGCAGTGCTTCCCTTGATAAGGCATCGGGCTGGGAGATGGGCTGGGGCAGCCCTGATAGGGAAGTGGTTTTGCTGAGGTCTGGTGGGAGCAGGGCAGCCAGGACCCCCCTGCTGCCTGCACAGGAGCATCTTCCCCTGGAACTGGCAGTGCTTTGGGGAGGAGCTGGTTTGTTCTCCTGGGAGTGGAAAGTGCTGGATCCACGTGCTTACTTTGCCTCCTCTGCAGGGTTGTTTTTTCCTGGTAACGTCAACAATGGAGTCCAAAATGAGCGTTGTAGCCGGAATCTCCTTTGGCATCGCATGTTTCCAGGTAAATCTCCCTTGTCTGGCTTGGGAGGAGTGCAGAGTGATGCTAGCATGTCTCCAGAGGTATTTAATTCCAGTGCAAAGTCTGGTGTGTACAAAAGGCACGGTTGGTTTCAGCCAGGGAGGAGCAGCTGCTCTATGGGTTCCCCTTGGGTTTAATCTGACTGCTGTGCAGGCCCCAGTCTCTTACACCCAGGGCTGAAGCCCCAGCTCTATTTCCTTGAGCCCAGGTTTATTTGAAAAGAGCTCCTCTCTGTAACAACCGACTTCAAGAAAAAACAAATGGAGATGGACAAACTCCGTGCCTGCTGTTGGCAGGGATCAAATTTGCGCCCTTCCTTTTCCTGCCCACCCACCACTGTTACCAGGAAGGTGTTTTGGCATTGCTTGTGTGTGGTGGGGTCAGTGTATGTGGGGCACTCGAGCCGGCACGCGTCCCACAGGCCACCCTCCCCTGCCATAGTGTCATCTCCCTCCCGCTCCCCCGCAGGACACTTCCTGCAGGAGCCGCAGCGTGCTCGCCAGCCCCAGCCCCAGCCCCGGCAGCCTTTATCCCGGCAGGAAACGGGAGGCCCCTGCCCCCGGCTCGGCCACGCTGGGTTCCCCGAGGTGCCGAGGGCTTTCGGACGCGGGGCTGCGGGGCCCTCCTGCAGCCCGACCGGGGAGCTCGCTGGGCTCCTGGTGCTGAGCAGCCGGCCTTGGCTTTGGAGGAGCTCGGGTTCTGCCTCCCTCGAGCCGGCACGCACAGCCCGTGAGCGCCGAGGTGCTGCCGGCCGGGACCGCGGGCTGCCCGCGCCGGGTGGCGAGCAGCAACCAGGATGTTCGGCTGCCAGGAGCTCGTCACCGTGTGCTTTCCGCAATGGATGGACTGAACCGGGGGAGAGGTGGGGGCTGGCAGGGCCTGGCTGCAGCTCGGGCTGCCGGGTGCTTCGGGGGAGCCTGAGAGCCGGAGCCGCTCTGCCGTGCCCGGCTGCTCGCCCTGCTGCCCCCCGGGCTGGGCTGGGCTGGCTCCGGGCTCGCTGAGATGTGGCCTGTACGCGAATGGTGAACTGCACACACGCTCCCAGCTGCAACATTATTTCTGCTGATGGCAGGCTTGGGAATTGTAACCAGTTCCTAGCTTTTATTGCTTCTTCAGCAAGCTTGGCTGGGTCGTGCATCTGACAGGGAGCCGTTGTGCTGATGTGCCTCTAACTTTGGTTGTGGAGGTCAGGGTCATGCAGGATCTGGCCCTGAAGTTGGCACAGGTGCTTGGAGGCTGTGTTGTGATAGCAGAGCATGTTGTGATAACAGTACCTTCCTGATGTGAGAACAGCAGCCTTGCTTCCCCACTGTCCTTGCAACAGGGAGAGGTGCTGCCATTCTCTGGTTGCTGTGTAATTGTCTGTGACGTTCCTGATATCTGTGTAATCTCTGCAATTACCGTAAAACTGTAGATGCTTCATGAAACAAAATGTAACAGGATGGGACCTGGAGCGTCTCTTGTGAGGAGCTTGTTTAGTTGGTGCCTGCCAGGATCCTGTGCTTCAGCCACTTTGGGTGATTCTGAAGCAGGGTGCAGCAGTCCTTGTTGTGGTTGGTAAACCCCACGGTCCATCCTTGGATTTCATAAAACCTTAGATTAATTTGTCAAGTTTTCTCCTGAAAACACCTCTCCCTGGTTTTGGCTCCCTCTGACATGTGGGGTTTGTTTTTTCTCTTTTTCAGTTGATTGGCATCATTCTCTCCTGCTGCCTGTCCCGGCACATCACGAACAACCAGTATGAGATGGTGTAGCTGGCCCCCAGCACCCTGTGCCTGTGGCTGGGTATGTCTGTAAGCTTGGTGGGCTGCCTCTGCCCCCCTGGCTGCTGCTGGTCACCCCTGGGGTGGAGGTACCACGTGTGGGGGGTGTGGCATTAGAGGGCACCCACAAGGCCGTGTCTGCAGTGTCATTTTACCTGGTGTATAAACTCATCCTGTCTGTGAATTCTGCTGTGTGCATTGCAGGGAATGGCTGGGGAAGAGGCCTCCACCTCCAGTTTTCCTCTGGATGCCATGTCGTGAAATCTTGCTTTGAACTGACTGATCTTCTTCTCGAATAGCTCATAGAAAGGAGTGCAGCAGCTGTCCTGGTGCACTCAGGGACTTGTCCTGACACTACTCTGCTGTGCCACCGCCTGGGATAACTGGTGGCTGCAGCCAGGGCACTCCTCCGGGCCCTTTCCCCGAGTGCCTCACTGTGCTGAAGTGACGGTGCTGGTGGCCTCCCGGGTGTCCCAGTGCTCATCTTCAGTGCCTTCCCTCTGGCAGCCCCTCGACATCCCCTCACTCTCCAGACGCGGCTGTTCTTGAGATAGGGCTGTTAAAATACAGTCCTGCCTGCCTGAAGCCTTGGCTCAGCAGGGTTGTTGGCAAGCTGTCTCATCCCTCCCCTGGATTTTGTATACTTTTTTATAGATGTACTTCTTTAAGTACAGGCTGTAGTGGTTCTTTGTAAGCTGTAGCGAGGTTTGGTGATGTAGCTCCTGGTGCCTTTACCTTGGTAGGTGTCCTTGCACCGATTCAGCTGTGACTTGATTGTCAGTATTATATGCTGCTTCAACTCATTTTATGTATTGAGTAGAATTCTTTTGTCCTGAGACACAATAAATATTAAGATATTTTACTCTATGAAACCTCCTTGACTTTTCTTTTCATGTCCTGGAAATTCCTCTGCTTGAAGAGCAGCAAGTCCCCCCTGGGGTGATCCACTCACTCCAGGCCAGCCAGGAACCTCTGGCCATTGCAGTTTGCATTCCTCCAACGTGCACTGGTGCACTTCTGCTTGCAAATAACTTCTGTAATTGAATTTTCTTCATAACCGAGGTTGTGTAACCATGCTGAAGCAGAGGGCCTGCAGCACCCCAGCCCAGGAGCCGTGGCTAAGTTCAGCCCAGTGCAAACATGTGCATCCTTGGCTTGCTGGCCGCCGGCCTGGAGCAAAGGGCAGGGCAGCGCCCAGCCCCAGCTGCTCCCCAGGGCAAGAAATGTGGATTTAAGTTTTCAAGTTCATTTGTTGCTGCTTGTTTTTGGGCTGTTTTGTCAGCAAGCCTCTGCCTTTGTGAGCCTGGTACTGTGGTGCTGCAGTGAAGCACCCATCTGCCAAGTTTGGGGGAGTTTTTGGGACTCAAGCCCCGAACTCAAACGAGCTGTGTCTGGCTGGATGCGGAGCTGCCTGTTCTGCTCTTAGGGAGGAGGCAGGTGTAGACAGCAGTGAAGCCAGGGGTAGCAGTGGTGGCCCTTAGCCAGTGTCACCCCTCTGGCAAATGCTGCCTCAGTGCTGGGTGAACTGCCCCAGCCCAACAATGACCCTGCATGGGCCAGCCTTACTGCTGACGGAGGAGCCTGGAGGGAAACACCCAAAATCCTCGTGTTGCATTTATCCCAGGTGAGTAAATCAGACTGTTGTCAGCTCCTGGCTGGCTGCAAGCCTCCTGGCTTGGGATGGGGAGGCAGAATGCGTCAGAGCATGGAAGCTGGGCTGCAGATTGGCTGACGGCAATGAACGGATGGATGGACACAGGGCAGGGACATGTGAGAAGCAGGAACGGATTTGGATAAACCATTGTCATCCTAAAGCCTGCACAGAGAGAAGGACCCTGCCCTGGTCTGTGCCCCTGCCTCCGCAGGCAGATTCCTTCCTGGGGCATCTGGTGGAGGTGATGCCAGGTGGACGGGGATGGTTATGGTGGAGGGTGGCACGGGGAGCCTGGAGGTTTCCAAGCAGCTGCAGGAAATCCAGCATGGGTTGTGCCAACCTGGGGAACGTGGAGGCTTGTGCAGCCTGCTCATCCCCACAGCCAGCAAAAGCACTGCAGCCATCAGAGGGTGTGGATCTTCCCTGGTTAAATAGCCCTTAGGTGGGCAACTCACTTTAGTTTGGAGAGATGTTCTGTGGGTACAGGCATGTGCTGAGAGAGGTGCCAGGAACACCTGGAACGTTAATGTCCTGGCAAAGGCATTGGGTGCACCTTGGTCACCTGTCTGGAGGTCCTGAGCAGGGACAGAAGCATTGCTGGCCGGCCCCAGCAGCTGTGGCTGGGTGAGTTTCACACATCTCCTCGCTGTATTTGAGCCTCCCCTCTCAGTGGGATAAAGGTCTCAAGGGATTTGTCAGAAACGCTTGGTGTCCCCAAGGCTGCTTGGTGTCCCTTGGGATGCCACACGGGGAGCTCTGCATTCCCAGTGTTTCAACCACATTGTCAGTGCAGCTGTGAACAGGGAGGAAGGGAACTGCCCTTAAAACATGCTCACATCCCCATGGGAGCTGAGGGGATGTGAAGGGGGTTTGGCAGCCCTGGGAACGCCACATCTGGCACCCGTCTCTGCTCCCTCCCTTGTATATACATTCCGGCCATGGCAGCGTGCACTCTCTTGGTGACACTGAGAGGGTTTTTCCTGGGGACACCTGCAGGGTGTCAGAGCCTCTCAGCAGCAGCTGACTCCCTGGGATGAAACCTGGAATGTGGGTTTGGAATGAGCCCCAAGGTCATGGGCAGAAGTCTGCCCGGGGGTGCACAGGGATTTTGGTGTAAGCCTTCAGCCCTGCGGCAGGCAATGTCCTGCTCAGGGCAGCTGCAGTGTCTAGGACTTACTTCTTCCCTCCTGCAGCTCAGGCTTTGCCCATTTGTTGGTGACAGGGCTGGGGACAGCTGGTGGCACTTGGGGTCCTCCACAGGAGTGGACTCCCTCTGACCTTGTCTGCTTGGTTCCTCAGGGAACTCCTTGTGCTGACTTCTCCCTGTGCCTATACTGCACACAACTCCAGAGGGGCTGGTGGCACCCTGAGCTGTCAGTAACAGCCACTGAACACGTCAGAGCACGCTGGCACAGAGGGTCAGGACATGCTGCACAGCCACCAGCCTCATCAGGGAGCAAATCAGGCACCTCTGCACGTCCCCAGTGAGGCAAGCGCTGGCAGCGCCTGTACCTGAGTTATGGATGCTCCTGACGAGGCAGCCGCGCAATTAGATCACTTCTCAGACCCATTAAGCATCAGACTGAGATGAGATGACTTTCCATTTTCTTTGCAATCGCTCGTACAAGACTTTTATTGTTCGCCTCTCGCCGCTCAGCGTGGCGGCGGTGGCAGCGCGGCCTCCCCCAGCCCCGCGTGCAGGGGTCACGCACGGAGAGGTGCCACGGCCGGCAGGGTGGGCAGGTGGGCAGGCAGGCAGGCTCCCCGGCCATGGCCCGGGCAGTGCCCGTGGGTGGCTGTGCCAGCGGGCACCGGGGGGTGACAGGCCGCAGGCGGGCGCGGCGAGGCCTACACCCTGCCCAGCATGCGCGCGATCCACCAGTTGCAGGGCATGATGATGCGGCAGATGACTCGCCCGCCCTGGTAGCAGTAGGGGTAGGGGTAGTAGCCCAGCAGGGGCTCGCAGACCCGCCGGCAGTAGCGATGGGCACGGCGGCACTGGGCACAGCAGTAGCCTCGCTCATCCCACAGCGGGTGGAACTCCAGCCCGTTCTCCGA
This sequence comes from Vireo altiloquus, assembly GCA_013396875.1. NCBI lineage: Eukaryota > Metazoa > Chordata > Aves > Passeriformes > Vireonidae > Vireo > Vireo altiloquus. The sequence continues at coordinate 9,198 of VZRF01009892.1, forward strand.
CTGCCAGGGAGAGACGGGGTCAGTGCGGTGAGGGGATTGTGTGCCCAAGGCACCCCGGGAGCATGGACTGGACAGCCTGGGAGGGCAGCCCGGGCACCCCGGAGGAGGAGCAGAGCTCCCTAGGGACGTGGAGGCACCCCAAGGGCATGCACAGGTCATCCCAAGGAGCACAGCGAGGACACCCTGGGACCGTGGCCAAGATAGGCCAGGACTGTGGCCAGGGCACCCCAGGGTGTGATTCCCTGACTCACGTAGTCGTTGACGGGCAGGTCCTCCTCGGTGAGCTGCCGTGCCCGACGCTTGGGCCCTGCCTGTGTGTCCTTCTCCGGCTCGAGTTCACTCCCCACATCCAGCCAGCTCTGGTTGTCCGTGAGCAGCTCGGGGTCTTCTTCTTCTGCCCCCTCAAGGTTGGCTGGTTCAGGAGCTACGGGAAGAGTCCAAATGTTGGTGTCAATAACCATGGAACAGGGGGACAAATGCAGCAGCAAGAATTAATGTCTCTACCAGAATTTGGTGCCAAGGTGCATGAAAAGCCCACTGGCAAACCAGTGCTCCATTGCCTCCTGCTCTCACCCAGCCTGGGAGCAGGGCTGTAGGAGATAGGAGCCCATCCCATCGCCGTGCCCATGGGTGGGTGTTGTTTGTATCTCCTGGATGGGGCTGTCGGTGTGTGGGAGCACATCCTCATGGTGAGCTCTGCTTCTGGGGGGTGGATTTATAGAGCTTCATCAAAGCAACACGATTTGGCATGAGCCCCAAGGTCATGATTTGGGGCAGATTATGCTCAGCTACAGCTCTGTTAGCTTAGGAAAGGACCACAACATCAATTCCTTTGCTGGAGGAACAGCCTTGGGACACTGCTGTCCTGGAAAAGGCTTTGGACGCACCTTGGTGGCCCAGCCGGACCTGCTGACCCAGGACACCGCTGCAGATGGGCTCTAACAGCAGGGACAAGGAAACAGGAAAGGGACAACAGTCAAGGGCACCAGGCTCCCTCTGCATCAGGGATCTCGGATGCCCACCTGCTCTCCGGACCACTGGTGAGCCAGCCGGTACCCGTGGGTGAGGCCACGCGCCTCTGTGGCTGCAGAGCAGAGGGAGTTTTCTCAGCAGGGATTTTTAAACTGGCTCATTCGGCTGGAAGTGGGTTAGAGAGAGCAGGTAATTACACTGGCACAGCTCAGAGGCCACAACCTCTGCGAGGGCTGTGTAGTGAGCAGCTGGAGGTGGCAACCCCGCCGTGTGATTTAGATGCAGATGTCTGCTCACACTCTGATGTTCATGTGGTGACGAGAATTTAGGCGTCCCAGTTTCCAGCAGCGCTGCTTTCTTTGCAGGTACAAAGGATTACTTTTTTACCCCCTTGTTATGAGGAGGGTGACCACTCTGCAAAGTGCAGGGCAGTGGGGAGCCGGCAGAAACAAGTGCTTTGCAGAGAGAAACTTCAGCCCCTGCTATTACATTGGGCCATGATCTCCTGTGGTCATGGGTAGCACTGTGTTCATGTCTGAGATGTACAATGAGGCTGTGAAACTGGGTTCCTACCATGTCACAGAGTGGGACGTGGCAGGGGGCCACAGGTGTGTGACATGGCTGTTCCCAGTGAGAGGCTCATGAGCCCCTTGGGGAGGAGATGGCTCCTGGTACCTGCTATTGGCGCAGGGTGGATCCAGAAGATGGTCACATTTTTGCAGATGTCAAAAATTTTGGAGCTTTTCAGGAATTCCTTGTTCTGAATGGGCTTTTCCCCAGGCACCCAGACCACAGACTGTTCAAAGTAGGTGGTGGTGATTTCTTCTCCCTGGAAGAAGAGCAAGATTTCAGCCTGGCGTGGTGAGACACCCTCTCCCCACCACTGGCTGCTTCTCCTCCCCTTGGCTAGCCCAGAGGCACGTCTCCCCTCCCAGAGAGCAGCTGGACTTCACCTGCCTTGGCTCATGGTGCTCACGGGATGCACATGCAATAACAGTCCCCACACAGGGAAACCCATCGTGAGCCTTGGCTTCCCTGTCCACCTTCAGTCTGCACCACCCTGTGCTCTCCTCTCCTAGTTCATCCTCCAAGACCCTTTTCCTGTGCAGTCCCCACTATCTGGAAGAGCCTTCTGGAGCCCCCCTAGTCATTTAAAACACAAGATTAAAACCTCTCTGCTCTGCTTTGCTCCTAGGACTTAATTCCTCTTTCCTTCTGCTACTGATTTTTTGATCGAACGCTTTAATTTACTCCTCACAGAAATCCTTTGCACTGCTGTATGCTCTAATTTATGCCACATGTCTCTGCCGTTGCACTAGTCCGTGGTGTGTTTTGGCAGGCACTTAGGGAGGGAGATATATAAAGATTATTGGATGGGACTGTGCTGAGCTATCTGCCAAGGCAACATTGTCTGTGTTGGTAGTGGTGGCCTAGAGAGCAAGCTGGCAAAACATGTTTTTCTCTCCAGAAGGTGTCTGGAGCTGTGTATCTCTTTTATAGAGTTTTTCCTTACGGCTTTGGGAAGTCATAGGAAGAAGCCAACACAACCTGACCCAGTCTGGGTCATTTTTGGAGTCTCTGGTGGAAGCCGCGGGGTCGGGGAGGTGCTGCCTGCAGGACCTGGCAGCGTGCAGGCTCCGAGAAGACATGACTAGAGCTTAAATCTACATTTATCTCACTGGGTTTTACATTTCAGCTCTCTACCCGGGGCAATGTTCTGCTAAAGCCTGGGAAGTCATATCCCTTTTACGACGGTAGCTGAAAAGATCTATTAGCTTCTTAGGGCATAATCAAAGAATCGGTGTCTGGGAATTTGGGTCATGATTCAGGGAAATGTTTCTGCCCACGCTTCATTTCAAACACGTGTCCTGCTGGCGTTTTATCTGCAGCAGCTTCCCTAGGGGGGATTCAATCTGCTAACACCCGTCGTCCTGCAAATGGGGAGGCAGGAAGGCTGTGCCACCACCAGGGCCTCGGGGATGGGGACAGGGACAAAGGACAATTGCTGTCAAGGGACTGAGCTGTCACTCCAAGTCACACTGTCAGAGAGGGACTCAATTATGGAGCCCACACTTTTTTCCATGCAGCATGCCAGGCGTGAGGCTCGTTGCAGCAGGATGTGGTGGGCAGTGGAATGGATGCAGGAAGCAATCAGGCACTTCGGTGGGATGAAGGCCCATGCAGGACAGAGAAGTGACCCCAGCCCGGTGCCTCCCACCTCTCGGGTCTGCACACCAAGAGTTTTCTCAAATTGCATTTAAATGTGGCTGCTCATTTAAATCCCTTATTTCTGCCTCATTCTGTTTGAAAACATGAGGCTCAAATCTTGGAGAAAAGAATTTGATTGACTTTTTGGTGCCTGCTAATCCTGAGCTGCCTTACGACCTTTTGACTACAACAGGATTATTGTTCTTGATCTCCGGTATTGCGTTGAGAGGTTTTTGTCTGTCGCTGTCTAATCCCATCTCTTTTCACTTGTTTTTATAAGCAATCCTCTGAAATAAGATCATTTTATGAAGCGATCACAACTCATTATTTCTTTATTGCAGCCTCTCTGGGAAGGCTGGAGCAGATGGGAGGGTGGCAGGAATGGCAGCTCCTATGGCAGGGAGAGGAGTGGATTTCAGAGGGCAGAGGTGAGCCCTGTTTTATTCACCTACCTCAAGCTCAGGGATCTTGGCCTCTGTCGTCTCAGGTAGGACTTTAGTCTGAGTTTTGATGAAACATTTTTGAAGTCCCACAAAGAAGATTCCGGTTATTCCCTACAGGATCAAAGCAAACCCCCAGAAAGCAGTCAGGGCAACGAGTAGGATGAATAACCCATTGTAGGGAGGGTACAGCTGGAGGAGGAGGGTTTAGTCATATTTTTCCTGTTGATGTTTTTGTGCCAGTTCCATTCAGCAGTGGTGCTAAGATGTACTAACAGGTTCTCATAAGGGATATTGCATTTTATGGTTTGGGAGAACTGGGCTTTTTACAAATATTTTAAAGCAGGTAGTCATAAAATTTTACTCTGCTCCTCTTCTACTTATAACTACCATGAGCTCTCATTATCATAAATAAAAATATGCAGATTAGCATCTGACCGTTATGGTTATATGAACATTCAGCCCCCAGTTCCTGCTAGGCTATTAGCTCAAAATTTTGCCATATGTCACTGCACAGGGTATTTCCCTACAAATTTTAATTAGTTTTCAGAGAGAGCCTTCTACAGCGTCATGAGGTTTTAATGCTCTCCAGGCAGACGAATGCACGGGGCTCAGATAGACTGATGGTGATTGCATTTCTTTGCAAGGGTAAATCCAACAACTAGGTCTTGCTTCCAAGATGTATTTCCTTGGAACTGAACTACGCCACTATTAAATACAGGTGTAAGCTTATGCAGATAACACATCTCCTTTCCTTTGAGAGTATCCCCACAGAGCCTAGTCTTGCTCTCCCTGATGCAGGGGCAAATAGTCCTGGGACTTGCTCCAGCGACTTCACAGTGTCCTAAAGGATCCCATCAGTCCTGCTGCAAGACTGCAGAGTCTCAGGGAGAAGCTGCCACACTCACGTTTTTGAAGTCGTGGATCTCCAGGATTTCCTCGCTGCCGTTCCCGCTGCTGAAGGTCTCTGTCCTGGCCAGAGGGTCAATCTCCATCACAATCTTCTTCTTCTCGCCGTTACTGAAGAACGTGTGTTCCATGTCATAAACCTGGGAGGCCAAAGTCACACAGGGGTCAGCTCAGCACCCCTCTGGTTTCGGATGCTGTCCACTGGGTGGACAGGCTGGTGCTGGGTGCATGACCACCACCGCTGGGGACCCTGCCGTGGGACTGGCTGCATCCTCACAGCCCAGCTCGGAGCTGGAGCAATCACCTGGATAGCACGAGGAGAGGCAGCTCCCAGGAGCCCGGGCTGGGTGAAAGGCTGCAGCCAGGGCGAGAGGTTATGTGTGTCAAGCCTGGGAGAAGATGCTGCTCCCACACTTGCACTGGGAGCTTTGCCGCTGCTCAGCCTTTGCTGGTGCTTTCTGTGGCATGAGCCTGGTTACATCCCAGGCTGGACAGAATTCCCGAATGCACATGTACTTCATTCTCCTTTCTCCCTGGCTTGCTTGTTCCTCACTGCCTCCCTGTGTTCGCTCCATCACCGTGTCCCCAGCTCACCTGCCCCATCGTCTCCTCCCCAGCTTAGTTCCTCCATCTCTGTGCCTTCTGTTTTTCCTGGAAAGGCAGTGGTAAGAGCCTCTCTCTGCCTGGAGGAGATCAAGGATTGCCTTGATCAAAGACCTCCTCGAGGGCTGCTGAAGAGCTTCGGGGCGTAGCAGGCGGCTCATCCCCACGGGAAGCGGTACCTGGAGGAGCAGCCCCTCCTGCTCGCAGGTGCTCGCCATGCTCCGCCAGCCCGGCAGCCCTCAGCCTCTGCGGATGCCTGACCCTCACAGGATGAGTAGTGGCAGATGCTATTTGAAGCACAAAATCCATCCTGCTGGAGCGCCCTGGGGAGCCTCCTTTCCCAAACCAAACGGTGCTGTGTGGCAGCAAAGGGCTTGTGCAAAACCCCTCAAGTCCACGGGCAGGGAGGAGAGATGGAGGCCTGGGGATGGATGGGAGAGCCCTGCTCATCCCACGGCATGGCCATGGAGCCAGGGCAGGAGCATGCTAGCGGCACTGGTGTGGGGCAGGAGCCCTGCCAACCCAAATCCCCTCTCACAGACCCCTGGTTCCCACACATCCCTCTCCTTGGGTGGTTCAAAGCCTCCTAGCATTGTTCCCAGCCTTGGCATCCCCTGTTTTGTATCCACCGCCAGTTAGAACAGGCTGTGCAGATGAGAACTGATGGGTACATTCACCCCTGCTTAAAGGTTAGAGGAGCGATGTGTGCTTTGGCAGCCACGAGCATCTCCTGTTGCTCTGCAGGAAGATTTTGTAAAGATATATACCTCTCAATGGATTTTATGATGTGGTAAAAACTGTCTGAAGCCTAAAATGGGTGGACGGCCGCTGGTTTTGACTGACAAAATGCACACAGTGCCATAAATCATTTCAAGGAGGGCAGGATCCCGGGTGGCACCTTACCTTCAAGTGCCTCTCCATTTACAAAGAATTACTTTGGCCAGCACAGCGGCCAGCTAACCCACTTGGGCTTTGCCAGCTCTGTGCTGTTCAGAGAGCTATGAGATGTTTTATAGGGCTCAAAATGACACTTGCTGGTGAATGGTTGAAATATGTCCCTCTGCAAGGCTGTGATGAACCCCTCGTTAGCTGAATCATCAGCTGTGCTGGCTGGCGTGGAGGCTGCTGTGCAGAGGGCAGAGCCGTGTCCAAGGCCACCCCTCAGAGGAACAATTCTTCTTTCAAGTTTTTTCCAGTTACATCAAGGAAGCTTGAATGGTTTCATGTTCTTTGAAGAGTTTAATTCCCCTTGGCTGATATTTCTGAGTGCTACGAACTTCTAGCCCCCCCCAACCTGCTTTGTCCTGAGGAGTCCCGGGCCGGCTGGAGAGAAGCCCCCTGGCCCCAGGGACAGGGCAGTGCTGGGTTCTGGGAGTGCCTGTGTGCAGCTCCACTGCAGGAACAGCTCTGCTTTCTTGGGACCTCACGCCCTACTCTCCTGCCCATCAGGTGTTGGGGAGAGCTGGATGGACTCCATCCTCCACCAGTGCCACCAGTGAGGTCACCAAAAGCTGGAGCTCTGGATGTCCTTTCTGAGGCTGTGGCATTGTCTCTGCGCTGCTGGAGAAAACCGCTCCTCCAGGGGTTAACAGCTTCTTCCCCCCATGGCTGGCATGACCCTTGTTTTTCTAGGAACAGTGGAGGCTTTATAATTGTCTTGGCAGGATTCTGGAGGAACATATGGCTTTTATTGTTTTTCCTTTTATTTTGGGGGGTATTCATTTCTATTTGCTGATAAGAAGATAAAGTTTCCAGCGAGCAGGGTGCTTCCTCTGCCGAGCAGGAGGGCAGCCTGGCCAGGCTGCAGCGGCTCCAGGATAGGGCAGGGAGGAGGAGATTGGAGATGCCGTGTGGGAAAGAGACTGCCTTGGCCGTGCACAGACATTTTGGAGATGTTCTTAAGAGCCAGCAAATCCCACTGGTGACGAGGTGCAAAGTGGGGCCTCCTGGATGAGCACGGAAATTCAAAGGAAAGGAGGATGAGGGGCACCAGGCGGGTTTGGCTTCAAGGTTAAATGATTTACTTGGGGTGTGGGATAAAGAAGGGTTTTGGCGGAGTTGCCAGGATGCTGGGTGGCAGCAGGCAGAGACGGCTGGAGATGCTCAGTCCTGCTGCCGCCCCGACACGCTCGGCACTTACAGCAGTGTCCGTCTGCAGCTGGGAAGAAACGAGCCCAATCCAGTTAGCAGGAGCTCCTCCAGAAGCTAATCCATCTCAAAGTCCCTCACATTGCAGACACATTAAAGTAAGAAATATAAGCCATGACAATCAATCACCGCTGCGTCCTGGCTTTCTCTCCTCTTTATGCGGTGGCATAATGACTTTTCCACCGGTTTCTGGCAAGATAATTGAAATGAAATGGAAAATATTTTCTTACTTGTCATAAAATTTGCTGCCGGTGAAATAAGAGTAACTTTAACTCTTCGTGGCGTAGCTCCCATCCCCTGTAATTGTCAACTGGGGAAAGAATGCGGTGACAGGGAAAAAACCCAGCCTGTATAAAGTAAAAGCTAGTTATGAATAATACAAAGATTTTTAAAAGTCCCATGAATACTTGTGGTCTGAGAAAATGCATTTTGTGAAGTTGCCTGCGTTTTGGGGAGTTGTTGAAAGTTTCAGCCAGTCAAGGGGAGGGGGACACCTCTGTCTGGGGAACAATACTCTGAAATGCTGTATCAAAGAGTTTTTACTTACTTTTCTGGGTGCTGGGTTCCAGAGGTATTTGACACCAAAAAATATCAGAATAAGAGAAAGGAGCAGCGTGCTGAAGAGCAGTCCACAGAGCTGGTACCTGGGGCAGCTCTTCTTCCGCGGCTTGGCTGCTTCTGCCTATTTAATGACAAAGCAGTGATAGCCAGGGTGCGCTGAGGGCTCCGGGAGGGAGGAGGACACGCACGTATCGGACATTTCTGGCGCCGCAGGGACGCAGGGTGGCAAGGCAAGCCGTGAACTTACGTCCAGAAAGCGGCAGTCCTGCGGGCTCTGCCGAGCCGTCCCTCCCATGGTCTCCTCTGTGTGCGAGGACGCCAGCCCGCTCCGAGGTGGAGTTAGAGAGGCTCTGGCTGCACACGCGGTGGGGAGGCTGGGCCACGGCCGCCCCCACCGAGGGACAGCCAGCTCTGCCCGCGGGGCTCCGGCCGTGCCCACCGAGGGACAGCCAGCTCTGCCCGCGGCGNAACATGGCAGGGGGACATGGGCATGGAAGGGGGGCACGGGCATGGGAGTGGGGCACGGGCATGGCAGGAGGACACAGACATGGCAGGGGGACANGTGTGGTGGCTGCCAGACGCGTCCAGGGCCACGCTCCTTGTTCAAACTCCGCTTCTGCCCTACTCTTTTGCTCATGTGCCAATGGCTGCAGGTGCCCAGGCTGCTGGTCCCCCTGGGGCCTGGGGACAGGGACACTGCTGCGCTGTTCACGCGTGCGTGGGAACAGCCCAGGAGCTGCCAGTGGGGTCCCTGCATGGCAGGGGGACATGGGCATGGAAGGGGGGCACGGGCATGGGAGTGGGGCACGGGCATGGCAGGAGGACACAGACATGGCAGGGGGACACGAACATGGCAGGGGGACATGGGCATGGGAGTGGGACATGGACACGGGAGTGGAACATGGACATGGCAGGGGGACACAGACATGGCAGGGGGACACGGGCATGGCAGGGGGACATGGACGTGGGAGGGGGACACGTGTGTGCATACCTATGTGTGTAACGTGTACAGGCACGTGGGCAGGTGTGCGTGGGTGTGCATGCACATGCAGTGTGCACACCTGGGCAGGGGGTGTGTGTGTGTGTGTGTGTGTGTG